>UESW01005018.1:42792-309204 GCA_900491605.1 Calamus simplicifolius
AATTTCGATAATGGCTATTATTTTTTGAATTGGATGTCAATAGCTTATTAATTTATAGGTCAACGGTCCATGGTCCACAACCGATAATATTTTCATTAAATGTCTATCGCAATGGCCATTGAAGACTGTAACAACCTCTACTGGCTATTTTGTAAATGGGTATAAATTTCAGATTGAACGATTAGCAGCTTCAAGAGGCACGCAGAACTGGGGGGTGTGTGTGAAAGGAGAAAGTGTTGGAGCAAATATGCAGGATTATTATGGAAAGTTAGTAGAGGTGGTTGAAGTTGAATATCCCGGTTGACCTATGAAACGAACCGTATTGTTTCGTTGTGATTGGTTCGATCCAATAGTTCCTGTGGGCAAAAGGGTTCATAACGACTACAATTTGGTTGAAGTGAACCATCGACGAAGATTGCAGAAATATGACCCATTCATCCTTGCATCCCAAGCTCAGCAAGTCTTTTACTGCGGATATCCAAGTTTGCGCAATGACAAGCGAGATTGGTGGGCCATTTCTAAAATCGTCCCACGTTCAACAATCGTATTAGAGGAGAGTTCATCAAGTCAATCAGCCGAGTGCCCTGCATTTCAAGAGGATGAGATGGAAATGCATGCAATTGAGGACGATACAAGGGCTCCTGAAACATCACTTAGAGATCCAAATGGTGATGTCCAAGAAATTGCGGATGCAAATGTTCGGTTTCCTTCCGATGATAATGAAACTGATTCGCAATCCGATACGGCATCGGATGTTGAACCAACATTTCACGAAACAAATGACACCGATTAAACATAGAGGTTTTTTAAAATTTAACTTTTTTTTATAAGTGTTAAATTCTTACATAGTCAATCATTAATCGTAATTTAATTGTGTGAATCTTTAGTATTTTCAGTATGATGGGCAGAGGTAGATCTACCGACGACAGATGGAGTGAGCAGAGACGTAGCCCTGCTACATCAGATCACATGAGCATCGGAGATGGAGAGTTTGGATCTCCCGCAGAGGCGCAGTCTTCGATCTCTCCAGTAGTATTACCATCCAGCGATCGGCACAGACCTCCGAGAGTTCTTCCACCCTCGGCCGCACTGTACTTCGACTTGATGCTCAGGGGATGTAAGTATATACTAATTAAAATATATGTTTATGTTTTTAAGTCAATTACTTATAAACATGCATTTTTTTAACAGATTCATTGAGTAGCATCATGTATCCAGCCACATCAGCGCCGTATTTCAGAGGCGAGCAGATCCCAGTGGCTACGATTGGCGCCACGTATCTCCAGCCACGAGGGAGTTTTATTTTTTGAGTTTCAGGTAAACTTATTAAATACAATTTATCAGTGATATAAAATTTCTTAAACTTAATAAATTCATAAACTAACTATTTATTTAATGCAGAAAAAGTTTACGTGGGATCCTGCCAGCCATGATGCCATTAGGGCAGCATGGGAGGCTCTGACACGACGCCGATACTCCGACATGCTTCATCGTTGGAGGTCATCGGGTCAACATCCTGCGCACGTGCCAGAGGGTATTTGGCACGAGTGGCAGCAGGCCTGGGAGTCCGATGGCTGGCGCAGGAGGGCCGCATCAGCCAGCACGAACCGCCGATCTAAGAAGGGCGGTCCTGGCACGGGTCTCTCCCGCCATACTTCGGGCTCCATTTCGATTCAGGAGCACAGACGGCGTATGGTAAGAAAACATAAATATTTTAATTACTATTTTAGTTATTTACAAATATTTGTATTAATATCATTTTTTTATTGTTATAGTCTGAGCAGGAGGGCGGAGATCCTGGTGAGTTTCGTCTATTCAGGGCGACACACACCAGGAGGGACGGTTCCTGGGTCGATACGCGATCACGGGAGGTTGCAGTAAGAAATTAGATATATGTAGTATCTGTTTAATTTCTAAAATTTTATTTCGAGAAATTTATTAACTCATTTAGTGTTGATTTCATAATTTCAAGACACGAGTCGAGGAGTTTCGCTCCCAGGCATCGCAGGTCGACTCTACTGATGGGGAGACGCCCGTCGAACTCTCAGCAGAGGAGAGTCGGCGTGTGTTTTTGGAGGTTGTTGGTGCCCAGCCACGAGACCGCAGGGTCTATGGTCTGGGCACTAGAGCTTCTACATTTTTTCCCATCAGGCCTCCAGCTCGCGAGTTCCTGGTGATCTTCCTCCCGAGCGTTTACAGGACCTTCGCAGATCTATTACAGAGGAGATTCGCCAGGAGGTCGAGTAGGATTTTGAGGATCGTGCGAGGCCGAGATCAGGAGGTTGCAGACATGCGAGATGAGATGCATTATTTGCGGGATATGGTTAGACGCTTGTCGCAGAGTCTTCAGCCTCCACAGCCTCCACGTGATCGCCCAGATTCTTGATGTATTTTTTTTCTTTTTTATGTTGTAAAAACTTTAAAATTTTAATATATAAATTATTTTTGAAAATTTATTATTGTTTGGATTGAGTGAAAAATGTTTGTATCAATATTTAGATTTAGCGAAATTGTATTAACCGTTTTAATTTTTAATTTTTTATATTTTTTAAAAACAAAATTTGCGACGCATTAGCGACTGAAATTGCATCGCTAATATTTTTAAAATATTATTATTAAATATTGCGACGCATGACCTGGCATCGCAATAATTTAAAAATAAATTTAATAGCGACGCATTAGCGACTACAATTGAGTCGCTATTTTATCTTAAAAATTTTTAATAAATATTGCGACGCAATGACCCTGTGTCGCAATATTTTAAAATAATTTTTATTTGCGACGCATTAGCGACTCAAATTGCGTCGCTATTATACCAAAAATATTATTATTAAATATTACGACGCAGCTGGATGCATCACAATATTGCGACGTAATTTAGTGCGTCGCAATATTTAAAAATAATTTTATTTTTAAAAATTAATATTAAATATAGCGACGCATTTGCATGCGTCGCAGTTGCGTCGCAGAGAGTCGCAATATTGCGACGCAATTGCGACAAATGGGTATTGCGACGGACAGTTGAGCGACGCCGTCATTGCGTCGCTATTGCGTCGCAATATCATGTTTAGCGACGCAATTGCGACGCATTTGGGTGTTGTAATATTTTATTTCTCTTGTAGTGATTCCATACGGATTGAACAATTGTAACTATCTGTACCTTGAAAATAATGCATAATTACTCTCGTTTCCATTTTTTCTGCATTTGAGGTCCTAAAATTAAAAGCCTGGATCCCATTTCGAAAATGACACAGCTAGCTTTCTTTCTTTCTTTCTTTCTTTGTGTTTTTTCTTTCTTTATTTTTTTTTTTTGGAAAAGGGATGGGGAGAATAGCACCCAATCACATCACACAAAGTCATGACAAATTAGGAGTAATTGAAGCCATATTATTTACAAGTTACTACATATCTTGCCATCAAAATTGTCTTTATAACGCGTTGCTGACCACAAGCCTATCATCAGGATACCCTAAAGAATCCTGCCTTCCTTTGAGCTCTACAGGATCGAAATACAGGGTTTTGATCATATTCTTCTTCTCTTGATCCGGAGCTCCCAAACCATCTCCCTTATGGTATGTGCAATGCGATGTCCGTCCAAGATTTACCGCTGCATTAGCAATGAATCGAGGTAGTGGATGGCAATCAACAGCATCTCTGTTCAGCTTCTTCCATGAGTTCATGATTAAATCTTGCATGGCTTGGCGGCAACTGCCTCAGAGACACCATTGTCTTTCATATAGCATTGAATAGATGTTGGAGTATCACCTCTCGCTAACTCTGCCTGCATTGATCAAATATACATATCATTATGTTTAGCATCGAATTGGTAATTCGAGCACAATCACAACAAATTTTTTTCTTTAAATCTCCTCAATTTTTCTGGATAGCCTAGTAACCAGTTTTGGCTGATATTTAACAAGGATTATGGTGAGCTTGTTCTTATACGCTTGAAGTTCCAGCACTCAAAAAATATTTTTCATACTTCGTTTTCTCAGAGAAGGGAAAAAGTACTTATGAAAATTAGCATTACTTACAGAAGACGTGGCTAAATCATTGCAAAGACGAAAGATCTCGGACGAGGAGAGGAAGAGGTTCGGATAGGTCTCTAAGCGTTGCAATGCCTCCTTCGTGACTCTCTGCTTTGATAAGAGGCTAGCATGGACTAGTAGGACACAGCCGGACACTGACATGCGGGCATTGTTTAGATACTCCTCTAGGGTTGGTTTGTAGCTGCTGTAATGCCACTTTGCCTCCGTTAGGAAGGCTTTGAATAGGTCCTCCCACTGAAACAATCATATCAAAGTGTTAAACTTTATCAGTCATACAACACCAGCGAGTCTATCATGCTTCAAACTTCTAAGATCAATGAGGCATGGTAACAAATCTTTCTGGATTTTTATGTTGAGAAATATTTGAAGTATTGCTCAGATTATTTGTGGTCATGCCATTATTCTATTACTACTAAGCTAATATAAAAGGAGGATGGGGTAGTTAATTTACCGCTTTTCTGAGATAAGGAAGGACATCCCAGCCCTCTTCTCTACGTATATGATCTGCTACTTCATTGGTTGTGTTGTACAAAGCTGAATACAATATTTTCATATAATCTGGAAATCCTTCCATCGCATTGGAGTCCCACCTATAAGAAGAATTAAAATGTCACTCTTATTAAAAATTGATACTAGTTATTAGATATATATATATATATTGAAAACACAATAAGACTTCTCTCCCTTTTCTGTTACCAATATTTGGATTTTGGATATGAGATTTCTTATATGCAGTGAAACATGCCAACTAACTGAGTTATCCGCTATTGATTATGTTAGATTGTTTATATTTTTATTTTGACTATAATTTATTGAATAACTGATCTTTTAGTTCAGAAGAAAAAATGGAACTAAAATAGGGTCCTATTTCAAATTAAATAAAGTTATTCTAGGTTCCTTCCAATGTAGTTAATGTAATGATCCAATATCCCACCAAAATACCCGTTAAAATGTATTATTAAATTCTTTGACACCTAATAAATATCCAAGGTTTCTCTATAAGAATTAAACATACTTTTGTTAAGCTAAAAATCCAAATCAATCAAATATAACCATAAGCATTACTTGCACATGTTTTTATGAACTCTCAAGTTAAAAGTTCAAAATTAAACAATTCTAAATGCAGATACCATGATAGGCTAATAGTTAATTTCTAGAAAAACCTATATTATAATATCACTTAATCAACATGAACCATTGGTAATTAGTTCTATTTTGATATTATTTATAGTAATCTTAAATTTTTCAAAAAAGGTGAGTGATAAATTGTTTGAATTTTTTGACTCTACATAAATAAGTAAATCTTTTTAGTGCATGACCAATGTGAAGCTAAATAGGTTTCCATGCATGGTTTTTTATGAGGTTAAATGGCTAGAACAAAACAGTTATTTCTCCTTGTATCTATTTTACAAACCCATTTGGCAGGAGGAAACTCGTCTCAAAACCTATTCCTTCTTTATTCCTAAATCAAATGTAGCCTAAATTTAAATTATAATCATACCAACCTTTGGACAGCATTGGTGAAAAGGTTAAGTTCGTCCAGAGTTCCATAAATATCATAGAAGTCATCTATGATTGCCACCAAAGCAAATGCTTTGGTGAGTTCCTCTCGACAATATCCAAGATGTGGCTCAATACAATTCCTGTTGCGAAGAAGAAGTACTCTATCAGCCGATCTCTTGCAAAGCTCAATTTCTCCCCAAGGCCTACGTCTTTCCACCACCTATAAAACAAAAATCAGCAAGTTGATTAGCATGATAATTAGCGGATCAATTTTACAAAGGGATTGTATTCTCAAAAAATCAAAAAGAAAGAAAGAAAGAAGGGATTGTATTTCTTTAATGTAAAAAATTCGATTTGAGAAAAACTTGCTGGCTAATTCAAGTGTGCTTCATTAGCTTATTAGCAATTAAAGTAAACATAGTTTTTTTTTTCTTCTTTTGTTTTTTAAACTGCCACGCATGTCCGTATTAGAAACACTTAATTAAATCCTTTAAAATATTCTCGTAGACTTATTTCCAACTAATGATTCCAAATACATGTTAAAGTTGTTTTTAGTTACTATCCTTATAATAACTTTAGATGGAGAATATATAAAAACAATCAATTTTATCTTAACCGTAAGAGAATCCAATTAATGCAAAATCCAAAAGAAAAATTATAGAGCAAAATTTTAGTGGCAATAGCAACAGTTAGGATGTCTGGTTGAGCCTTAGATAAGTATATATTTACCTTGCCAATTTCCTAATTTCACTTTGGTGTATGCTTTGCACCGTGTTGAAATCAAGCTTAGCAAATTGAAGAAGCATAGGCTCCATGTTTCCTTCTCTTCCATATTGATCTATGTGCCATCTTGCTTGCAACCTTGGAGTCCTCCAGTGCAAAGGAAGGTCCAAAGCCAGAGCCACTTTCCCCTTAAAATATGGATCCATTTGTGGTTTGAAATCGGTGAGATATTTAGTTGTAAAAGTCTTGCTTCATCCAGCAGCGTTTCTCCTTCAAAAGCAAGATATGAAGCCTCGTGTAGGGATAACAATCCTTGAGTGTCCTTCAGAAGGCTTGCCTTGAAGTTTCCCTTCTCTTCTTTGAAGCCTTTGAAAATGTCTGTAGGACACAAGCATTTACTAGTTAGACTATAGTATTAAAATTGACCAAAACTCCATATTAAAAGAAAATTAAAAAAACTCAGCATCTTCTCATGCACCGGTGAACTAACTAGTCTTGTTATTTCTTTTGTGTTAGCTCAATCTTTCTTTGCAGAAATATATAATGAAAAGGGCAATGGATTGATCAGAACTAAACATTCATAGTTGATATTACTTAATCATGTAATTTCAACACAGTATATAGGAATATGGTTCCTAAGTAGGGCTAGAAGTGGGCTAGGTTAGATTGAGCCACACCTTAACCTGAGCCCAATCTAAAGTTAGGTTGAGGCATGCTCTACCTTAATCCAGCCTAATTTTTTTTAGATTTTAAATTGGGCTTAAAACTTTTTTTTTTTTTGGAAATTAGATCCAAGCCCAACAGCCTGAAATCTACTTGAGCTAATGCACAGCAATCCATTTAAGCCGAAACTTAAGCCAACGGAATTATTTTCAGCTTTTAAGTATTTATATAAAAATAAGCAATATTTAAAATAATTACATCTAATCACTTAAAAAAAAATTGCTTTGATATGAAGAGCATTTCTCATATTATTAACAAAAAATCTAGTATAAAATTTAAAAGGCTTGTCATATTTTAAGTTTTGAAATTATATTTGAACTAGATTTAAGTCAAAATGATGAAGAGCCAATATTTTAGAGATCTTTTTTGGACTCGAACTTCAAATCAGGTTCAAGCCAAACCAGGTCCAAAATTTTTTTGCATCAATTTTAAGCCTAAACCCAAGCCTATTCCTAAGGCCTCCTCATTCTTATTTTAAGAAAATAAAGAGCGGCAACAACAAAATAAAAGAGAAAGAAACATTTATATAGATCCATGGGTAGTCTTGATTTTTTAAGAAAGATTATATATAAATTTTAGCTAGTATTTTTAAATTTTTGCTAAACAAGTGTATAATTTTGAAAAACCTAACAAGCAGTCCCTTCATGAATCACGCTTTAACAAAGAGCTCTTATACTTTTTCTTTATCAAGCGGTCTCTAATATGTATAGCGAGTGAATAGAATAATTGTGTATAGTGAACAAATAAGTATCAACTGATAAGATAAGTACATATATATATAAAAATATAAGTATGTAGGGTAAATGAATAAGTATGTATAAAAAAATATATGAATAATGGTTGAATAAATGTGCATGATGAATTGATATGTGCATGGAGATCGAAAGTGGTCGCAAAATGTTATCACAAAAGGTTATGCGTACGGTCTATATATCATGGTGAACTCAAACGTTTTCCCTTTATGTCGAAAGAAAAATATGATACATCACAAGGAAAACATATCTATAGGCATTGGAAACCACTAACGAAAAGCACAGATAAATTATTGTAGATATTTTTTTTATTTTTTTCAGGATACTCGAGGCTAAAGATCAAGTTCAAAAGGTCGGTGAACTTAAATATAATCCAAGTGCATTATAGAAAGGAACCATAAATATTTTTCAAAAAAAACGGAACCATGCATGCATAGCTCTCGTAATGTGAATTTAGTACTTACAACATAGGATGTGTGACCAGCAATAGATCTCGGAGATTCCATCAGCATGCTTTTTAAAGCAATTTGGTGCATTTTTTACACTATAGTGCCATTTTATATCGTGCAGCTGTGAATGTTTAAAGTCATTTGTTAAACAGTTATATCAATACTCTAAGCCAACAAGAACTAACTAGAAGTCCAATGACGTATCGCTGAGTGATATACCAAAAAAAAAAAATCTTATCAAAGATCCTGGCCCAGTGATGCAAAATTTGGTATCGACCAACCTTGCTGCAGGCCGCCACCGGTATAGAACCATCAGAGGCGTGAATATTGAGAACGGAGTTCTAATAAGTTTTGCTGTCCTAATGTCATCTAAAAAGTTTACCCATATTATTGTAAGCAAATCTTTTCCATGTCAGTACGTAGCTTATATATCACGAGAATCAAAGAGACTCAACAGTCAACATTGGCAAGAGTCATTATACCTGGGGAAACAGGAAACCCGTGCTCTCTAAGGAGTCTAAATAGCAAAGAGGTTGCATGGATGTCATCTTTGAACAGCATGCTTGCCCTTTCGATGGGCATCGAGCCAAGGACATCCTTGATCTCCTCTTCAAAGTGATAACCCACACCAAGACGCTGCAGGGCATCGACCAGCTTGAGTCGAGCCACAGGTTCAGCCTCCTTGCATAACAAGTGCCTTGTGTCCTCCTTCAACTTTTCCAAATGCGTCGTGCGTGTCCCGTTCTGCACCACAGACGACAAAAAGTCAGCAATCCATTACGAGCATTATTAATATTGGAGGTGAACAAGTTGATTAGGTTAGCCTTCTAATACGTACTCCAGGGCTTAAAGCGAGACTTATGAGTTAGTTCATAGCCTACTTCCACACACAAACTATTCTGAACTCCATCTTAAGTCCTATATATGAAAAAAAAAAAAAAAAAAAAGGAAATAGAGCTTGCAGCGGACCCACTACAAGACTGCAACCGAAGTAGTAGAACTTCCACAAGTTGGATGCATGGCAGATTGTTCATAATCAATATTAAAAATCCGCCACGTACCTCGCCTGTAGGAACTTTCTACAGCTAGCGTTGCAAATGGTTCACGCTTTTAACAGTAGGCTTTAGTTTGCTCTAAAGAACTTTGGACAACATGCATGAATGTGAGATCTAGATGAAGGGTTGATCAGTTGGACGCAGAAAGACCGATCTAGCCTAAACCTTGCCAGACCCATGGTGACAACTCCCAAAAGAGACTGAGCTAGGGCAATCACCAAGTCACCACCCTTCAAGGACTGAAGGGAGTCATAGTCCCATGAGCTTGGCTGATAGTTTGCTGACCGCCTCGTAGGAGGTTGGGAGCGGACTTGACTTGCCACCACCCAACCATTATTCCCAGCATGGCATGAGGGGGATACGAAGCAGGTAGAGAATGCCATTCTATTCTAAGGTTGGGTGGTTGCTGGGGTACGTGTAGCTTCTCTTGCTTGGACTGTAGATCTTTTGATTGGCTTGCCGGTGCCCTTCTACGATCTCCTCTATTTATAGTGCATTCTTGTACGTGGCAGTGCCCAGGAATTTATTTATTTATTTATTTATTTATTTATTTTGGTTCTCAAGCTACGAGCTTGTTCTGGAAGGCTCTCTTGGATTCTGTTTGCTAGTCCTAGACTGGCCTCAATATGTGGAACATATCTTCCCAACCACACGTAAGGAGTGGTGTGACGTACCTTGATGCTTGGACGGGTGGTCGTAGATGACTTACGGTGTCGACCACACATGGCCCGAGCGGCCCATGGCGATTCATGGTCGGCCTCCGGTGGACACATATTTGGTTGGGTCAGCATATACGTAGAGATTGATGGAAACGCCAACGGTTAAAAAGACCAATTTGTTATTCGGAGGGTCCCATGGAATCATGCGAACATTTAGATTTTTTAACGCGTGTTGTTTAGGTTCGCCGCGCTAGATGCTTCCTTTTGTCGGTTTGAAAGTTTTGCATGCCGTGTGGGCCGCAGCTCGATGTGCCGCCAATGAAGTTCACATCGTCAAAATATTTGGTTTCAATTTAACAAGCTGCCTCGACCATACCTATATTTTGAAGTAGACTAAAGATTGAAAATATAGAACAG
This sequence comes from Calamus simplicifolius, assembly GCA_900491605.1. Classification (NCBI taxonomy): domain Eukaryota; kingdom Viridiplantae; phylum Streptophyta; class Magnoliopsida; order Arecales; family Arecaceae; genus Calamus; species Calamus simplicifolius. The sequence continues at coordinate 53,123 of UESW01005018.1, forward strand.
TTTATTTATCTTCATGGTGAAAAGAAAAAAATTGATGGTATATAATAAGAAGAGCGTATCAATTAAAACAGAGTTTCATTAGGGCTAATATAATCACCATTTCAAGTAAATCCACTTTTATGATATTTAGCTTTAAGTTAGCTTTAGATCTTAAATCACTTAAAGCAGGATACGACAACATACCATCACAATTTGTTTAGACCATTATTTTTTGACTAAAAGATTTATCTTTACTTGCTAGAATAAAAATTTGAACTTAAAAGTACTATTTTATATAGTTGAATAATAACACATTAAACCATTATTATTTGTCTATATCAAATAATATCATTAATTTGGATAACATTTTTATTTGGATACCTTGGAAGGTCCCCAAAGACCATCAAGGATGAACGGCCATTGTTTTAAGCCTAGGTTTTTAAGGTTGTCCATAATAATTTTGGTGGTCATTAGAACGCAATGTATGAGCCACAAAAGTCAATGTTGGTTCCCATCATCCTATGAGAAGACCTCTAGCTAGTTTCATTTTCTAAGATTGTTGGTGTGATTAATCTTTTACGTTAGGATTGGTCCATAAAAATTTTAATGGTCAGTAACTTTTAAGGTAAGGTCCACCACATAAGTCATTTTTTGTTCCTCACATCCCATACACGATCGAAATCTGAGTCTTTGTTATGATTTCAAATTAACCATGGCCAGACGGGCTTCAAATTTTTCTGGGTTCATGTCAATTGCTTGATGCTGTTAAAATCCTCCCACCTCACAACCAAGGAAGAAATTGCTACGTATGCGTATGTGCCTCCATAGCAAGTGATGCTTCACAATTGCCTCAAGCAACCAAGATTCGATTGTGACATGACACGAGGAGACCAAAAATACTTTGAAATATAGAATAATTATAACCATATTAAAATAGAGGCCCATGGAATTTAAAACGATAGCCATCTCTCCTCATTCGTAAATTTTTATGCTGGGGATGGTGACACAGCTACAGTGAGAGCCACTGAGATTATAAGCTTACAAATGGCTGGTTGAAATCGATTTCCAAACCCCTGGCACGGCCAAGAATCTAGGGGAGGGCTCCCCTTTTTTCTACATGGAAAAGCTTTGATGTTGATCTATTCTGTGATAGTAGCAACATCATCATAAAAAAAAGTTTATTATTTAAAAATAAAAAAAAGAATAGTAGAACTCAAATGATTTGCTCGTGAAAAAAATCACTTAATTTATTAATTCAATAAATATTAAAATTATTATATATTTTTAAAATTTAAAATCATTTCTAATCTTGTGCAATCACACGAAAGCCATGTAAAATGAGATGAAGTTTTTGCTCAAATATATACATGCTTATGTACATATAATTTACGTATATGATGAGATTTGGCTTGAATTCATTATTAGTTTGAAGTTTTTTCTTGCAAAGTTTTCTTATTGAGATTTGATTTAAATTTTTTGGATTGAAATATATTTTTTAAGATAAGTTTTGGTTTAAACTCTTATTGGACTGGGATATCTTCTTTTTATAAAAGTTTTCTTATTTGAATTTACTTGAATAAAATCTTTCATTCTAAAAAAAAAGGGAGTCTTTTTTGGGATCATTAGAATGAGGGAAGGGCAAGGAGGTGGCTAAGCAGTTTTGAGTGAAAGAAATTATATGTAAGGTTTGTGATAATTATGTATAAATTGATTAGGTGTATTGAATTTTAGATTGTGAGTGTAAGATTTCTTTTTTTTTTTAAGATGATAATAATGTTTTATTAATAGTGTGCAAAATATTGGATGAACTATATTAAAATTGAGTATTTCTTTGTTTTATTTTTAATCTTCCAATGAGCAACACCACAAAGTATTGGGAGTATAAGGTTTGAAATTGGGTTTTTGATAGAAAAAATAATATTAGCCTATGTTAGAGCACTATAAAGAATATTTTGGCGTAATAAGGGTTAATAAAAGTATTATATGGGAAAGAAAATAAAACTGACCATCATGAATGATGATGATTGAGAAGAATTTAAGATAAATTTAGATTACAATATAGTTAACTCTTGCATATGAGTTAAAGTATGTCATATTACATCAGACTTATGTTAAAGAGTTATGAAAAAAGTTAGACAAAATTTGAATGTCAAAGTCACTCACAAACTGATTATAGTTGAAGAGAGAGTTATATTAGCTGAAGAAAGGAAGGGATAGATATTAAAGACTACCTCAATATCTATAATAAATTAGAAATTAAGTTAACAAGTATAGATGTTAAGATTAAATATGAAAATAAGACCTTATTATTGTTGACATCACTCTTCACCTCATATAGTAATTTGGCAACTACATTATCAGTTGGAAAGAAAGAGCTCAAAATGGAGGAGGTGACTAGTTGACGATAGTCCTTTTAGAGAATGAGAAATTTAAAGAGACTAGCAACAAATGTGAATGTGGGACACTTGTGGCAAATTTGGATCATGGTAGGAATACTTCACATGAAAATAGTTTTAATAAGAACTTTAGATTGAATTCTAATTGAAGGTAGGTTATAAAAAAAAGGGAGTGCTACTATTGTCATGAAATGAGACATATTCAATTTTAATGTTGAAAGATAAAAGCTGATTTAGAAAAATTCAAGAAGAGTCGTGACACTACAAGAAATTTAAAATATTGCGACGCCAAAATGCGTCGCTATTGCGTCGCTATACCATGTTTAGCGACGCAATAGCGACGCAATGATGGCGTCGCTCAACTCCCCGTCGCAATACTCTTTTGTCGCAATTGCGTCGCAATATTGCGACGCAATTGCGACGCTCTGCGACGCATAAAAATGCGTCGCAATAATAAAAATTAAATTTATAAAAAAATTTAATTATTAAATATTGCGATGCAATTTATTGCGTCGCAATATTTAAAATTAATTTTTAAAAATTTATTAATAAATATTGCGACGCACCAAATTGCGTCGCAATATTTAAAATTAAATTTTAAAACAGAAAAAGTTTTATTAAATATTGCGACGCAAATAAATGCGTCGCAATATTTAATAATAATTTTTTTGTTTTAAAAATTAATTTTAAATATTGCGACGCAATTTGTGCGTCGCAATATTTATTAATAAATTTTTAAAAATTAATTTTAAATATTGCGATGCAATAAATTGTCGCAATATTTAATAATTAATTTTTAAAAAAATCTAATTTTAAATTTAGCGACGCATTTTTATGCGTCGCAGAGCGTCGAAAATTTTTTTTTAAAAAATATTTAAATGATTAAAAATTAAAACGATTAATAAAATTTCGTTAAATCTAAATATTGATACAAACATTTTTCACTCAATCCAAACAATAATAAATTTCAAAAAATAATTTATATATTAAAATTTAAAAGTTTTTACAACATAAAAAAAAAATACATCAAGAATCTGAATGATCACGTGAAGGCTGTGGAGGCTGTGGAGGCTGAAGACTCTGCGACAAGCGTCTAACCATATCCCGCAAATAGTGCATCTCATCTCGCATGTCAGCAACCTCCTGATCCCGGCCTCGCATCTCATCTCGCATGTCAGCAACCTCCTGATCCCGGCTTCGCATACGATCCTCAAAATCCTGCTCGTAATCCTGGCGAAGCTCCTCTGCAATAGATCTGCGAAGCTCCTCTAAACGCTCGGGAGGAAGATCAGCAGGAACTCGCGAGCTGGAGGCCTGATGGGGAAAAAATGTAGAAGCTCTAGTGCCCATACCATAGACCCTGCGGTCTCGTGGCTGGGCACCAACAGCCTCCAAAAACACACGTCGACTCTCATCTGCTGAGAGTTCGACGGGCGTCTCCCCATCAGTAGAGTCGACCTGTGATGCCTGGGATCGAAGCTCGTCGACTCGTGCCTTGAAATTATGAAATCAATAATAAATGAGTTAATAAATTTCTAGAAATAAAATTTTAAAAATTAAACAGATACTACATAAATCTAATTTCTTACCGCAACCTCCCGTGATCGCGTATCGACCCAGGAGCCGTCCCTCCTGGTGTGTGTCGCCCTGAATAGACGAAACTCACCAGGATCTCCGCCCTCCTGCTCAGTCTATAATAATAAAAAAATAATATTAATAAAAATATTTGTAAAGAACTAAAATAGTAATAAAAATATTTATGTTTTCTTACCATACGCCGTCTGTGCTCCTGAATCGAAATGGAGCCCGATGTATGACAGGAGAGACCCGTGCCACGACCGCCCTTCTCAGATCGGCGGTTCGTGCTGGCTGATGCGGACCTCCTGCGCCAGCCATCGGACTCCCAGGCCTGCTGCCACTCGTGCCAAATACCCTCTGGCACGTGCGCAGGACGCTGACCCGACGACCTCCAACGATGAAGCATGTCGGAGTATCGGCGTCGCGTCAGAGCCTCCCATGCTGCCCTAATGGCATCATGGGTGGCAGGATCCCACGTAAATTTTTTCTGCATTAAAATAAACAGTTAGTTTCTGAATTTATTAACTTTAAAGAATTATATATCACTGCTAAATTGTATTTAATAAGTTTACCTGAAACTCGGAAAAATAAAACTCCCTCGTGGCCGGCGATACGTGGCGCCAATCGTAGCCACTGGGATCTGCACGCCTCTGAAAAACGGCGCTGATGTGGCTGGAGACATGATGCTGCTCAATGAATCTGTTAAAAAAATGCAAGTTTATAAGTTAATGACTTAAAAACATTAACAAATATTTGTAATTAATATATACTTACATCCCCTGAGCATCAAGTCGAAGTAAAGTGCGGCCGAAGGCGGAAGAACTCTCGGAGGTCTGTGCCGATCGGGTAGATGGTAATACTGGTGCAGAGGTCGAAGGCTGCGCCTCTGCTGGAGATCCAAACTCTCCATCGCCGACGCTCATGTGATCTGATGTCGAAGGATCCAAACTACGTCTCTGCTCACCCAATCTATCGTCGGTAGATCTACCTCTGCCCCTCATATTGAAAATACTAAGAATTCACACAATTAAATTACGATTAATGATTGACTATGTACGAATTTAACACTTATAAAAAAAAGTTAAATTTTAAAAAACCTTTATGTTTAATCGTTGTCATTTGTTTCGTGAAATGTTGGTTCAACATCCGATGCCGTATCGGATTGCGAATCAGTTTCATTATCGGAAGGAAACCGAACATTTGCATCCGCAATTTCTTGAACATCACCACTTGGATCGATAAGTGATGTTTCAGGAGCTCTTGTGTCGTCCTCAATTGCATGCAGTTCCATCTCATCCTCTTGAAATGCAGGGCACTCGGCGGATTGACTTGATGAACTCTCCTCTAATACGATTGTTGAACGTGGGACGATTTTAGAAACGGCCCACCAATCTCGCTTGTCGTTGCGCAAACTTGGATATCCGCAGTAAAAGACTTGCTGAGCTTGGGATGCAAGGATGAATGGGTCATATTTCTGTAATCTTCGTCGATGGTTCACTTCAACCAAATTATAGTCGTTATGAACCCTTTTGCCCACAGGAATTATCGGATCGAACCAATCACAACGAAACAATACGGTTCGTTTTAAAGGCCAACCGGGATATTCAACTTCAACCACCTCTACTAACTTTCCATAATAATCCTGCATATTTGCTCCAACACTTTCTCCTTTTACACACACGCCCCAGTTATGAGTGCCTCTTGAAGCTGCTAATCGTTCAATCTGAAATTTGTACCCATTTACAAAATAGCCAGTAGATGTTGTTACGGTCTTCAATGGCCATTGCGATAGACATTTAATGAAAATATTGTCGGTTGTCGACCATGGACCGTTGACCTATAAATTAATAAGCTATTGACATCCAATTCAAAAAATAATTGCCATTATCGAAATTGATTGAGTGATACTACTCACAAATTCATAAAACCAGTAAGCAAACTCCGTTTCTAATTTCTGCCCAATTGCAACTTGACTGATGTCGGGATTCATCTGTCGTTGTCTATCACAAAACATCCTTATGGGATGAAAAGGATGAAAACTACTGTTAGAAATTAAATATTATGGTATATTATTATATAAATTTAAATTTTCAATTTAGCATTGAAGTATACACTTACTCAATATATGGATCGACTTCTCGACAGTTCATTAGGATGTAATAATGTGCTGCATTATACTCCATATCGCTAAGATTTCTTGACTTCTGCCCACCAAATGAACGGCCGATAGCTTTAAAAATTGATATTCTGCCGTCATTAGCTTCTGCTTCGTCCACACATACGTCATCGTTACGACCATGATTTCGGCTCCTCGTGTGGACGTAACCCTCAAAGTAATGCGAGGCAAAAGCTGAAACTTCTTCGACCAAGTGTGCATTGCATATAGAACCTTCAACCCTTGCCTTATTACGCACATTATTTTTTAACTTCTTAAGATACCTATATGTAAAGGTTAATTAAAGTGCTGTGATTATGAAAGTCCGAAGACAATCGAACTTATGCTTGTTATTCTTAACATCTTGCGAATACTAAAATGTAAATCATTGAAACTAGTAATTTGTTGCTGAAAATTAAATAATATAACAACAAAACATTTTATTTAGCATTTCAAAATGTAATGCATCATTAAGTTTGCAGCAAAATATAAATAATCAAAACATAACAAATGTAAATGACTATAAATGCACAAATATTATTGTCATAAACATTCTGCTTAAATTAATTATTGCATAAATAATATGTAAATTAAATAAACATTCTGCTTAAATTAAGAAAAAATTTATTTTTTTTTTCCCAGGGGGGCGGGGGGTTTCCCCCCCTCCCCCCTGCTGTGACCCCAAAAAATTTTTTTTTCTTTTTTCACAGTGGCCTGGCCACCGTGGCCTGGCCTGGCCACTGCCGGCCACGGCAACGACCGTGGCCGGACAAGATAACAAAGGGGGGGCGGGGGGGGGGGGGGGGTTGTTTCCTCCCCTCCCCCTGTTTAAAAAAAAAAATTTTTTTTTTTATATCAGTGGCCTGGCCACCACCGTGGCCAGGCCACTGCCGTGAAAACAAAGGGGGGCGGGGGGGGGGGTTTCCTCCCCTCCCCCCTGTTAAAAAAAAAAATTTTTTTTTTTAAAACAGTGGCCTGGCCACCACCGTGGCCAGGCCACTGCCGTGAAAACAAAGGGGGGGTTCCTCCCCTCCCCCCTGTTTAAAAAAAAAAAATTTTTTTTTTTATATCAGTGGCCTGGCCACCACCGTGGCCAGGCCACTGCCGTGAAAACAAAGGGGGGGCGGGGGGGGGGTTTCCTCCCCTCCCCCCTGTTAAAAAAAAAATTTTTTTTTTTTTAAACAGTGGCCTGGCCACCACCGTGGCCAGGCCACTGCCGTGAAAACAAAGGGGGGGCGGGGGGGGTTTCCTCCCCTCCCCCCTGTTTAAAAAAAAAAATTTTTTTTTTTTATATCAGTGGCCTGGCCACCACCGTGGCCAGGCCACTGCCGTGAAAACAAAGGGGGGGCGGGGGGGGTTTCCTCCCCTCCCCCCTGTTAAAAAAAAAAATTTTTTTTTTTAAAACAGTGGCCTGGCCACCACCGTGGCCAGGCCACTGCCGTGAAAACAAAGGGGGGGCGGGGGGGGTTTCCTCCCCTCCCCCCTGTTTAAAAAAAAAAATTTTTTTTTTTTATATCAGTGGCCTGGCCACCACCGTGGCCAGGCCACTGCCGTGAAAACAAAGGGGGGGCGGGGGGGGTTTCCTCCCCTCTCCCTGTTAAAAAAAAAATTTTTTTTTTTAAATCAGTGGCCTGGCCACCACCGTGGCCAGGCCACTGCCGTGAAAACAAAGGGGGGGCGGGGGGGGTTTCCTCCCCTCCCCACTGATATAAAAAAAAAATTTTTTTTTATATCAGTGGCCTGGCCACCACCGTGGCCAGGCCACTGCCGTGAAAACAAAGGGGGGGCGGGGGGGGGGGGGTTTCCTCCCCTCCCCCCTGTTAAAAAAAATTTTTTTTTTTTTAAAACAGTGGCCTGGCCACCACCGTGGCCAGGCCACTGCCGTGAAAACAAAGGGGGGGCGGGGGGGGGGGGGTTTCCTCCCCTCCCCCCTGTTAAAAAAAAAATTTTTTTTTTTTTAAAACAGTGGCCTGGCCACCACCGTGGCCAGGCCACTGCCGTGAAAACAAAGGGGGGCGGGGGGGGGGTTTCCTCCCCTCCCCCTGTTAAAAAAAATTTTTTTTTTTTTTTAAACAGTGGCCTGGCCACCACCGTGGCCAGGCCACTGCCGTGAAAACAAAGGGGGGGCGGGGGGGGGGGGGGGGTTTCCTCCCCTCCCCCCTGTTTAAAAAAAAAAATTTTTTTTTTTATATCAGTGGCCTGGCCACCACCGTGGCCAGGCCACTGCCGGCCACGGCAGCGGCCGTGGCCGGAGAAGACGGCCATGGACCTGCCGTGGCCGGAGAAGACGGCAGCAGGTTAAAAAAAAAAAAAACATAAAAAAAAATTTTTTTTTTGGATTTTTGGGGCTAACCTTTGTGGGTAGCCGGAGTAGGAGGAGATCCTCGGGGGGGCTGGGAGTCGGAGGAGATCGCCGGCGTTTCGGGGGGGCTGGGAGTCACGGCAGCGGCGGCTAGGTCAGACCGGAAGGAGGAAAGAAGAAAGGGGGGGTTTAAATATAGGCAATTAGCGACGCCAATTTGGCGTCGCTAATTGCGTCGCAATAATTTTTTTTTTTTTTCTTAGCGACGCACGTGGGCGTCGCTAATCCATCATTAATAAATGTAAAAAAATACTTTTATGAAAATATAGCGACGCCAATAAATGCGTCGCTAAAGAGTCGCTAACTTGGCGCCAACCCCTGGCGGGAAAAATAATTTTATTTTCTAATAATTGCGTCGCTAAGGCGTCGCAATATTTTTTTAATAATTTAAATTGATTAATAAAAAAAGTTATTACATATATTGCGACGCAATAGGTGCGTCGCAATTATTTTTAAAATATTTTTAAATGAAAATATTTAAATTAATTATAATAATTGCGACGACAAATTGCATCGCAAATATTTTTTAATATTTTAATCAGTTATATGTATTCTAATAATATTGCGACACATATATTTTGTCGCAATATTTATTTATATTTTTTTAAAGTGTGTCGCTAAGGCGTCGCAAGCTATTTGTTAATATTTATAAATGATTATATTTATAATTAATGTTAATAATTACGACGATAAATTGCATCACAATTTATTCTATAAAATTTTTAATGATCCCGATCGGCCACGACCTATCTCGGACAGTTGCAATCCGTCAGAGATCGGCGACGATCCGACGGTAGCGATCGATCCAAGCCCTGATCCCTATCGGCCACGACCGATCTCGGACCGTGGCGATCCGTCCGAGATCGGCGACGATCCAACGGTTGCGATCGATCCAAGCCCTGATCCCGATCGGCCACGACCGATCTCGGACCGTGGCGATCCGTCCGAGATCGGCGATGACCGATCGCGGACCGCGGCTATCGGTCCGATCGGCAAAGGTCCGATGGTTGCGATCGATCCAAGCCCTGATCCCGATCGGCCACATCCTATCTCGGACAGTTGCAATCCGTCCGAGATCGGCGACGATCCGACGGTTGCGATCGATCCAAGCCCTGATCCCGATCGGCGACGACCGATCGCGGACCGCGGCAATCGGTCCGATCGGCAAAGGTCCGACGGTTGTGATCAATCCAAGCCCTGATCCCGATCGGCCACGACCTATCTCGAACAGTTGCAATCCGTCCGAGATCGACGACGATCCGACTGTTGCGATCGATCCAAGCCCTGATCCCGATCGGCAACGGTCGATCTCGGACCGTGGCGATCCGTCTGAGATCGGCGATGATCCAACGGTTGCGATCGATCAAGCCCTGATCTCGATCGGCGACGACCGATCTCGGACCGTGGCAATTGGTCTGATCGACAAAGATACGACGGTTGCGATCGATCCAAGCCCTGATCCCGATCGGCCACGACCGATCTCGGACCGTGGCGATCCGTCCGAGATCGGCGATGACCGATCGCGGACCGCGGCTATCGGTCCGATCGGCAAAGGTCCGATGGTTGCGATCGATCCAAGCCCTGATCCCGATCGGCCACATCCTATCTCGGACAGTTGCAATCCGTCCGAGATCGGCGACGATCCGACGGTTGCGATCGATCCAAGCCCTGATTCCGATCGGCGACGACCGATTGCGGACCACGGCTATCGGTCCGATCGGCAAAGGTCCGACGGTTGTGATCAATCCAAGCCCTGATCCCGATCGCCACGACCTATCTCGGACAGTTGCAATCCGTCCGAGATCGGCGACGATCCGACGGTTGCGATCGATCCAAGCCCTGATCCCGATCGGCGACGACCGATCGCGGACCGCGGCAATCGGTCCGATCGGCAAAGGTCCGATGGTTGTGATCAATCCAAGCCCTGATCCCGATCGGCCACGACCTATCTCGAACAGTTGCAATCCGTCCGAGATCGACGACGATCCGACTGTTGCGATCGATCCAAGCCCTGATCCCGATCGGCAACGGTCGATCTCGGACCGTGGCGATCCGTCTGAGATCGGCGACGATCCAACGGTTGCGATCGATACAAGCCCTGATCTCGATCGGCGACGACCGATCTCGGACCGTGGCAATTGGTCTGATCGACAAAGATACGACGGTTGCGATCGATCCAAGCCCTGATCCCGATCGGCCACGACCGATCTCGGACCGTGGCGATCCGTCCGAGATCGGCGATGACCGATCGCGGACCGCGGCTATCGGTCCGATCGGCAAAGGTCCGATGGTTGCGATCGATCCAAGCCCTGATCCCGATCGGCCACATCCTATCTCGGACAGTTGCAATCCGTCCGAGATCGGCGACGATCCGACGGTTGCGATCGATCCAAGCCCTGATTCCGATCGGCGACGACCGATTGCGGACCACGGCTATCGGTCCGATCGGCAAAGGTCCGACGGTTGTGATCAATCCAAGCCCTGATCCCGATCGGCCACGACCTATCTCGGACAGTTGCAATCCGTTCGAGATCGGCGACGATCCGACGGTTGCGATCGATCCAAGCCCTGATCCCGATCGGCGACGACCGATCGCGGACCGCGGCAATCGGTCCGATCGGCAAAGGTCCGACGGTTGTGATCAATCCAAGCCCTGATCCCGATCGGCCACGACCTATCTCGAACAGTTGCAATCCGTCCGAGATCGACGACGATCCGACTGTTGCGATCGATCCAAGCCCTGATCCCGATCGGCAACGGTCGATCTCGGACCGTGGCGATCCGTCTGAGATCGGCGACGATCCAACGGTTGCGATCGATACAAGCCCTGATCTCGATCGGCGACGACCGATCTCGGACCGTGGCAATTGGTCTGATCGACAAAGATACGACGGTTGCGATCGATCCAAGCCCTGATCCCGATCGGCCACGACCGATCTCGGACCGTGGCGATCCGTCCGAGATCGGCGACGATCCAACGGTTGCGATCGATCCAAGCTCTGATCCCGATCGGCCACGACCGATCTCGGACCGTGGCGATCCGTCCGAGATCGGCGACGATCCGACGGTTGCGTTCGATCCAAGACCTGATCTCGATCGGCGACGACCGATGCAATATTTGCGTCGCAATTATTGCATCGCAATATTTGCGTCGCAATATTAAAAATTTAAAATATTTAATTCTGCTAAAAACATTGCGATGGAAATCTTGCGTCGCAATATTTTTAATGATATTTATATTTCATAAAAAATTAATTTAAAAATATTGCGACGCAATATTTGCGTCGCAATATTAAAAATTTAAAATATTTAATTCTGCTAAAAACTTTGCGACGCAAATATTGCGTCGCAATATTTGTATTAATATTTATATTTCGTAAAAATTTAATTTAAAAATATTGCGACGCAATATTTGCGTCGCAATATTAAAAATTAAATTTTTTTTAAATTCTGCTAAAAACATTGCGACGCAACTATTGCGTCGCAATATTTTTATTGATATTTATATTTCATAAAAAATTAATTTAAAAATATTGCGACGCAATAATTGCGTCGCAATATGAAAAATTAAATTTTTTAATTCTGCTAAAAACATTGCGACGCAATATTTGCGTCGCAATATTTTTATTGATATTTATATTTCATAAAAAATTAATTTAAAATTATTGCGACGCAATATTTGCGTCGCAATATTAAATATTTAAAATATTTAATTCTGCTAAAAAATTGCGACGCAAATATTGCGTCGCAATATTTTTAATGATATTTATAATTCATTAAAAATTAATTTAAAAATATTGCGACGCAATATTTGCGTCGCAATATTAAAAATTAAAAACATTGCGACGCAAAATTGCGTCGCAATATTTTTATTGATATTTATATTTCATAAAAAATTAATTTAAAATTATTGCGACGCAATATTTGCGTCGCAATATTAAATATTTAAAATATTTAATTCTGCTAAAAAATTGCGACGCAAATATTGCGTCGCAATATTTTTAATGATATTTATAATTCATTAAAAATTAATTTGAAAATATTGCGACGCAATATTTGCGTCGCAATATTAAAAATTTAAAACATTGCGACGCAAAATTGCGTCGCAATATTTTTATTGATATTTATATTTCATAAAAAATTAATTTAAATTATTGCGACGCAATATTTGCGTCGCAATATTAAAAATTTAATTTTTAAAATTCTGCTAAAACATTGCGACGCAAATAGTGTGTCACAATATTTTTATTGATATTTATATTTCATAAAAAATTAATTTAAAAATATTGCGACTCAATATGTGCGTCGCAATATTAAAAATTTAAAATATTTAATTCTGCTAAAAATATTGCGACGCAAAATATTGCGTCGCAATATTTTTAATACTATTTATACCTCATAAAAAATTAATTTAAAAATATTGCGACGCAATATTGGCGTCGCAATATTAAAAATTTAATTTTCTTAATTCTGCTAAAAACATTGCGACGCAAATATTTGCGTCGCAATATTTTTATTGATATTTATATTTTATAAAAAATTAATTTAAAAATATTGCGACGCAATGTTTGCGTCGCAATATTAAAAATATAATTTTTTTTGATTTTTTGGTTAATTGAGTCGCTGATGAGTCGCTAATGCGTCGCAATATTTTGTTGTCACAAAGGCGTCGCAAAGTGGTCGCAATTTAGCGACGCAAAATTGCGTCGCTAAATTTGCGTCGCTATTTCAGTATTTTCTTGTAGTGTGAAAAGTCCACAAAATGCGTTAACTATTGCCGAATATAATGTGTATGAAAAAAATGTTGTTCTTATGATTCAAGAAAGTAACAATTTATTGTAAGACTCATGAATTTTAGATTCTGCTTACTCCTTATATATTTGTTTGAATAAAAATTGATTTGATATTGATAAGATATATAATGAATGATTAATTACTTTAGCTAATGATATTAAATTGGAGGTTCTTTGAGTTGATAATATGAAAGTTAGGATATATGATGACAATGTAATAACTCATGATGATATGAGGCATGTGCCAAAGCTTGGGAGAAACCTAATTTCTTTGGACTGACTTAATTTATGAAGCTGCATTTAGTACAAAGGACAGGATAGCAAAAGAACAGGATGAGATAAAAATTACTGCATCTCATATTTGGTAGATGACATAATAACAAAATAAATAGGATAGTTATATCTTTTAAAAAAATAATAACCATTGTTGAAGATAGGGGTAAAAAAAAGAGAAAATAAAGTAGAGCCAAATATGATAAAAATAAAAAACATATGTCTTGATGGAATAATTAAGTTATCCTCCTTTCAATATGATTAGCCATCCCATAGGACAAAATTGTCTTATTCTTCTTTAAAAAAACACACAAAAGGATTAAAAAATATTTATCCCTCTTCTAATCCGATGTACCAATTGCACACTGAGGTTATCGGTACTCCGCAGAAGGTGAAATCATGAAGATTGGTCATGAGATTTTATTGGTTATGAAGGGAGGAAAAATTATAAAAAAATTAGATAACTTAATGGAAAATATTGTTCAAGGTGAACAGTGTGATAAGATAAGTGGTGGAGTTTATAAAAGAGTAAAAAATAAAGATCAATTGAATATACTCAAAAATAAAGTTTCTTTTCATTTAAAGTTGAAGTATTCTCACAAAATGGGACATATTCAATTTTAATGTATAAAGAATAAAGTTGATTCATAAGAATGCAAGAAGAGTTGTGAGGAGTCCATAAATATTGTAACTCTTATTGAATATAATGTGTGAACATGATGTTGTTCTTATGATTCAAGAAGATTAGTGGTCACCGAAGGATTCATGGATTTAAGATTTTGCTTACTCTTTGGTTTGATATTTATAAGACATATAATGAATGATCAATTTATTTAGTTACGATATTAAATTAGATGTTTTTTGAGTTGATAATGTGAAAGTTAGTATGCATGGTGATAGCATAAAAACTCATGATGATATTAGGTATCTGAAACTTGAGAGAAATTTAATTTCTTTAGGCTAACTTGATTCTTTGAGTTAGTGGTGCTATGCAAAAGTTAATGATATTAAATTAGAGATTGTGAGTTAGTAATATGAAAGTTAAGATGGATGATGATAGCATAGAACCTCATGACGATATGAGGCAAGTGCCAAAGCTCGAGAAAAATCTAATTTCTTTAGATTGACTTGATTTTTTTGGGTTACAGATACTCCACAATATGTGAAGTCATAAGGATTAGTCATAAGACTTTAGTTGTAATAAAGAGAGAGAACATATTTAATAATTAGATAACTCTATGAAAAATATTGTTAATGGTGAAGAGAGTGATAAGATGGATGTTGGAGTTTATAGAAGAGTAAAAATAAAGAGGAAATTTGAATATACCCATAAATAAAGTTTCTTTTATATTTAACGTTTAAGATAATTCGAGGTGAAATTTTATAAGAATTTAGCTTGAATTCCTTTGGAGTTATTTTGCTCAGTTTTTTTTATTGAGATTTGACTTGAATTCCTTTTTTAGGGATGAAATATTTTCTTGTAATTTTTTTCTATTAAAATTTGGTTTGAACTCCTTATCAAGTTTGGATATCTTCTTTTTATAAAGTTTTCTTATTAGGATTTGCTTGAAGAATAATCTTCGATTTTATAAAAATAAGGTAGTTTGTTAAGATATCTTGGAAGGTAGGGTGAGAACTATATATGAATAGATTAGGTATATTAGGTCTTGAATTGAGCATTAGAGTTCTTTTTATATACAGAACAACACCTTCATGCAGCTTAAGATTATCCTTTTTAAGATACATCATCTCCTCAGCAGGCATAGAGGTACATATTAAAAAAAAAAAAACTATAACAAAATAATCAATACCAACAAATATTAGAGATGAGAATGAGCCGGCTCAGGTCAGACTAAAGCCTTGGCTTAGCCCAGCTGAATTTCTTTTGGAGTTTCAGGTTGGACCAAGGCACAGAAAAAGTTACGAAACTTAAGCTCAAACTCATTTCAAAATTTAGGAAAACTCTTTCTTCACCTTGTGGTGCTAAAATAGTGCATCGCGTGTGATGCATAAAGAATTTTCTTAAAATTTATTAGACTGATTCAAATTAATTCATTTAGGCCAAAATAGTAAACCAACCAGAATGGGCTCAATTTTAACTCGACTATAAGTGATGGAATGTAGGAAAAAAACACTTGTGTACTGAAGGGTGATAAAGCAAGCGCGCATAAAGTATACAGACTGACCATGCGCTCATGCATGTTGTCATGTGTGCCAAAACTTAATGAATTTTATTACGCATCGCACGCATGATAACATGCGCATAGAATTAATTCATGCGTTTAAAGTATGCTTTCTTCGTCGCTTTTCGATGCAGCAAATCTTTTCATAAAATGCATCAGAAGTTTGCTATAAATTTCGGAGCAAAACAATAGATGCTGGTCGCCAGAAAAGGTTGACAAAGGAAGAAGGTAAGAGGGCCCGAAGAAATCAAGAATCAAGCAGCCAGCACTCGGCACTTACAAGAAGGCACCAGCACGTACGAGAAGGCAAGCAGGTGGTCCAAATTATTTTCCAATAAACATAAAATATTTCAAAAATCATATAGGACAAAGTACATGGGTCACTGAGATCATGAGTCAGATTTATTATAATACCATTTTACAACAATCCAAGGTCTGATCACAAAAAGCTACTAGAAAGCATTATTTAGATTATCCGGCATTATATGAATGCTTGAGATCTCCATCTACGCAACTGATGCGGGATCAAGTGCATGCCACAGGGGCTCTAGCAAGTGCCTTGGCAACTGGCAAGGTAATTGCTCAAAAGAAACGGCAGTCAAATTAAAAATTATAGGGCCACAACAAACACCATTACAAGTCTGGACCAGTTAAATCTCTTACTGACATGTCAAATCCCTGTACAGAGTCTTGCACACTAGAACAGAATCGCATCCTGACACTCACGCCAAGACCATGACCAGGGTAATAGCAATCCATCACAACGGCAGTATGATGTGATAAATCTCTCGCCAACAAGTGATGTTTGTAGCAGATAACAAGCTCCCCTATCATGCTGTACATAATGAATAACGGTATATGACAGCATAAGTTGCAAGAAAACAAGTTTACTTGCATTATGATACTGGGATCACTTATAAACTATATATATAGTTTGAAATCAGTTGAAGGCGAGGAGACCACAACTCTGTAAAATATTACTTGCCGAGATCTATTCTTCTGGTGACAGTGGTCTCACCTGTTAACCTGTGAGACAGACACAAACAAGAAATATGTGATAAATCCAAGGTAGGGCAGGTAATATTTTGTAAGAAACAAACTGTGGGTCTGCCCGATAATATTTAACCTCCTTAAGAACACTCGTATTCCAGGAATCACTTTTGTAAGAGACATGAGGATCTACCATGTATGGAGTATTCTGAACCTGAATTTTCAGGAGAGGAAGCCTTGCCGGTGTACTCATCATCACTGTCATAGCAGCTTCTGCAATATGGACCAAGAGCCCTAAGAACCATGGCCGCGAAGATGGACAGTGCCTAGATATTGAGGTAAAATACTAGCCACTAGCAATAATCAAATGAATTTAAACCTTTTGACTCTAAAAAGTTATGGCGATGAAGTTGGTAAAACACAGGAATGGAACACAAAGAAATAGCTTCAGAGACAAGTAGATGGTTTCTTCATTTTTTCGCAGTAAACCAGTGATACGAGTGATGTTTAGCATTTGTTTCTGTTGAGTGAAACTTTGGAAGCATGTTAACAAGATATGTCCAGAAGATGGTTGATAGTTACAAATGCTTGAAAAGAATGAGACAAAATGGAAAATATATGATTAATCAGAATTTTACATTAGTGAATTGAACAGCTATATAGAGAATCATGGATACTTAGCACTTAGAAGACACGAATTTGACAGATGATCAGCAGAAGGAAGAAAAAATAGATCAACATGGCCATGTTGACCAGGACATGTTATCATGAGTTTATCACACACACACACACATTCTTCCTCGTCCGTAGAACCTGATGACTGCTTCCTTGGTATTATTTTGTACTAAAAGTTTTCTCCATTTGGTTACTACTTACTCTTCAAAATATTTCACAATGTCAAAGCAAAAAACTGAATAAATGGTTCACATCTACACAAGAAGTACAACTATAATTACGCTAATCAGTCTGGAATTGGACAAGTTTTTAATAAGCTACACCCAAAAAACAGAGCCAAATACCTGGGCACAAGTTTTCTTTCAGTCACAAAGAAAAGATATATACAGTAGTCTATGAGTGAGACCTTAATATTAATAAAGAATTCCAGAAAGCTACAACAATAGGTCCTGAAGCTTCTGTTATGCAGGATAAACATTCAAGATAGAATATGTTTGAAATACAAGGATATATAGAAGACAGATATTTCATTTAAAAAAAAAATTTGTTTGCCACATGCTCATTCATATACTAATATCAACAACAGAGCTGTGCAGCAACAATATATCAACAAGCCTATCCATTTGCACGTGTCAAAGTTTCCTTTTACAGATTTCTTGAAATCATCCAGTCTACTGGTTGTATCCTCCGGGAAATCCTGTCAAAAAAACCACAGCCAAATGAAACCGTCAATAACATCAACATCTATGAGAATTAAAGATCATAGGAGGCTAAAACATATGGAGAAAAATACCTCTTTCCAGTCTCTGTCCAGAAATACACCTGCAGTAACTGTAGCCTCCAGATTAACAAGCAAAAAGACTAACACCATGTACTAAACACCCATCAAAGAAACCAAAGAAACCCTAATCAAACAACCCGGAAAAATCAAAGAGCAATCATCAATAAATACCTAAACAATCCGGCATTTATCTAACAGAACGAAGCGGAAAACCACATACAAAATGCGATTCCTTCCTTCCACGTTGCCGGCACTACCACCGCGTTTACCACCCGATTCCTTCCAAAAGCCCGCCAGATCCCAAAACGTAAAGTCGTCATCGGCCTCCAAGATGGCCGGCGGGACTTCGAAGAGGAAGCAGGGGAACAGGAGCACACGGGAGGAAGCAAGTACTAGAGAGGGGCACCGGGCCATGCCGCCCATGAGCCGTCACGGTCTGGCACGAAGCCATACCAGGCACAATGCTATACCAGGCATAATGCTACAGTATCGGATCGTGCTTTGGCATGGCCCATGAAACCGTACTGTACTGGATTTAAAATTTTTGGCCCGCAGACTAAGCCCAGCACAGCCCATGATGAGCCTGGGCTGGCATGGCCCAGTTGGGCCAGGCATGGCACGACCTGCCAGCCAGTTCGGCATAGCCCAAAAGGGCCTGGGCCGACACAACCCATAAGAGCCTGATAAAAAAATTTAAGTAAAATTTTTTTTTAATAAATTAAAAAATTATTAGGAATAAAAATATTATTAATACGAAACCATCTTAATGGTGGGAGGATTTGGCATAGACCCCTATCGATTTATTAATTTAAAATCAAAATGGCACATGAAGGAAGGAAGACTAGGCCTGACCTCCAGAATACAATAAGAAAGGAGAAAAAAATAGATATGACTCACTTTAATAATTAAAAAAATAAAAATATATAATTATAAAAATAGAGATGACTCACTCGTCAGTAGTATTTATGTCATCATCATCTTCGTTGGTTAAGTCATGTCTACCTTTATCTTGAAGCCTCGCTTCAGCATCCAACCAATCTTTGGAAATAGAGAGTTTGGATCTCCATACATCACACAGCCTTTGGGTGATCCTGCATTGGTATTACCATCCAGCCGATCGGCACATACCTCCGAGAGTTCTTCCACCATCGGCCGCACCATACTTCGACTGGATGCTCATGGGTGTAAGTATATATTAATTAAAAATATATGTTTATGTTTTTAAGTCAATTACTTATAAACATGCATTTTTTTAATAGATTTATTGAGCAGCATCATATATCCAGCTACATCAGCTCCGTATTTTAGAGGCATGTAGATCCCAGTGGCTACGATTGGCGCCACGTATCTGCAGCCACGAGGGAGTTTTATTTTTCTGAGTTTCAGGTAAACTTATTAAATACAATTTATCACTGATATAAAATTTCTTAATCTTAATAAATTCTAAAACTAACTGTTTATTTTAATGCAGAAAAAGTTTACGTGGGACCCTGCCAGCCATGATGCCATTAGGGCAGTATGGGAGGCTCTTACGGGACGCCGATACTCCGACATGCTTCATCGTTAGAGGTCATCGGGTCAGCATCCTGCGCATGTGCCAGAGGGTATTTGGCACGAGTGCCAGCAGGCCTGGCAGTCCGATGGCTGGCGCAGGAGGTCCACATCAGCCAGCACGAACCGCCGATCCGAAAGGGGCGGTCCTGGCACGGGTCTCTCCCGCCACACTTCGGGCTCCATTTTGATTCAGGAGCACAGACACCGTATGGTAAGAAAACATAAATAATTTAATTACTAATTTAGTTATTTACAAATATTTGCATTAATATCAATTTTTTTATTGTTATAGTCTGAGCAGGATGGCGGAGATCCTGGTGAGTTTCATCTATTCAGGGCGACACACACCAGGAGGGATGGTTCCTGGGTCGATACGCGATTACGGGAGGTTGCGGTAAGAAATTAGCTTTATGTACTATCTGTTTAATTTCTAAAATTTTATTTAGAGAAATTTATTGATTCATTTATTGTTGATTTTATAATTCAAAGACACGAGTCAAGGAGCTTCGCTCCCAAGCATTGCAGGTCGACTCCACTGATGGGAGACACCCGTCGAACTCTCAATAAAGGAGAGTCGACGTGTGTTTTTGGAGGCTGTTGGTGCCCAGCCGCGAGACCGCAGGGTCTATGGTCTGGGCACTAGAGCTTCTGCATATTTTTCCCATTAGGCCTCTAGCTCGCGATATTCTGGTGATATTCCTACCGAGCGTTTAGACGACATTCGAAGATCTATTACGGAGGAGGTTCGGCGGGATGTTCGTCAAGAGGTTCGGCAGGAGGTCGAGTACGAGTTCGAGCAGCGTATGCGAGGCCATCAGTAGGAGCTTGCAGACGTGCGAGATCAGATGCGTCTGTTGCAGGATATAGTTAGCCGCTTATCGCAGGGTTCCCAGCCTCCACGTGATCGCACGGATTCTTGATGTATTTTTTTTTTTACTTTTTATATTTTGTACATGAAAACTTCAAAATTTTAATATATTAATTATTTTTAGAAATTGAATGATTATTTTTTGGATCAATATGAGTGAAGAATGTTTCGATCAATATTTAAATGTAACAAAATTATATTAACCGTTTTAATTTTTAATATTTTATTTTTTTTAAAAAAATAAATAGCGACGCATTAGCGACTGAAATTGCATCGCTAATAGTTTCAAAATATTATTATTAAATATTGTGATGCAATGACCTGGAGTCACAATATTTTTAAAAAAATTTAATTAGCCACATATTAGCGACTGAAATTGCATCGCTAATATATCTAAAATATATTATTATTAAATATTACAACATAATGACCCGGCATCGCAATATTTTAAAAAAAAATTAATTAGCGATGCATTAGCAACTCACATTGCATCGCTAATATATCTAAAATATTATTATTAAATATTACGACGCAATGACCTGGCATCACAATATTTTAAAAAAAATTAATTAGCGACGCATTAGCAACTCAAATTGCGTCGCTACTATATCTAAAATATTATTATTAAATATTATAACGCATTAAAGTGCATCGCCATATTGCGACGCACTTAAATGCATCGTAATATTTAATAATAATATTAAAAATTAAAAACTAGTTTTAAAATTAGCGACGCATTTATGATGCATCACAATATTGCGACGCATTGCTGCGTCTGTGAAGCGACGCAATTGCGATAAATTGAGACTGCGATGATCATCTGAGCGACGCCGTCATTGCGTCGCAATTGCATCGCAATAGCATGTTTAGCGACGTATTTGGGCGTCGCAATATTTTTTTTCTCTTGTAGTGTGAAGAAGATTAAGCATATGTGTGTCTTCTTTGTGCAAATGAATGAAAAAATAGATGACGAACGAGATCTAGAAGAAGAAGCAGAGCTTTGAGCAGGTATTCTAGATCCATGAATTTTATCATCATATAAAACATAAATATCATTAAGAAGTTGTGTTACCTCATCTTTAGCAAGTTCAGAATCTTGATTAATGTTTTCATAATATTCATCAATTAAAATTTTTGCACCACTTAATTTAACTCTAGGATCAAAAACAGTAGCTAAGTTATGCAAATGATATATCCTGTCCCAATATTTATTCCATTTTAGTTTTCATTTAACGTATAATAGGCATTAAAACATCATCATATCTATGTTCTTTAAATTTTGCACTAATTACATATGCTTTTTGTAAAAATGAACAAGAAGTTGGATAATAAATACCAGAAAGAATATATATATGGTCTATTATATAGCTGTTGGAGGGGTTAAAATGGTCAAAACCCGCTATATGGCTGTTTATAGCCATTTTCCAATGGCTAGAAATAGCTCTAACTGGGTCGTGCCGGCCTGGCCTATGGCGGGTCGTGCCGTGCACGGCCCGTAGTGAGCCATTAATAATGGGCCATGGGCCATGCCGGGCCAGTATTTCTTTTACGAGCCATGCCGGACCGGCAATTTTTTTTACAGGCCGTGCACGGCACAATCCGTTTATTAAAGGGCCGTGCCTGACATGGCTCCATTTTTGGTGCGATCCGACGGGCCTGAACCGTGCCGTGCCAGGGATGGCCCAGTGCCCACCTTCAGCAAGTACTCCATCTTTGAGCCTTCGAAGTCGAAGCAAAATAGTATTGGTATCCGGCTATTCATCTGTTTGGACGATTTGGGGCCGTACGATCAATCGGAACTGGTTCGGGTTGAGCTGTCGGCCTGGATATGACTCCTTTAGCGGGCCTAATCCGGACCTGAGTTCGGACAGAGCTAATCCTCTACCCAAGTCAAGCTTGAAATTAAAATGGACCTTAATTTTGAATCCAAGCCCAAGTTGAACAGGATGCTCGGTTCGAAGCTGATCTGAGCCCATTAGTAGCCCTAATGAGCATACATGAGGTAGAAGCTCTCGTAGACTTTCTCCCTTCTATCAATGTTTTATTTAAAATTTTAATAAGATTGTAGTACCTATATGCGGTATCTATAACTAAGTGCATGAAGCAAGACCCTTTATTAGACAAAGAGAACTAATAAAACTTTTGAGCCAGTCAATTATAAAATGATCCAAGCTCTCATCATTTGCCTACTTAACTTCAATAAATCTAAAGTACTTTCCAACAGAAAGCAATTGCGGTTTTCGCTGGGGAACTTCACCTTCACTTGTAAGAATAAAATTATGTCGAAGAAAATTTATCACATCTTTCGTTGATTTTAAATTAAATGTAAGCCCATCAAATATAAAAGCAAAATTAAAAATTAAAAGTTAAAATTTATCTCAAAACTAGTAGGCTAAAATAGAATTATGGTCCTCAAACTACCAGTAAGTTATTATAGTGTGATCTCAGACGTTAACAGATCAGCTCTACTATCAATTTTAATCAGTCTCATCTAATAGAACATAAGGAATACAATAAATTTCATGACCAAAATGAATTTTAAATGAATGCTTAAGGATCCAAAAGTATATTTTCATCCAATTAATAATAAATCAGGATGAAAAATAAATCAAATGTTTGTGTATATATAAAGAGAATTGGACTTAGATACAATCAAATATAAATAGTGTCACACCCCAAACTCAAAATTTTGAGCTAGGATGACAACCCACCGCATGCCGGGCATGCAAGGCGTCCCGAAATTTACACATTGATCAATATAAGGCAATAATTATAATTAGGCAATTCAAATCCATAACTTAACACAAACCATAAATATAAGTTTGGGCTACAAGCCCTACACACAATCAATATAGTTCTGGGTCACAAACCCTACACACGAGTAATACTGGAGTTACAATGATATCATGGAACTAATTTATTTAATAGAAGCTCCACTACCCCATAAATCCATCTTCAATCCTGAGGTTATGAAAAACATTGTGAGATTTACATGAGCTCACACTCAATAAGTAAGCCTATAATAATAATATAAAATAGTCATATATCATCATATCTTATCAAGATATCATCAAGTCATAATTTCATAAACTTTCAATTTCAAATACATTTATCATGCTATCAGAACAAGCATATCACCACTCAAATTAATTTGGAAGCTTATACAATAAATACCAGAAAATGCATTGTAAACAACCCACTGTTTATATGATCATTTTTATATTATATCTTATGTGTCCCACGGCCCTGCAACACCTCAATCAGAGCACATCCTCTAGATGTGTGTGGCCTCCACATACCACATCATAATCTATCAGAGCACATCCTCTAGATGTGTGTGGCCTCCATATGCCACATCATAATCAATCAGAGCACATCCTCTAGATGTGTGGCCTCCACATGTCATATCATCATCAGTCAGAGCATATCCTCTAGATGTGTGGCCTCCACATGCCATATCATCATCAGTCAGAGTACATCCTCTAGATGTGTGTGGCCTCCACATGCCATATCATAGGAGAACCGCGGCGACACATATAAATATAATTCAAGGTCATCATTATATATGCATATCACACATCATGCATCATCATAAGCATAATCTTTTCATATCACATAAACAATGGTTTGTACATTCTTAATCATTGCATATAACCAATTCACTTTGCAAAGTTAAAAATAAACATATACATCATATTTGGCATAAACACAATAAACCATTACTTTGCAAATTAATACCAGCTATTATATCAAATATTCAATTATATACTCATGGTACAATTTACCAATTTCAATAAAACTCCATTTCATAAATATGAATAAAACTATAAATACAATAATTATAATTTATAAAATTATTATATTTGGCTTACTTAGATTATGCAATAAATACTAGATTATGTAATGTAAACAAACTCACTGTTTATGTAATTATTATTTTCGTATGTGTCCCACGGCCCTACAAATTAATCAGAACACATCCTCTAGATGTGTGAGGCTATACATACTCAAACAGAACACACCCTACAGATGTGTGAGGCCAAATGAGAACCGCAGCGACACATACTAGTCTATCCAATGTTATCATCATACTTGCATGTCACTCATCATGCATCAATTTTTCATATTACATATACAGTGGTTTGTACATTATTAGCAAATGCATATGGTCATCCCAACATATTTTGCAAATCAAAGAATTTATATTTTTGCACATACACCAAGAAACTATTTCTTTCAAAATATTATCAGCTACTATAGTCGTAATAAATGCTCATATGTAGATTTATGGTACTATTCAAAATAATCAAACCAAATAAACTTTCATTTTCCTTATCTCATAATATACTTGCAAACTATAAAACCATGAGTTATAAATTATTAATTATAAATAGACTTACTTACCTCAATACACAAATCCCAAACTGTAAACCAGCTATTTAGACATCTGGGTACAAGCACATTGAGCCCATTATCAAGACAACCCTTATACTGAGGAGTAGTTGTTAGCCCTTTGGCATTAGGCTGTGCTTCAACCACAGTACATGATATACGATGAGGAACAGATGCAGACATTGGCATACTGTTATAATATTGAAGTGTTACTGTCATGTCATATTCATACTTTGCCATTGATGATCTTATCTTGAGCTAGGAATTCCACCATGTTGAGCCTCCGTACCCCACTTTTAGATAACTAGCACCCATGCCAAACAATTCCTTGGGCAGTTCCAGTTGTTCAAATGTGCTTGGCTCCATTAAGCTTACATAGTCACCTTCCTGGTACAAATATGTGAATGACTTCTCTTCAACAAAAACCCTCTCAATAGCCTCATCAGTACGAAATCTTTCAGTGATTTGTTACCGCTATCAACATCCCGAAGTTCCACCTGTATGGTGGCTCTTCCCCTTCCCTGTTGTGTGTTGAGCTTTTAGCACCTAATAATTACGCCCTTTTCTTTGTATTACATTTCCAAGTCTCCCATCTGAACCGAGTACTTTGGCGCCTTGGGTTTGAATGGCCGCCCACAGAGCGCCGAGGGTGGCGCGGGAAAGGACCCATCAGGTGTACAATTTAAAGGCTCCGTTGACCAACGAGCGAAGGTCGTTAACGAAGAGGAGGGCGGAAGAGAGGGCGCGAGGAGGAGAGCTTGCAGCAATCGCCTTCTTGCAGTCTGCATCGGGGTTTGAGCAACGTCCGGACTCCAGACCCTGCTTGCACCCGCTGCCGCAACTCTCTCTCTCGGCCCTCGCCTTCTTTGGACTCCCCCTTCCCTCTCTCTCCCTCTTTCTCTCTTCTCTCGTTCGATTCCTCCCTAACTCTCTCTGTCTCTCTGGCATTAAGAAGATGGGCAGGGAATTACTTGGAGGAGGTGTACGCTAGGGTGAAGGAGGGAGTCATCCTCCAATTCCTTTTATTCTCCCACGCGATGCCTCGGATCAATGGAAAATGGAAACCCATCCGACACGCGAAGACCCGAGAAACCAGACGTCGCATCGGGATCTAAGTCAAAAGGAAGTCAAGATGCCACGTGTCCTCAAAATAAATACTAGGAGTTACATTCCCCATAATAAATTACCGGGGGTTACATTCTCCCCCCTTATAAAAATTTCGTCCTTGAAATTGACACACATCCAATAGAATATAGAATCCAAATTTTCTATCCTCATAATCAACTAAAGTTCATTCAAAAATCAATAGTCATCGATACATTATTGATCTATAGTAAGATACAATTAAATATTAAATTTTTTTTTAGCTCCCAAATAGTCTCCCTCTTGAACTTTGATATAAGAAACACTACACCATCTCAGAACTTGAATCCTTGCGGTCCACGATGCGCACAAGATGATCTTCATAGGTCAATTCTTTCTTAAGCTAAATTGGTTCAAGTTCTAACACATGACGGGGCTTGAAATATACCTCAATCATAAAGATATAAAACACATTGAACACCCCAAAGAGTAATGAAGGCAGTGCTAAGCTATAAGCCACCTCCTATTTCTTGATCAACATCTCAAATGGCCCAATATATTGAGGACTCAATTCACCTATAAACCCAAACCTCATTACATTATTGGTTAGTAAGACTTCTGAATGATCTTCAACCTAAAATTTTAAATCTTTCTTTTTGACATCAACATAACTTTTCTATTAACTCTGAGCTACATGAAGCTGCTTTAATTAATGATACTTTTTATAGTTGTTAAACCAGCTCAGTAACCAAAATTTTCTCTCTCATTTCATTTCAATAAAAAGGGATCTATACCTTATATCATAGACAACTTAAATGAATCCATTTGAATATTGGTTTGGTAACCATTAAAATAAGCAATTTCACTAAGGATAAGAAGCTATACCAAGCACTTTCTAAATTCATCACACAGGCTCGTAGTATATCATCTAAAATCTAATTGGTTCATGCAATTTGTCCATCTATTCGAGGGTGGAAGATTGGACTGAAATTCAGCTTAATTCACTAAGCCTTATGAAAACATCATCAAATTAGAAGAGTGAGACAAATGGGTTCAGACTCAATTTACTACTAAACCAGAAACAAATATTAACATCTTTATCTCACTAACATTTCATCCTCAAAATTAAATGTCCACTAATTTTGTACCATTATAGATACTCACTAGCAAACTTTTATTTTATTCCTAGGTACCCAAATGATGTATCCAACTTCAACAATTAATTTGATCTTTCTACCAAATAAAATTGAATTCCTTAAGAAGTATTTCTTTCCTGTCATCTTTTTTTATATATATACCTTAACTTCTCACAACACAATCATCATAAATATCATAGAGTCCATCACATGTATTATGTCATCCATTCTTAAGGTTAATAACCTATATCAATTACTGTTAATTCCTCGATAAGACAGTTCCAAGTTCTTTTGAATTAAATATAAGATAGTTTTCTTTCAGTGCTTTCTCAACTCTTGAATAGTGGAATGTGCCATTAATCATTACGACATTTATTTCAATCATCATAACATACTTGGTTTCACTCTTGAATACTTCAAGCTAACATCAATGAACATTATGCAATTATTTAGGATATCTTTCATAATTATCATAATTAACTAATTTATTTTCTTTGAATAATAGTGCCATCATTAATCACCAGTATAATTATTTTATCTCCTTCATATTTATCAGTAATTACCACTACAACCAATCAATTTCTCTTGAATAGGTCAGTATATCCTCAATATTCCAATTTAAATGATTCAAATCCTTGAATCAATTATTTTGTTACCAATGACTATCAAAATCACCTATAGATTATGCAATGTCATATCATGGCCAACTAATTTAAACCCTTCGAATATCTCAAAGTGACCTCACTGATCTAGCTCAAATGGATACATGACTTATAAGGTCAATAAAGATTGAAAATGCACTTACCATTCGAAAGACTTAATTGGAAGTTATAGCAATCTCTTTATGATTTGAAAGTGATAGTAGATGTATCCTTAACCATAATCCATAATTAGTAATAGTCAAAATAAAATCATCTCCCTCCTTTTTCTTAGAAAAGATTCATGTCACTTACGACTGATTGATAATGTATCCATCTTAGAGAAAGATATCTACTTAGGAACTATGAAGAAAGGCACAATAAATTAATGAATAGATATCTTGATTTAGAAATCTATTAAAAAATAAAAATCCCCATGAAATTCTTTATTAGTGAAATTTATCTTATTCTTATTACTGCTAAAATCTTTTACTTTTTACCATCAAAATATTTGATCATTTATAGCCAAAATCAGTTCTAAAGATTAATAGAGTCTATTGCTCTCAAAAACTTAAAACAGTAATTGTCTCAGAATTTAAAATTTTATATTCTTCCTAAATGGTCCATCAAGATATAATATACAGTCAACTATTTCATTAGCATTAATATCAACCATCTCCATATCTAGCAAATTAACAATCAGTTTTGAACATGCAATATCCATAATAAAAGTTCTCTTAGTAAAATTCACTATATATACTTATCCATCCAGACTCAAATTCAAAAAGTACTCAATTGTAATTGATCAAAAACATGTAGTTAACTATTTCATTACGAAAATATCATCAATATTAATCATCTCTATAACTGACAGATTAGCTCATAATCTTAACTTACAATATCAACAATATAAGTTCTACAAATAAAAATTCATTATATATATCCATATTTAAGTTCAGATTTAATAACTCAAAATCCAAATATCTAACTCAATTGCAATTTGGATATAATGATGTTATCTTAGTCATATTAGTCCTCAATTGCAATTTTCAACTACTATATTTCATATATTCATCTATCTTTTATTGCAATTAAAATTTCATCTACTCATATTATTTAAAGATCTG
This sequence comes from Calamus simplicifolius, assembly GCA_900491605.1. Taxonomy (NCBI): domain Eukaryota; kingdom Viridiplantae; phylum Streptophyta; class Magnoliopsida; order Arecales; family Arecaceae; genus Calamus; species Calamus simplicifolius. Next base: position 82,086 of record UESW01005018.1, read on the forward strand.
AAACTGCTACGAGCCATTTCCAACAAGTTTGATGGAGCTAAAACATCTAGAAGCCCGTAGGCCTCCCCACTGGTCAAGGCTACCAGCCAGGGAGCCCACATAATATCATTGGCTTGCGATGGTTCATTCTTAATTCCTATCAAATTTTTTATTCAATTAATATCTTGATAAACTTTAAATTTCAAGCTTCCAAAGCATAATTCCTGAAATTCCTTTAAAGTCATAATTGTCTCAATATCATCCTAGTATTTTGCCTAGAGTATCATCATGTATGTGTTCCTAAGGTCAAAACCTAGGCTCTGATACCATAAAAGCTGTCACACCCCAGACCCAAAATTTTGAGCTAGGGTGACAACCCGCCGCATGCCAGGCATGCAAGGCGTCCCAAAATTTACACATTGATCAATATAAGGCAATAATTATAATTAGGCAATTCAAATCCATAACATAACACAAATCATAAATATAAGTTTGGGCTATAAGCCCTACACACAATCAATATAGTTCTGGGCCACAAACCCTACACACGAGTAATACTGGGGTTACAATAATATCATGGAACTGATTTATTTAATAGAAGCTCCACTACCCCATAAATCCATCTTCAATCCTGAGGCTCTGAAAAATATTGTGAGATTTACATGAGCTCACACTCAATAAGTAAGCCAATAATAATAATATAAAATAGTCATATATCATCATATCTTATCAAGATATCATCAAGTCATAATTTCATAAACTTCCAATTTCAAATGCATTTATCATGCTATCAGAACAAGCATATCACCACTCAAATTAATTTGGAAGCTTATACAATAAATACCAGAAAATACATTGTAAACAACCCACTGTTTATATGATCATTTTTATATTATATCTTATGTGTCCCACGGCCCTGCAACACCTCAATCAGAGCACATCCTCTAGATGTGTGTGGCCTCCACATGTCACATCATAATCAATCAGAGCACATCCTCTAGATGTGTGTGGCCTCCACATGCCACATCATAATCAATCAGAGCACATCCTCTAGATGTGTGTGGCCTCCATATGCCACATCATAATCAATCATAGCATATCCTCTAGATGTGTGGCCTTCATATACCATATCATCATCAGTCAGAGCATATCCTCTAGATGTGTGGCCTCCACATGCCATATCATCATCAGTCAGAGTACATCCTCTAGATGTGTGTGGCCTTCACATGCCACATCATAGGAGAACCACAGCGACACATATAAATATAATTCAGGGTCATCATTATATATGCATATCACACATCATGCATCATCATAAGAATAATCTTTTCATATCACATAAACAGTGGTTTGTACATTCTTAATCATTGCATGTAACCAATTCACTTTGCAAAGTTAAAAATAAACATATACATCATATTTGGCATAAACACCATAAACCATTACTTTGCAAATTAATACCAGCTATTATAGCAAATATTCAATTATATACTCATGGTACAATTTACCAATTTCAATAAAACTTCATTTCATAAATATGCATAAACTATAAATACAACAATTATAATTTATAAAATTATTATATTTGGCTTACTTACCAGATTAACCAAATAAATACCAGATTATGTAATGTAAACAAACTCACTGTTTATGTAATTATTGTTTTCGTATGTGTCCCACGGCCCTACAAATTAATCAGAACACATCCTCTAGATGTGTGAGGCCATACATACTCAAACAGAACACACCCTACAGATGTGTGAGGCCAAATGAGAACCGCGATGACACATACTAGTCTATCACAATGTTATCATCATACTTGCATGTCACTCATTATGCATCAATTTCTCATATTACATATACAGTGGATTATACATTATTAGCAAATGCATATGGTCATCCCAACATATTTTGCAAATCAAAGAATTTATATTTTTGCACATACACCAAGAAACTATTTCTTTCAAAATATTATCAGCTACTATAGTCGTAATAAATGCTCATATGTAGATTTATGGTACTATTCAAAATAATCAAACCAAATAAACTTTCATTTTCCTTATCTCATAATATACTTGCAAACTATAAAACTATGAGTTATAAATTATTAATTATAAATAGACTTACTTACCTCAATACGCAAATCCCAAACTATAAACCAGCTATTTAGACATCTGGGTACAAGCACATTGAGCCCATTATCAAGACAACCCTTATACTGAGGAGTAGTTGTTAGCCCTTTGGCATTAGGCTGTGCTTCAACCACAGTATATGATACGATGAGGAACAGATGCAGACATTGGCATACCATTATAATATTGATGTGTTACTGTCATGTCACATTCATACTTTGCCATTGATGATCTTATCTTGAGCTAGGAATTCCACCACGTTGAGCCTCCGTACCCCACTTTTAGATAACTAGCACCCATGCCAAACAATTCCTTGGGCAGTTCCAGTTGTTCAAATGTGCTTGGCTCCATTAAGCTTACATAGTCACCTTCCTGGTACAAATATGTGAATGACTTCTCTTCAACAAAAACCCTCTCAATAGCCTCATCAGTACGAAATCTTTCAGTGATTTGTTACCGCTATCAACATCCCGAAGTTCCACCTGTATGGTGGCTCTTCCCCTTCCCTGCTGTGTGTTGAGCTTTTAGCACCTAATAATTACGCCCTTTTCTTTGTATTACATTTCCAAGTCTCCCATCTCAACCGAGTACTTTGGCACCTTGGGTTTGAATGGCTGCCCACAGAGCGCCGAGGGTGGCGCGGGGAAATGACCCATCATGTGTACAATTTAAAGGCTCCGTTGACCAACGAGCGAAGGTCGTTAACGAAGAGGAGGGCGGAAGAGAGGGCGCAAGGAGGAGAGCTTGCATCAATCGCCTTCTTGCAGTCTGCATCGGGGTTTAAGCAGCGTCCAGACTCCAGACCCCGCTTGCACCCGAACCCCTCTCTCGAGCTTTTTGCCGCTGCCGCAACTCTCTCTCTCGGCCCTCGCCTTCTTTGGACTCCCCCTTCCCTCTCTCTCCCTCTTTCTCTCTTCTCTCGTTCGATTCCTCCCTAACTCTCTCTGTCTCTTTGGCATTAAGAGGATGGGCAGGGGATTACTTCCTAACTCTCTCTGTCTCTTTGGCATTAAGAGGATGGGCAGGGGATTACTTGGAGGAGGTGTGCGCCAAGGTGAAGGAGGGAGTCATCCTCCAACTCCTTTTATTCTCCCATGCGACGCCTCGGATCAATGGAAAATGGAAACCCATCCGACACGCGAAGACCCGAGAAACTACTCAAACCAGACGTCGCATCGGGACCTAACGTTAGAAGGAAGTCAAGATGTCAGGTGTCCCCAAAATAAATACTAGGAGTTACATTCCCCATAATAAATTACGGGGGGTTACAAATAGGTTTAGATCTGATTACTTCTTCTATCCTTGAATCTGTATGAATTTTAGAGCCACTCTATTTTTTTATTGTTTCATCTTTGAAATCAGTAAACTATGTTAATCTAAGGATGAAAGAAGTGACTAAATCTACGTTTGGCTATATTCGAATGTAACCAAGTTCAAAATTTGTACACCTTTCTTACCTTTGAATTTATATAGATCTTGGAGCCATCCATCTTTTCTACTTTTTTTATCTTTGGGATTCATGAACTATGTATATCCAAGGATGGGGATGGTGACCGGATTTAAGCTTGGCTATATTTGAATGTAGCCAAGTCTACCTCTCTTTATAAATATATATGCATGTACGCACAAATAATATGGAATATGGATGATATGAAATTCACATTTATATTTATTTCATGCATACAAATTAAATATTAAAACTATAGATATAGATATGAATATAATTAGATGGTTAAATGTAATGATCACATGATCACATGCTTTAAGTTGCACCATAGAGCATATTTTGAGCTACAATGCAACTCATCTCGCCTGTTTGAAGCACTATAATTTGATTACATATTGAAAGTCAAGTTATACTTGACTATAAATAGAACCCAAAATTATATAAGTTGACTTGACCAAATCATCTATAAGTCTTGTAGAGGGGCAATTCATAGTTTTGAAACATGAGAATAACCACATTTAATAATAAAACATAATATTATCATAATAATAAAATATAATACTGTATAACATATTGTTATAACTATAATATAATTATATTATAAAATGATATAATATAATAAATTTGTAATATTGATAATATAAACAGCTCTACAAATGGGGCCCTACAAGCACAACCTTCTAAATGGTATCAGTTTAGCTAAGATGCAATTTAGCAACATGTAACTCAATCATATTATAACTTAAATTAAAGTACAATTTTAGTTATAGGACTCCAAATGACCCCTAATATAGATCTATTTCTAATGCAAGATTAATAATTAGGGGTTTAAAATTTTGGCCTTTTCAAAAGAAATAGTAAAATTTTCTAACTTGCGGACATATATGCAAGTTGATGATTTCATACCAACACTATAACAAGAATAAAAGAATAACAGAAAAGCATTTACAATCTCTGAAAGAAATATATTTCTACTAATAGCAAGGTATGTTTATTGGAAGCTTAAATTTAGGTTAATACTATGTTAAGCTTGATATATATTATAGATCCAATCCCTATGAATTTGAGTTTTTGGGATCAATTGGAATTACTTAACATAATATCAAAGCCAAGGTTTATTGGAGATCATGTGCTACTTATTCATTTAGTTAACTTAATTATTATCTTTGCTCATTTCAATCATTGTTCTTAATCCACCTATATGGTTGGAGATGCACGTGAGCAGGGTCTTAAGCTTAATATACCTTGTTGATCCTTTTCATATGACCTTAAGCTTCAGGGTTAAATTGATTAGTCAACATACTATATTATAAGGGCCTTATGAATCAACATACGATTCAAGTAGCTTTTGGTTTTCTAAGATTGAATTTTGTTTTTATCATGACATGGAAGATGTTTAGGGTATGGAGGAATAGCTGCCGCTATTACAAGACACTACTCAGTGGTGGTGAGGAGCACACTTAATTCTTCTCGTATTATAGCTAGTACCTCGCATCAAGCTTGACTTTTTGTTTGTAATCTTGTTTCCTTAGAAAATCAAGCTGTGGTTCCATCAAGAATTATCTCAAAAATCATGCTCAACTTCTAGAATAGGTATCATAAGGGCTTAGAAGAAGGTACTCTAGCCATTATAGAGCTCAAGAGCGGGAATTATACAAACAATTGATGCAAGTGTTGGGGTTTAGTCCCTGATGAACAGCAGTGAGAATAATCTCTCTGGAGAAGAAACCTGGGCTTTCACCCATTGTCAACAATTAGGTGTGAAGTCTCTTGATCCAAGATTCAAAACTTCATAGTCCCCTTTATTCCTAAAGATTTATTTTAATAAATAAATCTTTTCTTATTCTTGATTTTCTTCGGTGCCGGAATTAATTTCTCTTTGCTCTTCCAAAATTAATTCCCAAAGAAACAAAATGGCTGCTTCTTTAATGCTCTTCACGTCCTCCCATGTAACTGCTGACCTCCTCTTCTTTCTTGCCTTGGAATCCCACGAGAATGTCCAAAGCCTCCTCCACGCATGCGTTGACCGCTCCCGTTCCCTCCTACTCTACCTGCGTTGACCGGTTGTATCAGCCACGATCGACGGCGTGGGCTTTCTTGGGAGTCTATCCGGTTCCTGGGAGAGGAACCGGAGCCTTCTCACACGTGAGATCCTTGAGCAAAAGCCTGGCCTCCGCTGGATCTCACCGCTATTAACGCGAGGAAGGGAGAAGGAGAGAGAGGAGATAGATGTGTCCCCTTACCGTACATGAAAGTCTGGAATTCTACCGTGACAGTAGGAGGGAGAGAAGATATAGGGCTGCCGCCCTAAAAAAGGATTGGGAGAAAAGAATCTATTCTCTGTTCATTCAAATCCTAGCGACTAGGATTTAAATACATCCACAAAGTGGGTCAGGCCCAAACTCAACAAAAACTCCCATGGACTAACCCAATGAGATTAAACTAATCCCCAAGTCCATGTACACCCGTGACTTGATTTAATCTCAACCCTTGGACTCAAACCCAGCCCAATACAAGTTAGCCCTCATGGGCCTTGATAGCACCACACCAGGCCCAACAATCTCCACCTTGGTGCTTTCAAGGCCTCAGCATGTCCGCCTTATCCATCAGCTGCAATCCCTACAAAAGCTATCCCGTGAAAGAACCTTGGTCAATGTATTGCTGGGTTCTCCTTGGTATGTACCTTCATCAGCTCCACTCCACCTTCTTCCACCTGCTCTCTGTAGTCGAAGCCTTCCTTCTGAAAGTATCCTCTGGCCACTAGTCCTGCCTTGTACCTGATACCTCCTTGCTCTTAAGGCCCTTTCTTGCATTGATAAACCCATTTGCAATCAATGGATTTCTTTCCTTGTGGTAGCTGGATCACCTGCCATGCGCCAGTCCTGTGAAGAGACTGCATTTCTCTGCCATAGCCTGCATCTTCTGCCATAGCCTGGACCCACCTATCTCTATCCTGGCTGTTCTGGCTCTCCACAGCCTCCTCATAGGTGTAAGGGTCTCCATTCGATGTCATCAGGGCATATGACACCGAATCCTCAAAGCCGTATCGAACTGATGGTCGCACGTTTCTTTTGGGCCTATGCAGTGTGATCCCAGTATCAGTCCCCTGCCCAGCTGCATCCTCCTGAGTCCTCTGCTCAGCTGCATCATGCTGAACTTCCTAGCTTCTGACCCCTTTGCTAGTCCTCTCCACCTGAATCTCAAATCCTCCTGGTCCACTAGCAAATTGCACGACTATGTAGGAGGTCATCTGACTAGTGTTACCGTGTTCTACCTCCTGTAGTCCCTACTGTGCATCTGTACCATCTCTGCTCCGAAGGATCAAGCTCTCATCGAAGGTCACATCTCTGCTGATGAAAACCTTCTTCTCCAAGGGATCCCACAACTGATACCCCTTGATTCCATGCGGGTAGCCCAGGAAGACCATCTTCTTAGACCTGGCGTCCAACTTACTTCGCTTCCCAGCACCAACATGCATATATGCCGTGCATCCAAACACCCTTAGATGGTCAAGGTTTATCTTCCCTTCAGACCATATCTCTTCTGGAATGCCTCCATCCAACCTGGTGTGCGGTGACCGATTGACTAAGTAGCTAGCTATATCTACTGCGTCAATCCAGAACATCTTTGGAAGCCCTTCCTGTAGCCTCAAGCACCTTGCTTTTTCCAACAGTATTCTGTTCATTTTCTAAGCCACCCCTTCCTGTTAAGAAGTTTCCATCACCGAGAAGTGCCTTTTGATGCCCCACTCCTCATGAAATCTCTGGAACTCCCTGCTGGTATATTCCCCACCACTGTTTGACCTTAGACACTTCACACTCCTACCCTGCTCCCTCTCCACCTCAACCTTCCAGATTTTGAACTTAGTGAAGACCTCTAATTTCTTCTTCATGAAGTAGATTCACTGCTTTCCTGAGAAATCATCTATCAAGGTAAAGAAGTATCTGGCCCCATTCCTTATAGAAACTGGGGCTGATCCCCAAACATCTATGTGTACTAATTCCAGGGTTTCTGCACTCCTAGCTGTGCTGACCAAGAACTGCACACTCCTCTGCTTTCCCATCTAACATGGTTCACAGATCTCCATGACTCCACCACTCAGGTTCGGAAGTAGTCCTCTCTTGCTCAGTTCTTTCATCCCCCTGTCTCCCATGTAGCCTAGGCGGTAATGCCACATCCTGTACACATCCTGAGGATCCTGTTCCACAGCTGTTACCTCAGATTTTTCTATCACCACAGAGCCCTCCAACCTGTATAAGTTGTTCTTCAGCCTTCTCCCTCTCATCACCACCATAGCTCCATTGGAGATGTTTAGAACTCCACTCCTGGTATGACTGCTGAAGCTGTATCCTGTCTGCTCCAGGTACCCCAGTGACACCAAATTTTTCTTGAGTTCTAGGACATGATTCATGCTGGTAAGAGTGCATACCATGCCATCAAACATCTTCATCCTCACTGTGCCAATCCCTATCACCTTGCAAGGGTGATCATCTCCAAGAGCCGCACACCCCTCATCAACCTCTGTGTAAGTACTGAACCACGACCGGTTGGGAGTGTAATGATGAGAACAGGCTGAATCCAAGGTCCACATCTCTATGCTGTGACTGTGACCATCTGATATCACCAAGAGATCATCCTCCACCTCCTAGCCTGCGACTGTACTCACAGACTCAGATCTTTCCTTTTCTCCCTTTTTCAACTTAGGACAATCCCTTTTAAAATGTCCTACCTCACCATACTTGTAGCACTTTGCCTTCTTGGACTGTAACCATCTCCTAGGCTTGCTCCTGTCCCTGCCCCTGCCTGACCTTTCCTCAACTGCTAGACCCTCCTGGGGAACAGCTTTCTTAGTCATCCTCTCCCTCTGCTCATTCGTCCAAAGCACTAAGACAATATCTTCATAGAATAATGCCTCTTTCCCATAGAGCAGTGTCATGACCAATGAGTCATGTGATATGGGCAGTGAACACAATAGCAAAAGTGCCTTATCTTTCTCCTCCATCTTGACCCCAACATTCAGCAATTCATTGCTCACATGGTCGAACACCTGGATGTGGCCCAGCACATCTCCACCTTCTGACATACGAAGGCTGTAGAGGCACTTCTTCAACATCAATTTGTTGCACATATTCTTCCCCATGTAGAGGGCTTGCAACTTTGACCAGAGTTCCTTCGGGGTCTTCTCCTCCAGCACTGAATGAAGGACTGAATCCGCCAGACATCCTCTGATCATTGAACATGCCTTTTTCTCCAACGACATCCACTGCTTATCTGTCATCCTATCTGGTCTTTCCTCCAAAGCTAGATCTAAACCCTGCTGCACAAGAAGATCCTCTACCGAACTTTCCATATGGAGAAACTTCTCTTCCCATCAAACTTTTCAAAATCTATTTTTATGCTACTACCCATGGCGAGATCTCAACTAAAATAAAATAGCACAAAAATAAATTTTAGAAAATTAAGAAGTACCTTGATGGACCTTGTTGAAATTGTTTCAACCCTTTAAAGATCTCCAAATTCAGTCCTTTAAGATCTCCAAATAACTTCTTGTTGTTTCTGAACCAACCAGGCTCATTCCTGAACTAGGCTATAAGATCTCCAAACAACTTCTTGTTTCTGAACCAGGCTCTGATACCACTTGTTGGGGTTTAGCCCTCGATGAACAGCAATGGGATCAACCTCGCTGAAGAAGTACCATGGGTTTTTACCCTTTATTATCAATGATCAGATTGGTGTAGTGGTAAAGCGTAAGATGCATCACGTTCTCCCACGGAAAGTCCACAAAGCTGTTGGCCTCGTGAGAAGGATAGAGAAAGGAGAAGGATAGAGACTCAAACCCAGCCCAATACAAGTTAGCCCCCCTGGGCCTTGATAGCACCATATCAGGCCCAACAGCAAGGTGGTCATAGGATAGATGAAATAGCTAAATTGAAAGGCAGTGATGGGCTATATTTATGAAACAGCATAATGAGATGATTATTGAGAATCTTACAAAAAAATTTCTCAAAACAGATTATTATCATTCACTAGCCTTGCCATAATATGCACTACAAGAAAATATGGTATTTGTGGCGAACCTATTGTGGCGAAATGTTTTCGTCGTTATAGGTTTATTTATAATGACGAAATAAAAATTAAATTCGTCGTAACATGTATTTATTACGGCGAAATACTTTTTCACCGTAATAAAAAGACTTATTACGACGAATTATAAAATTCGTCGTTAGAGGTCCACATTATTTTTACGATTTAAATTTTTTTTATTTTTTTTTCTTTTTATTACGGCGAAATAAATTATCGCCGTAAGAAATAGAAGTATTACGACGAATTTTATAATTCGTCGTAATAGGTCCAGATTGTTTTTTATGATTTTAATTTTTTTAATTTTTTTTTTTTTCGGTGAAATATTTTTTGCCGTAATAAATATATGTATTACGATGAATTTTATAATTCGTCGTAATAGTTCCAGATTATTTTTTATGATTTTAATTTTTTTAAGTTTTCTTTCTTTTTATTATGGCGAAATACTTTTTCGCCGTAATTAAAGGACTTATTACAACGACTTTTATAAGTCGTCGTAATAAGTCCACATTGTATTTTATAATTTTAGTTTTTTTATATTTTTCTTTCTTTTTATTACGGTGAAATAAATTGTCACCGTAAGAAATAGAAGTATTACGATGAATTTTATAATTATCGTAATAGGTCCAAATTGTTTTTTACGATTTTAATTTTTTTAATTTTTTTTCTTTTTTTACGGTGAAATATTTTTTTGCCGTAATAAATATATGTATTACGATGAATTTTATAATTCATCGTAATAGTTCCAGATTATTTTTTACGATTTTAATTTTTTTTAATTTTTCTTTCTTTTTTTACGGTGAAATATTTTTTCACCGTAATAAATATATGTATTACGACAAATTTTATAATTCATCGTAATAGTTCCAGATTATTTTTTATGATTTTAATTTTTTTAATTTTTCTTTCTTTTTATTACGGTGAAATACTTTTTCGCCGTAATTAAAGGACTTATTACGATGACTTTTATAAGTCGTCGTAATAAGTCCACATTGTATTTTATGATTTTAGTTTTTTTTATATTTTTCTTTCTTTTTATTACGGCGAAATAAATTATCGCCGTAATAAATATAAGTATTACGACAAATTTTATAATTCATCGTAATAGGTCCAGATTATTTTTTACGATTTTAATTTTTTTAATTTTTTTTTCTTTTTATTACGGTGAAATAATTTTTCACCGTAATTAAAAGACTTATTACGACGACTTATAAAAGTCGTCGTAATAAGTTCATATTGTATTTTACGATTTTAATTTTTTTTTATTTTTCTTTCTTTTTATTACGATGAAATAAATTTTTGCCGTAATAAATATACGTATTACGATGAAATTAAAAATTCATCGTAATATAGTGAAAAAAATCTTTCGTACGTGACCTTATTACGACGAAAGTTAATTTCGCCGTAATAAGGTCCCCTTTAATACGATTTTTTTCTGTGAAACCCTTGCTCCCGTCGTCTTCCCCCCGAGCTCGTCTCCGCCGTCTTCCCCCCGAGCTCGTTGCTTTAATATTATATTATTGTAATAGGTTCAATACAAAAAAATAATAAAATAAAATTTTAATATTTTTAAAATTTAATTAAAATCTTATTACGGTGTCTTATTTTCGTCGTAATATCAACCTATAACGGCGAAAATAAGTCGTCGTAATAGGTTTTTATTTAAATTTTAATTTAATTAAAATCTTATTACGGCGACTTATTTTCGCCGTTATATCAACCTATTATGGCGAAAATAAGTCGCCGTAATAAGTTTTTATTTTAATATTAAAATTTAATTAAAATCTTATTACGGCGACTTATTTTCGTCGTAATATCAACCTATTACGGCGAAAGTAAGTTGCCGTAATAATATTTTAATTAAATTAAATTTTTAAAAAAATATATAACAACGATAGGTTATCGCCGTAATAGGACTCTATTACGACGAAAATAATGCACCGTAATAGGTTATTACGATAACATATTACTACGACGATTTGTAATGTATTACGATAAATTTTTTATCATCGTAATAATTTATTACGATGACTTTTGTACCTATTGCGACGAATTAATTCGTCATAATAAGTCATTTTTTTTGTAGTGATGCTTCTTCTCTTTTGTCGTCACATGTGCTATCATTTACAAGCAGGTAAGATTCATCTTAGCGATGCATAAGTAGCATTTTAAAATCATGTATATTAATAAACATAATCATGATTATCAGGGTTAATCTAAGGGATGCTTAGGGCATTCGTTGAGAAGTAAGATTGACGTTATTTACAGTCAAATCTTATGTGGAGCTTTGAATCAAATATTGCTGAAATGGTGCTAGACATTCCATCAAAAATTTCATGACAATGAAGGTAAAATACTGAGAAAATAGGTACAAGTTCTACTTGGACATATGTTGATAACATTTTATGTATAGAGCTATCAACATTTGAGTCTATTGCATATTATGCAGAAGTTTGGATGAAGCTACCCCTTGCCCATAATTCTCTGATAAATACCTCTTTTCTAGTAGAACAAATGTTAATCTCTTCAGATTATCTTTAGAGAGACAATATAATGAAGTAAAGTTATCACTTGAAATTTTCGCAAGAAAAGGAATTAATGATGGAAAAACATCTCTCTCAATCTTTTGATAGATTGGTGTAACCATATGATCCATCAAATGCTTGTTGCTCTTTAATAAATATTTAACGTTAAAGTGCCAAACAAACCTCCTCCAGAGCTCAGACCTTTGCAACTAAAACATTTCATCCTTTGGTCATGAGATTTTGATGACCTTTATATCACTAGTAATTTTATGCGCAAATCAGTTCATGAGATGCGCATTTTAAATTATTGTTTATTTAATGATCTTTAAGGCCTTATTATATGTTGGAAGTCTTACCGGTTATCCTCGATAAAAAGGAACTTCTAGTAGCTGTCCTAGAGATCTCCAACTGAAATCATCTTTCAGTTTGGAATGATTAGGAAAGAGTTGCACAATATTCAGCACTTGAATCCCAATCATTCGAGAGTTCTCTCACACAAAGATTGTATATTTCTCTCGCCTTTAAGGTATCTTTCTTAAACACTACATCTCTTTATATTATTGCAGTATATAAGACTAGTTTGGATCGATCACCTCTGCGGGGGAAACAAACAGAGAGTTCGTGGTATCTTCAGGTAAATTTTTTTTTTTCCCCTTCTTGTAGGTTTGCTTGAAAACATGGGTCATATTGGCGGGTAGAAAGCAAACTAAATCCATGTATAACTGTACTTATTATCTTGTTTTGCGTGAGATTCAAATAATAAAAAAGAAAAAAAAATCTCTAATAGCCATTGGGGAGCTATCTTGGGCGAAATTAAAAAAAAAAGAAAAAAAAAATGCAAGCCACCATTTACAGTGGATGCCAACCAATGTGCCTCTAGAAGCAGATAACCACAATTATTACTAAATGAAACCGAGGACGTACTGGCAGAAGATAGAACTATTATTTACGTTGTTAAGAGCATGAACAAGATGGGGAATAGATTTACGAAGGAATAACAGGTGTGACATCTTCGTTTTGAGTAAGATCAAGCATCCAAATTCTTTAAGCATTGAATGGCTTGACAAATTGTATCCGTAACATTCAAATTCCATCACTTTTAAATTTGACAATCCTTTGGCAAAGAAACCTTATTATCGCTGCAATTCAGCCACAAATTTTGGGCTTACCTGCACTGTTAAGCGTAAATAGTTGATGTTAATGAGAGGCAACCCTAATTCAAATATTTATCAGTATTTTTAAAAATTTTTCAATAAAGGTTAAAGTCTCTTTCTCCAGAACAAATGCTGAAGGGAAATATCTGTGTCAAAAAAAAAAAAGTAATTTAGGAAAATATGCTATAAAGACACATGACAGGCATTAGGATGTCCACTCCGGTGCTGCCATACTGTCAAGTATTGGCTACGGAAGCCTAAAAAGATACCAGCGTATGGCAGGCTTGTTTGCATGAAAACTGATGAGGGTAGAATAATCATTACATTGATAATCGTGCGAAGGGGCTAAGATCAACCCCTTTCCCCGTCTACTACAATATGCCCCCGAGGAACGAGCTAAACTAATGTGGTCCAATAGGTCGAGCAACCCATAACTCGGCTTTCCCCGAGCTCCCCGAGCTACCTATAGCTCGGCTCCTCCGAGCTTCCCGTAGCTCGGCTTTCCCCGAGCTACCTATAGCTCGATTTTCCCCGAGCTACCTATAGCTCGGCCCCCCCGAGCTTCCCGTAGCTCGGCTCCCCCGAGCTGCCCATAGCTCGGCTTTTCTGAGCTTCCATAGCTCGACCCCCCCGAGCTTCCATAGCTCGGCTACCCCCAAGTTTCCATAGCTCGGCTTTCCCGAGCTTCCCTAGCTCGGCCTCCCCGAGCTTCCATAGCTCGGCTTCCCTGAGCGATCTATGACTCGATACTCACCTCCGTGGAACCCGGCGCGGGAGAGCCTAGGCCTATCGTAACAGAATCTCAAACAAAGAATCATATTGAGGAGTGGTCTAGGATCTAGAATAGCGGCCTAGGACCTACGCACTCATCAGAGCTCAGGCCATCAGAGGGCCCTCCCAGCCATCGATCTCTTAATAGACAAGATACGGATCCCACCAGCTTCATAACAGATTGATTTGAATCCCAACAACCTTCGAACCTTTCAGAAGGCACTCAAGGTCCAGGTGATTGCCTATAAATACGACATTCCCAGATTTTCTCAGGTATGCGCTCATAGCCCCTGGCTCACTCTCACTCTCCTCCACTGCTCGTCGGTGACCCCCTGGAGCTCCCGATCGATCATCCCTGGAGAGACTTCCCGGAGAGATCCCTCTCCCCATTTTCTGTTGCTTATCGATCCCCACTGAATTGAGCGTCGGAGGGTCTTCCGTGGAGGGCCACCCCCAACGCCTCTCGCGCGAGGACTTCTGTGCAGGTCCGCCCAGGAGACCGACTGCGCCCGAGACGGAGGATAGATCCCGGCGGCAACAGATTGGCGCTAGAGGAAGGGCCCTCAAGTCATGTTAAAACTTGAAGAAATGAGACAAGGATCTCGATCTGGAGTAGAACCTCTCCAATGGCTAATCGGAGAAGAGCAACCTCTGAAGCCTAGGATCAGGTCATCACTCAAAGACCTAATCCGACAGGCAATACAGCGCCGCAGCCTCCGCCAGTTGAGACCCCATCACCACCAGCCATCCTGGTGACCCAGGACCAGTTCGCCATGCTGGTCCAGCAGGTCCAAGCCCTGACCCACCTGGTTCAGGAGCGTTTCGCAGCTGCCCCTGCTCCACACCTTCATGGGGAGGCCACAGCTCCTTCCTCTCCGGCCACCTCCTCCTCTAGTCCACATGAAGCCACGGACCCCCCACACCGACCCAAAGGGGACAAACCGGTCCCGCGAGGCGGCTGTAACAGGGATCCTCCAAGATCTTGACGAGCCCTGACCCTTTCCTCGGTGTCCTCCCGCCATGATTCAATGCCGTCCATGCGCTCTCCCCGCCCAGCTCCTCCTCTTACTTCTGAAGAGAAGATCCATCGACAAATCTGGGAGATGCGTCAGGAACTGGATGCCGCCAAGCAGACCCATCCGCCTCAGCCCAAGGCAGAGCAGGGCATCCCTTTCTCCAAAGGGATTATGGAGGAAGTGATTCCCTCCCATGTCAAACTACCCGCCGTCGAGCCCTACCACGGCTCTTCTGACCCGGATGATCATCTCAGTAGCTTCCGGTCAATAATGATGTTCCATGGAGCATCCGACGCAATCCTCTGCCGCGCCTTTCCCTCCACCCTCAGAGGATCTGCCCGAACCTGGTTCAACGCCTTGAAACCATGTTCCGTTGATTCATTCGACGAGCTGAGCCATCTTTTTATTGGCCAGTTTGTCAGTAGACGCCGTCACCGGTGGAGATCCGCCTCCCTCTCTGAAGTTAAGCAGAGAGAGGGGGAGTCCTTGAGAAACTACCTTGGCCGCTTCAACAAGGCCATGCTAGAGGTGGACCACCTTAATCATGAGGTGGCTATGTCCGCCTTGGCGGGGGGAGTTTCGAAGGAGAGCGACTTCTATCTGGCGATGGAAGTCAACTACCCCCCAAACCTCTTCGATATGATGGCCCTGGCAGACAAATATGCCAGGATCGAAGAATCGAGGAGAGTTGCCCGCACCGAACTGGCGAAGAAGAAAGAACCCAAAGGTCCTGATAGGCACCGACCCGTCCGTCGGCCAAGTCCACCTCGTCGCCAAAGAGCTCCCCCATCGCCGCCGAGAAATCTCTGCCGGAGCCCGCCCAAGCGATTCGACCGGTACACTCCGCTCATTGTACCTAGGGTGCAAATTCTCATGGAGATAGAGAGCCAGCTCCCCCGGCCAACTCCTCTCCGAGGGAACCCAACCCGGAGGGACCCCGCCAAATACTGCCGCTACCACCGGAAGCACGGCCATGACACCGAGGAATGTTGGCAGTTGAAGAATGAGATTGAGAGGCTGATTCAACGGGGCCGACTGAACCAATTTAGGAGGGCACCCGAGCCAGGACAAGGGGGGATCGCTAGCCCGAGCTTCAACAACCTCCTCCTCCACCAAATCCGCCTGTAATCGGCCACATCAACATGATCGAGGAGGCTGGCGGCTCGAGCTCCAGAAATGATGAAGAAGGATCGGCGCCAAAGAAAGCGCGGACGAGCGAGCTCTCCTTCTCCGACGACAATCTCCGAGGGATACAGTTCCCCCATGATGATGCACTAGTTGTATCCCTCAATTTAAATGACTATGATGTAAGCCGGATCCTCGTTGATAGTGGAAGTTCTGTGAATGTTTTGTACCTCGATGTATTTGCCAAGATGAGACTGCTCATGGAAAACCTTCGAGCCGTGGATTCCACCCTAATGGGATTCACAGGCGACATCATCATCTCGGAAGGGGTCGTAACCTTAACGGTTCGCTCGGAAACCTGGCCCCTTGTAGCAACTGTTCACACAGACTTCCTAGTAACTAAACTCAGGTCGCCCTATAATGCAATATTTGGGAGACCCGGCCTGATGTCCCTCAAGGCAGTTGTCTCCATCCCACACCTGTCTATGAAATTCCCCACCAGGCGGGGAGTTGGAGTTGTCCCAGGAAGCCAAACCATGGCTCGACAGTGCTTCGTCACTAGCCTTCAGTCTAGAATGCCAGAGGTTGATGGGCTGGACGCTCGGAAGGATTTCACCGAACAGCGGGGAGAACCAGCCGAGGAACTGGAAGAAGTGCAGCTGGACGAGGCTCGTCCCGACCGAACCATAAAGATTGGGTCGCTGCTGAAAGGCGAACCTCGGCAGGAGCTGATCAACTTCCTCCGGAGCAAAGCCGATGTTTTCACTTGATCCGCCTCCGACATGCCGGGAATCAGTCCTGAGGTTCTCGTCCACCGCCTTAACATGGATGAAATATACCGGCTTGTCAAACAAAAGAAGAGGAGCTTTGCCCCAGAGTGGTAGAGGGCTATTGAAGAGGAGGTTGATAAACTCATCAAGGAGAACTTCGTCCGGGAGGTAAATTACTTGAACTGGCTCTCGAATGTCGTCATGGTGAAGAAGTTGAACGGCAAGTGGCGGATTTGCATCGACTTCACCGACCTCAACAAAGCATGCCCGAAGGACAACTTCCCTCTCCCCTAGATTGATCAACTTGTGGACGCCACCTCGGGTCATCAAATGTTGACATTCATGGATGCATACTCTGGCTACAACCAGATTCGGATGGCCCCCGAAGATGAAGAAAAGACCGCCTTCATAACCGACCGAGGTACTTACTGTTACCGTGTTATGCCTTTCAGTCTTAAAAATGCAGGAGCCACCTACCAAAGGCTGGTCAACAAAGTATTCAAGGAGCAAATCGGCCGGAATATGGAGGTGTATGTCGACGACATGCTGGTCAAAAGCAAAGAAGCATCACAGCATGTCAAGGACCTCTCGGAGAGCTTTGCAACACTCTGCAAGTATTAGATGAAGCTCAATCCGACTAAGTGCGCCTTCGGCGTTAACTCCGAAAAGTTCCTCGGCTTCATGGTCTCCCAGCGGGGTATCGAAGCTAACCCCCAGAAGATCCAAGCTCTTCAACAGATGGCGCCTCCGACATCTATTAAAGAAGTCCAGCGCCTAACCGGGAGGATAGCGGCTCTCAACCGCTTCGTGGCGCGCTCAGCCGAAAGATGCCTCCCCTTCTTCAAAACTCTCCGGTCGGCTAAGAACTTCCAGTGGACCCCCGAGTGTCAAAAATCATTCCAAGATCTCAAGAAGTACCTCGGCTCTTCTCCACTCCTTAGCAGTCCAAATCCTGGCGAGACACTATTCCTGTATCTGGCTGTTTCAGAAGGTGCTGTTTGCTCGGTGCTGGTCAGGGAAGAAAATAAGGTCCAGAAGCCAATTTATTATGTCAGCAAGCTACTCCGCGACGCGGAGACAAGGTATAGCCGAATTGAAAAGATGGTGTTGGACTTGATCACCTCAGTTCGAAAGTTGCGGCCATACTTCCAGGCGCATTCTGTGACAGTCCTGACTGACCAACCCATCAAGGCGGTGGTCCACCGCCCGGAGACATCAGGGAGAATGACTAAGTGGGCCATTGAGCTTAGCGAGCATGATATCCATTTTCATCCTCGCCCGGCCATCAAAGCTTAGGAGGTGCTAGCCGATTTCCTCCTCGAGTGTACCATCCTAGAGGACGGCTCCACCCCCGACTCCCTCGAGAAATCGAAATTTGGCGCCCGGTGGCTCCTCCATGTCGATGGGTCATCCAACGCTCATCGCTCCGGTGCGGGCTTGGTTCTCACCAGTCCGGAGGGTGTAACCTTTGAATATGGTGTCCACTTCTCCTTCCCAGCCTCCAACAACGAAGCTGAGTATGAAGCCTTGCTGGCCGGTCTCCGAATCGCCTGCAGCCTTAAGGTGGAGAAACTTAATGCCTTTACTAACTCCCAACTAGTGGAAGGTCATGTACGAGGAGAGTTTGAAGCTCGGGAACCGAACATGATCCGATATCTCCAAGAGGTTCGGAGCCTACTCTCCCATTTTCTCGAATTCGAGATTATTTAGATTCCTAGATCTGAGAATGCCCGTGCCGACCTTTGTCTCGGTTGGCAACGGCAGAATCTATGGACACCGAGCAAAAATTTCACCTGGAGATCTTAGAGAGACCCAGCGTCGCGGAAGTCGACCGAGTAATGCAAGTTGAGGCCGAGCCATCATGGTTCGACCCCATTCTGAGGTACCTCAAAGAAGGGTCACTTCCGTCCGACCGGAGAAAAGCCAGAAGGCTAAAGCTGCAGGCCACCCATTATGTGTTGATCGACGATCAGCTCTACAAACGGTCCTTCTCCATGCCATTGCTCAGATGTCTTCGCCCGTCTGAAGCAGATTATGCCCTCCGCGAAGTGCATGAGGGGATTTGCGGCAACCATCTGGGAAGCTGGTCCCTATGTCACAAGGTGCTACGTCAAGGCTACTATTGGCCGACCATGTAGAAGGATGCAGACGACCTTGTTCGAGCTTGCGACCCATGCCAGAGGCACTCAAGCATTCAGAGGCTCCCCTCCGCCAACCTGGTTCCCGTATCCTCCGCTTGGCCCTTTGCCAAGTGGGGGATGGACATCCTCGGCCTGTTTTCGCTTGCCACGGGACAGCGAAAATTTCTATTCGTCGCCATCGATTATTTCACTAAATGGGTCGAGGCGGAGGCAGTTGCACAAATAACCGAAGCACGGGCCAAGGATTTCGTATGGAGGTCCATCAGCTGCCATTTCGGCCTCCCGCACACTATAATCACTGACAACGGTAGGCAATTTGACAATCCAAAGTTTTGCCAGTTCTGCGAAGAGCACGGGATCCGTCACCACCTTACCTCGGTCGGGCATCCGTAAGCCAATGGAGCAGCCGAAGTAACCAACCGGACTTTGCTTCAAGGGATCAAAGCTCGGCTCTCCAGGGCCTGAGGTAGGTGGGTAGACGAGTTGCACCATGTCCTGTGGGCCTACCGCACCACCCCGAGAGTACCCACAGGCGAAACCCCATTGCGGATGGCCTTCGGCACAGAGGCTGTTATCCCAGTGGAGATGGGTCTCCCTTCGCTGCGAGTGGAAAGCTACTCAGAGGAAGCCAGCAAGGAGCAGCTCCGCACCAACCTCGACCTGATAGAGGAGGTTAGAGAGAAAGCTCAGATCAGAGTGGCTGTCTATCAGCAGAGGGTGGCCCGCTACCATGCCTCCAAAGTCAAAGGGAAAGCTTTCTTGCCTGGCGACCTCGTTCTCCGGAAAGCATCTGTCTCCAAACCACTGGAACAAGGAAAGCTGGCACCAAACTGGGAAGGCCCCTACCAAGTAGCGGAGATTGTTGGACCGGGGACCTACAAGCTGCAAGATCTAAGCGGAAGATTCATCCCTCGGACATAGAATTCGGACAATCTCCGCAAGTACTACCAGTAGGGTACGCCCTCTACAGGCCCGCTCCCATAAATTTTTGTCGACATAATGTTTTATAATTCATGACATAAATCACCACAAGTTATATCACCAAAGATCGTGAAAAGAAACAGATGCTGCTCACTAATCCTTGGCACGACTGAGTTACCTATTCAAGCAGGAAAGTTCTCCGAACCTCGGCGGGGCCGAGCAACAATTCTCCGAACCTCGGCGGGGCCGAGCAATAATTCTCCGAACCTCGGTTGGGCCGAGCAACCATTATCCGAACCTCGGCGGGGCCGAGCAACAATTCTCTGAACCTCGGCGGGGCCGAGCAATAATTCTCCGAACCTCGGCTAGGCCGAGCAACCATTCTCCGAACCTCGGCGGGGCCGAGCAACAATTCTCCGAACCTCGGCTGGGCCGAGCAACAATTCTCCGAACCTCGGCTGGGCCAAGCAATAATTCTCCGAACCTCGGCTGGGCCGAGCAATAATTCTTCAAACCTCGGCGGGGCCGAGCAACAATTCTCCGAACCTCGGCGGGGCCGAGCAATAATTCTTCGAACCTCGGCTGGGCCGAGTAACAATTCTCCGAACATCGGCGGGGCCGAGCAATAATTCTCCGAACCTCGGCTGGGCCGAGCAACCATTCTCCGAACCTCGGCGGGGCCGAGCAACAATTCTCCGAACCTCGGCGGGGCCGAGCAACAATTCTTCGAACCTCGGCTGGGCCGAGCAATAATTCTCCAAACCTCGGCTGGGCCGAGCAATAATTCTCCGAACTAAAGTCCCGGCAAAAAACCAAAGCATGCAAACCCCGATTAAAGCCGAAAGGACTTCCGAATAGTCCCTAGAACTTCGGCTGGTTTGAAAAAATGCATGCTACGCAAAACCACCGACAGACATAAAGTATGTGCCTTTAGGCCTTGGCAGGCCCTACATGGTCGCCCGCGGGCCCCAGACGAAAGCCAGGGAATTTCCCCTGCTGCTAAATCCCTGGAATCTCACCAACCAAACGCCTGTCTCGCCCCATGGACGAGATCATGACTCAGCGCATAAACCAATGAAGCCACCCAGGCTCCCCGACTATTCAAACAGAAATGAATGGTTCTTTTTTGAGCTAAACGACGATCTCGGAGAATAAGAGGTTTTTAAAAAAGGCATTTTTCATTGATTAGAAAAGTAAATACAAAAAGAGAAGGAGAAAAAATAAAAAGAAAGAAAGTGGCCCTCGCAGGGACCTAACGTCTCCCGCCGGGTGCAGCCGAGTCTTCCAAACGCCGGGACAGCTCGGCGACTCGTTGGTGGAGGGACGCTATCTCCTCCTCCTGCTGGTCCACGACCCGGCGAAGGGCTTTAGCCTTCCTCATGGAAACGGCGAGGTACTCCTCAACTGCCTTCTTGAGCCGCTCATGGCTTGCGAAGGCGGACGCCAAGGACATAGCGTCGACCAGCACGACGGTGCGATCCCCCTGAGAACCTCTATGACCGCCGTTGGACGATTGTCCCCCACCTTAAGAAGCCATATCGGAAGTTGTTTAAAGACTAACCGAAAGGATGGTAAACACCAGCACCCCACTCATCCGTATTTATACTCCTCAGGCGAGTATCTCGATCAGTCGGGTCATAAATACCGACCCATGGGAATTCGCCACGTGTCGCCACTTTAACTGGCGACCGCAGGACCCGAAGGGCCGTGCCCCCTCCCGAGGAAAATTGGTAAGCGTCGACGAACTGTTCGGGAACTCCCCTCCTTCCCTAGAAACAGGGTTCCACCCGATCTGCCGGGCCCTCACAGTAAATGCCCTCAATACTCCTCCAAGCTGCCTCAAATCGGCCGCCCTTTGGAAAATGCAAAAAAGAAAGAGCGCCGGCACCTGACGATAATTCACTCCCTCAGGAGTGGCCAAATCATAAATGATGGGCATACTCATGCGCCGCCCATTCCGCCTTGACACTCCTCACCGAGTCTCACACGGACCAGGTATCATGACCCACGGTGGCGACTAAGTCATCTATCCAAGCTCTAAATCTCCGAACCTTGGCTGGGCCGAGTAACCATTCTTCGAACCTCGGCTGGGCCGAGTAACCATTCTCCAAACCTCGGCAGGGCCGGGCCACAAATCTCCGAACCCCAATAAGGTCGAGTAATAAATCTCCGAGCTTCGGTCAGAGTCAAGGAATATGTTCTACCGTCGAACAATCTCCAAATTTCTGTCTGGATTTGGGCGGCTTACGAGCCCGACTGGCTCGGATAGCGCGGGATCCTCGTCCAAAAATGAACGAGATGTCCTTATGCCTTGTTTCGTCACCAACAACAACAACTCTTGGCACAAAAGAGACAAAAATTAAGAAAAAGAACAAAACTTTCTTTATTTCATTACCATCGAAACCGATTACAACCGCCTGAGAGGCATTATAAGAGCATTGAAATGCATAAAATAAAGACGGGTACAAAACTTGGGCAAACTGCTCCAAAGCAGATCCGGGCAACTGTGATGCTTCGGCGTCCGGACCGATAAATCAGACAAATAACGAACGGTCAGCCCGAGCCGATAATGGGTGGACGACATGGACCAACCGTTGCAGCCAGCTTCGATAAATAATGATATGTCGGCGACCCAATCGGGATATCAGAATAATCGGAAAGGGTGGACGGGATATTACCCCAAACCACCCAACCGAGAGGCCCCCCGACGAGTAGGAAGGAAGCTCGCAGACCCTGGCACCAGAGCTCTCCCCCAAATCGGATGTGTACCGCTCCACCTTGCCCAAACTCAAAGGCAAGGTACCCGCAGGCGACACACCGTCACCCCCTCCCCATGTGGCGAAAGATTTTCTGGGCGAGCAAGCCCAGGAATCCAAACCAGGGGAGGAGGCGAAATTCACGCAACCCATGGGGAGCCCGCGTACACTTCCTACCGTACGTCCCCAAGGGGGAACCACAAAGGACACACAGGAAGCGTATATGTGTGCTCTCCATGCGATCCCTGTGGACCTCTTGTGCGCTCTCCATACGATCTCTGAAGGTCCTTTCTTGAGGGCAAGCCACCCCCAGCGGCTCCTTTGTCACCCCAGCTATCCGGGGGATAGCGGCGACTTCCAGGGGACAAGCTCGGCTCTCCCGCAATAAACCTTGGAGAAACAGGCATCATGAGTATCTTCATGATTCACAGGAAAGAAAACTTCGGGATGGCCCAACACACCCCTCTTTTCCCCTTTTTATAAGCAGAGGCGAGCCGGGAACAGCTATCAGAAGGCCCCGGGACTTAAAACGCCAAGCCTACGCCACCACATGGCCTCCTGAAATGAAAACAGCGCCCCCCAGTGCATGCCGGGCACGTTGCCCGAACCATGACGCATGCCAAAAGATTACCTCTGACCCCAGATCATGAGCTTTTAATGCATAAAACCGTTCGCTGACCTTGTGGATACTGGCAGATCCGGGAGATTGTCCTGCGAAAACGACACCTCCAATGGCAAACGAGCACTAACATCGCACGCCAAAGCAACCTATGTTGGAAAAGGACGACATAATAAAAGCTCACCGGAAATTGCCAGGAAACCTTTTGCTAGCCACAGGGCCGTACCACCTACTTTGGTGAAACGAGAATCGACCCGCCTTGGAAAAGACAAAACTTTGGTAGGGGTAATAAATAGAGATAAGGAGATGGCAGCGATGATTCAGCGAACCTCCAGTTCGGGGACGAACTCCCCTCTTTTCATCAAGGATGCAATCTCAGTTTGATCACTAATAAAACGAACTCCCTCGGCCCTAGCCGAGCTACTTTGTCCCTCGGCCCAAGCCGAGCCATTTCATTCTTCGGCCCTAGCCGAGTTACTTTGTCCCTCGGCCCTAGCCGAGCCATTTCATTCCTCGGCCCTAGCCGAGTTACTTTGTCCCTCGGCCCTAGCCGAGCCATTTTGTCCCTTGGCCCAAGCCGAGCCATTTCGTTCCTCGGCCCTAGCCGAGTTACTTTGTCCCTCGGCCCTAGCCGAGCCATTTCGTTCCTCGGCCCTAGCCGAGTTACTTTGTCCCTCGGCCCTTGAAAAGCTATCTCATTCTTCGGACTTGGTCGAACCACCGCATCATTCGGCCTAAGCCGAGTTAATCGTCTCTAAACCTCCTTTTATATCAGGCTACATTGTCGCCCGACCTTTTCGTTGAGACAGTCCCTATGCCTTGGCCTCTACTAGGATGTTCCTCCAAAATTCGAGACAGGAAACCACCCAGGGAAGACAAGCGAATGAAAAACGGTTGATTCATTTATTGACTTCCAGTCGAACTACAAAACAAAAGAAAGGAAAAGCACATATAGTCCCCCAAAGGGTCAGGACTTGGGGTCAATCCCAGCATCTCCTGCGGCAGCATCAGCAGGGCATCGCTTGGCCCCCCCTTCTCGAAGGTGTCACGACGGGATACATCGGTAGTCGCATCGACTCCCAGAATAGCTTTGAGGTCGACATCAGATATTTCTCCATACTCGTCCTCCTTGACCCCCAGGGTGTACGCTTCATAATGTTCGGCTTCCAAGCACGACAGGTCCAGGTCAGGATAAGCCTGGGTAACCTTAGCCCGCGCCTCATCTTTGCCCAGCTAAACTGCATCGGTGCAGGCCGCCCTGTGTTCGTCGGCAAATTCGGTGCATTTCTTGTACTCCTCCACCGCCGAAGAGGCCCGCGCATTTGCCTCAGCTAATTGCCTCTCCAGTTCGGAGATCCTTTGGTGCCTCGAGGCCGCCTCCTCTCCGAACGCCGCTAACCGCCCCTGAAATTCCTGGCTCACCCTGTTTAACTGCAGGCAAAAAGCCAAGTAAAGCGAAAGTCGAAAGATCAAAATGAGTGAAACTAATAGCGCCCTACCTGCTCCTCCCGCCGGGCTAGCTCACCCTCCAGCACGTGGACCCTGTTGAGAGCCCTAGACTTAGCCGATTGGTTCTGGCAAAGGCTCTCTTTTAGCTCATCCACCCAGGACTGGGTATCTCCAATTTCTTGACGGGCAAAGTCAAGCTCATCAGATAGTCGGGCAGCTCGTTCATCCGACCACTTTAGCCAGTCCTTTGTATCGGCGAGCTCTTTGCTTAGGCGGGTGAGGTGGTCCTACTGCCGCCGGCATTTATGCTCTTCCTCCTCGAGCCTTTTGCTCTAGCTGACTTTATCTTTGGCGTGGCTGGCTTTCAGCTGGTCCCACCTCTTATCAAAGAACAGTTGCATGGATTTAACCTTGCTCTCGTGCTCCGCCCTGGCCTGAGAAAGCTCCAGACTAGCCTTCTTGGATTGCTCGCGGAAGCCTTGGAGCTCACCAATCTGTATGGTGAGTCGAGAGGGTCTTTCCCTCTCAACCGCAAGAATCTTGTGGGTCTCCCCAAGCTCCCGCTAGAGTTCACCAACCTGTACGGTGAGTCGAGGGGCTCTTTCCCTCTCAACTGCAAGGATTCTATGAGCTTCCCCGAGCTCCATCTGGAGGACCACCAGGGCTCGAGAGAGTTTGTCAGTTGAACCCGCCCTATCCTTGAAGTGATCAGCCTTGTAGCAGGCCCGAGCCCAAGCTCCAACAGCCAGATGTAAGCGCCATTTCAGTGCCCTCATAATCAGGGCACTCTGCAAAAAAGAATGACACGCATAAAAGACATAGTCGAACTAACTGACTAAAGACCCAACTTTGGTGCGACAACCTACCCGAGACGTGTAGTCTATGGCGATCCTTGTGAGAGCAAGGTCGTCAATTTCAGGGAGAAGAAAAGCCTCATTTGGCACCCCGGCGCGACGGAAGGCTATCTCGATAAG
The DNA here is from genome assembly GCA_900491605.1 of Calamus simplicifolius. Classification (NCBI taxonomy): domain Eukaryota; kingdom Viridiplantae; phylum Streptophyta; class Magnoliopsida; order Arecales; family Arecaceae; genus Calamus; species Calamus simplicifolius. The sequence goes on from UESW01005018.1 coordinate 107,946, forward strand.
GTCTTCCGGATGACCCCCTCCTGTTGAGGAACTTTCCTCCCCTTGGAACGCGGACCGCATCAGAGCGGAGAACCTGGCGCTCACTTTCGGGTCGCATGAGTGGAAGTCTGCTCCCAGGGAGCCAGCCAGGACACCCGCGACCCATGAGCTTCTCGATAGGCCAGCTTCCGCCACTAGGGCCCTCGCTTGAGAAGCTTCGGGCGTTTCGACTCCGGCGAGGAGAGCCCCAGCCGGAGCACCCCCTTCGCTCGCCGGCTCCCCTCCTTCTCCTTCTTCCTCTTCTTCTTCTGCTTCTATCTCCTCGGGAATCCCCCTGTCCACAACAGACTCTTCAGGAACTTCTGCTCCCCCCGAAGCCTCCGGTGCCTCGGTGGAAGGCCCTTCACCAGAAAGCCTCCCGCGAATTTTGGTCGTTGGTTCGGTGGGTTCGACCATCTCCTTGTCGCCCGTTGGCTCTCCTACTAGTGACCCAGGCCGAACCTCGGCAGCCACAACCGCTTCTCCCGCCTCGATGGAAGTGGAGATGGCTCCCACCTCTGCCTGTAACCTCTCCGAACCACTAGCCTCCAATGAGGGAGACCGAACCGCCCCGTCTGCGGGGGCCCCCAAGCCAACCGGCGTTTCTCCTTCGCCATCGTCGGACAAAACAACAACGGGGGGGAGGAAACCTCAGCAGCCTCCTCCGAAACCCCCGCAACTTCCCGGTCTTCGCCCCTGGACAGACCCTCCTCCGGCGCCGAAAGATCGTGCGCCGCCGGAACTTCGGTAGTTTCAGCCCGCGGCGACGAGGAGCGCCGACTATCACCGTTTCCCCTGATCCCCCTAGAGCGGGAGCCGGAAAGGCGAGACCTCTTCTCGGACCGATGCTTGCTGCTAGAGTCAGATCTCCTGCGGTGCTTTCCCAGCTCCTCCCTCATCTGGTCTGCGAGCGCTGACCTTTCGGCTGTAGGGGAAATATGATTCGCCCATTAGTTCGCACAGAAATCAAAGATGGAGCCACGCTAAACTATCAACTATGGGGTAATACGCACTGCGAGGATCGACGGGGCTCAATCCGGCCACAAAGAGAGAATCCTCTGATAGGAGAACACTGGCTGGGAGCGCCCGACTACCGCGCAGCACAATCAAATCCCTTTTCTTCGAATCAGTTAACTCCGGGTGCACTTCTAGATCCTCCACGTACTACCCCCATACCTGAGGGAAGTCCAAACCAATGTTCCCCCCGACTATGAAGAACCGTGACTTCCACTCCTTTATCGACGACGGGTTATCTGATATCATCTTGAAGGATCTCCGGGGACCAATGTAAGGCCATTCTGAGGCCCTCCCGGAGACCAGATTGAAACACACCCTGAATATCGAAAGGGTTGTGGTCACCCCGAGGTGTTTGAACAACGAGATAAACCCGATAAGATTGCGCCAACTATTGGGGGCCACCATGGTGAAGCATATATTGTAGAACTTCATCACCTCCCGCACCAACGGATGAAGAGGGAACCAGAGACCTGCCCTCAAACTTTCCTCATAACAGAACGCCCCATCCCCTAATCCGGATGTCACCCTATCCTTAGCCGTCGGGAGCAACAAGACGACATCCTGGGGGATCTTGTACAAGCGGCGCATCTGTTCCAAATCCGCCAAGGTCACCTCCGAAGCTTGGTCACTTGGGCTCACCATATCTTCAATCACAAGAGATGCTGAGCAAGATCGCAGCAAGAACGGGAAGACAAAGTTCTCTAAGAGAAAGCGAAAAGGGGACTATAAATAGGGATAGCACCACCATGACCCCATTTTTCCAATTGAAACAGCCTCAGGGTGAGGGTGAGGTGCCTCGACCTAGGCATCCGGGACTGCCCCTGCGGGCGCCGTGGAAATTGAGATTTCCCACACGGCGCTTCCTCAGCCATTACCTTCGTCCCTAAGGAATGACGGATCCACCTTGAAAAGGCAAGATGGCCCCACGGCATTAATTAGAGCATCATTGCGCAGGCTGTCAAATATGCGTTCCCTCATTCGGATCACGCCATCTAGGTCTATACTCCCTACGCCCGAACCTACGCTTCGAAATAGGGAGTGGGGGGCATGTGATGAGGGGTAGAATTGTCATTACGTTGATAACCGTGCGAAGGGGCTAAGATCAGCCCCTTCCCCCTGCCCACTACAATATGCCCCCGAGGAACGAGCTAAACTAATGTGGTCCAATAGGTCGAGCAACCCATAGCTCGGCTTTCCCCGAGCTCCCCGAGCTACCTATAGCTCGGCTCCTCCGAGCTACCTATAGCTCGGCTCCCCCGAGCTTCCGTAGCTTGGCTCCCCCGAGCTTCCTATAGCTTGGCTTTCTCCGAGCTACCTATAGCTCACCCCCCCCCCCCCGAGCTTCCCGTAGCTCGGCTCCCCCGAGCTACCTATAGCTCGGCTCCCCCGAGCTTCCCATAGCTCGGCTTTTCCGAGCTTCCATAGCTCGACCCCCCGAGCTTCCATAGCTCGGCTACCCCCGAGTTTCCATAGCTTGGCTTCCCCCGAGCTTCCCATAGCTCGGCTTTCCCGAGCTTTCCTAGCTCGGCCTCCCTGAGCTTCCATAGCTCGGCTTCCCTGAGCGATCTATGACTCGATACTCACCTCCGTGGAACCCGGCGCGGGAGAGCCTAGGCCTATCGTAACAGAATCCCAAACAAAGAATCATATTGAGGAGTGGTCTAGGATCTAGAATAGCGGCCTAGGACCTACGCACTCATCAGAGCTCAGGCCATCAGAGGGCCCTCCCAGCCATCTATCTCTTAATAGACAAGATACGGATCCCACCGGCTTCATAATAGATTGATTCGAATCCCAACAACCTTCGAACTATCCAGAAGGCGCTCAAGGTCTAGGTGATTGCCTATAAATATGACATTCCTAGATTTTCTCAGGTATGCGCTCACAGCCCCTGGCTCACTCTCACTCTCACTCTCACTCTCCTCCACTGCTCGTCGGTGCCCCCCTGGAGCTCCAGATCGGCCACCCCTGGAGAGACTTTTCGGAGAGATCCCTCTACCCATTTTCTGTTGCTCACCGATCCCTACTGACTTGAGCATCGGAGGGTCTTCCGCGGAGGGCCACCCCCAATGCCTCTCGCACGAGGACTTCTGTGCAGGTCCACCCAGGAGACCGACCACGCCTGAGATAAAGGATAGATCTCGGCGGCAACAGATCTGCACCCGAGACAGGAGACCGACCGCGCCCGAGAGTATTGTGACACCCAAGTTAAAGAAATAAGACACCTCTGTTAAACAAATACGATACCCCTGTTATGCTCGACTGAAAATCCTTCGCGACACCGCAGTTCAAACATCACGATACCCTAGCGACAACGCTATGACACCCATGCTTATAACCTTACGACACCTAAGTTAGGGATGTCGTCGGTCCTCGCTAGGGTGTTGTCAGATGAGAGCTGGGGTGTCGTAACAGCCTAATTCGGGGATATCATCGGTCCCCACCTTAACAGTCCCCGCATGGGTGTCATCGCGTTAAAGCTAGGGTGTCATCGCACTAAAGCTGGGGTATCGTAAGAGCCTAAGTCATCGGTCCCCGCCTTAACAGTCCCGGCATGGGTGTCGTCGCCTTAAAGCTAGGGTATCGTCGTGCTAAAGCTAGGGTGTCATAAGAGCTTAAGTCGTCGGTCCTCGCCTTAACAGTCTCGGCATGGGTGTCGTCTTCTTAAAGCTAGGGTGTCATTGCGTTAAAGCTGGGGAGTCATCAGATGAGAACTGGAGTGTTGTTAACAGCCTGGGTCGGGGATGTCGTCGTTCGCGATACCCCAGTTGAAACCTTAAGACACCCGTTCACGCTTAGGAGAAAACTTTACCACATCCTAGGATGAAATTGGTCGAAAAATAGTGATGACATCCAAGCTCCCTTATCCTTCAGTCTCAATGCCACCCTAGTACCAATGCTACGACACCGCAGTTGAAACCTCACGACACCCTAGTACCAATGCTACGACACTCGTGCTTATAACTGACTACGGAGAGAATCCCCGCGACATCCCAAGAGGAATCCGGCCAAAAATCCTTCGTGACACTCCTGTTGAAACCTCACAACACCCTTGGTATAAACTTATGACACCACTACGATAAATTTGAACTAGGTGGGAATTTTAACGTCACCCTAGTTGTCGTCACGCCTTAACAGTCCCCGCACGAGTGTCGTCGCCTTAAAGCTAGGGTGTCATCACTCTAAAGCTGGGGTGTCGTAAGAGCCTAAGTCATCAGTCTCCGCCTTAACAGTCCTGGCACGGATGTCGTCGCCTTAAAGCTAGGGTGTCATGGCGCTAAAGCTGGGGTATCGTAAGAACCTAAGTCGTTGGTCCCCGCCTTAACAATCATGTTGGGAATTGTATCCTAAAGCCAATCATTTGATGATTGTGTTGATGTAAATTGATATATTAATAAAAGTTATTTGGCAGTTTATTCATTACAAGAACATCTTCTTAAAACTCCTAATAGTAACGAAGCCCTCAGGATCTTCCCTCACGATAAAGGAGGATTTATCCTTGAAGGTCCTTAAAAGAGTTTGTGACCAAATGATATACTATGATAGGGCCATAGTACTATCAATTATAGGACGTTGTATATTATTTGTTGGTTGTCCTCTTAACCAAGGAGTGTAGAGACACTGGTATGACATACAGGTGAAAGTGTAGGAGTACATTTCACCGAACGTGACTCATTTTCGGATACTCTACTGTCTAGAGTTAATCCGAGAAGATATAGGTATAAGTATCCTTCAGACCTGAAGATCACAACCAGTGGCTTACAAGAAACTCATTGTACTTAGGTGCTGGACCACCTGGATTTCTAATCCAGCTACGAAAGGTTACTGGGTGCAGTCAAGTACTTGTGGTAGTTAGTTGTGGATCAAGATGGAATTTGACCTATCCCATTAAAAGAAGAAATGCTTGTGTTTCAATTTAGCAAGACCTTGGCCAAGGCACTTCATGTGAAAGTCACATGATCACTAAAATTAAATCACTTTATGGATTTGTTGTTTAGAGTTGACAGGCTCTTAAGCCATCCTTAGCATTTGTGGTCAAGAGGATGAATTATACGGTAACTGTTTCTTAGGGTTCTTGGAGTTTGCTCGGCAACTCTTCGACCTATCCAGACGTCGGGTTCCATTGCTAGATGGGCACATCGATTAGTATAGAAAATTATTTCTATTCTACCGGCTTAGGTTCGAACCTAGAGAGTCACACGCATAAAGTTTCCTAGGATGATTTATTTGCTGATCAACGATTGAGAATCGTATATGATTTAATTAATCAATTTGATTGATTAAATTATCTCAATTGGATTAAGTACAAGTGAATAAGATTCAATTTGGTTTAAGTCTACTAGAAGGACTAATCAATTTCAAATATTGATTTGAAATTAGATTTGATTTGGATTTAAATAGATTCAGGATTAGCCAAATTTGATTTGGGCTAGGACCATGATCTATATTAGTTTAATCCAATAAATTTAAATTAACTTAAAACCAAAAATTCAAACACCATGTGTGAAAAAGGTTTTCTCGCATGATGAGATAACTAAAATTTCATCTCATGAGAAATTAAATTCTCATGCAAAATTTAATTTATAACTTTTAGTCTTCTTCAAATGATTCCCAAGTTCAAAAAAATAAATTTTGCTAAAATGTGCCTCTTTGGAAAAGCACTCCACACAACTCTTCATGCATTGATAAATGTGAATTTAATATGTCTCTTTGGTTTTTACAAAAACAGCGGAATTCTAAATGTTAGAATTCAATAGGCTGGGCTAATATGAAACTATAAATAGAGGACATCCCTCACTAGATAACACAACACAAGATCAAAAGAGATCAAAAATTCTAAACAGTTAGAACCAAGTGTTACAGTTCTAAGAATTAGAACAGAAAATTCTGGTGTGATTTTAGTGTTAGCAAAAGCTTGGTGGATCTTAGAGGAAGATTCAAGTGGAAGAATTCAAGATCAGCAAAATTATTTTTCTACGAGCTAGCACTCCCGGGAATCCGATCATTCAGGGGCTTCGCGTGGACAATACTAGAGGCCAGACGATTGAACGGCTGCAGAGCACAAAGGATTTACGTACTGTTCTTAAGGTGAGTGAATTGATCCTTAGATCTTAAGGCATGCTTCAAGATGAGTAGTATGACTTCTCATCTTGAAGATTAAGATATGATCTTAATTATTTAATTTATATACAATACTTAGATCAAACGATCTTATAATATAAGGCAAAGATATGATCTTGATGCATGTTTGAAAGATTAATATGTAATCTTTAAATTTCCGCATTGATAATTGTTATCAAATTTTAAAATATGCATGCCTCTGCGATTAACTCTCCTAACAAATGGTATCAGAGCAATGGTTTCTTATTGTTCTAATTTATTGCATGTAAATTAATGTTCTTATTAATTGTGTAATTATGGCTAAAACTAATCGCAAGGCTATATGGTCACAGATGGATTGAAAATCCAAATTACCCATTCAATGAGATATTCTGTGACATATTGCCGTGCTATTCTTTTATCATTGATGCTCAATCCAAAGATAATTTAAATTGAGCTTATGCATCAAAACATAGATTACACGCACTCTCAAAAGATGTTTTATATTTGATACATATTGATGTTGTATAAAAGCATGATATTTGCATGTTTAGTATAAAACATAGATATGATATATGATGGCATGATGTCTATGTTATGAAACATACAAATATTTATGAGAGTCTAATTTGAATGTCAAATGTTAATTCATAATCTCTTTAGATATGATCTAAATATAGAAATTATGAGTAGTAACATAATTCATGTGATGCTTGATTGAAATATATGACATGTAAACATGAAATATATTTAATCTTTTGGGTTAGCTAAAACGGGTCCATAAAGGGTTAGACCCTAAGGTTTAAATCAACTGGACTAAAAGAGTATTTGAACAAATCTAATTAGATTAGGTTAAGAATGCTCTAGATCAAACGATAGTTGTAGTTGATCATGTCCTTCTCTTTGATTAAACCAAATGGAAGTAGATTAGGCTTCGTGGTTGAGCATAAATCTCTTAGATGGTCAAATCAAAATTGGTTAACTATATGATGTCAAGGTGAGTTGGCAAGTTGCTCTAGGATCAACGATCGAATGGTTTTTAATTGGGAGCTACTCGTATTGATGTCTTTAACGAGTTAATGGCATATCCCTCCCATCGATCTCACTCACCTGGTCAATGTGGTGAACCATTTTTGATTCAGATCATTTACCTGATTCGGGTTGACCCATGCCTGTAAGGAAATCAGTCTGACTGATTTAGTGCCACTTAACCTGACTTAATCTTGTTTCATTCTACCCATTTCATACATTCAGTGGGAGAACTTGATTAGTCAATTTGTCTTCAAATTATAAAATCCTCTAAAATTATTAGGTCCTTAAAATGAAATAGTTATATGATAACTAGATCATAGCCTCCCATTAAGGTGGGTGATAATGAGTCCGATGTCTTGATAATCATTGGAGGCACTCCATGCCTGGTGCTTGTCAACATCGAAATTATCATTCATTATATGATAAGTCAGCGTAACTATTAAATAGACAGTCAGGTGAGCCGAGCTTCACTCGGGCTTGGTTGTCTATTGATAGGTTACACTGATTATATCATTTAATGGTTGGACCTAACAGAACTTTCAGTGGAGGCACTCCATGCCTGCTGAAGAGGTACATGGGGCAAAACTGAACACTAACATTGTTTTGGGAAACAATTGGTTTTGAACCTACTCTTAGATGCATATGGGTTGGCCAAGCTTCACTTGGGCTTGTATAGTCTATGTAGATCTTAGTGCCCGCTAAAGAATTAAGAATAATTCTTCGAATTGGGGTGTAGAGGCTGCCAATTTAAACAAAATAGTGGAAGAATCTTTAGACTAAAGTCCAAGTCTTTAGACTGAATCAATTTATATACTAATAAACTTTAGTTTTTCCTTATGCAGAAAATGGCCACTAATTTATCATTAAGGTCCCTATTGGATAGTGACAAGTTGAATGGTTCAAATTTCAATAGCTGGTTTAGAAAACTCAAGATCGTCCTTGAGCATGAGAGGATTCTATATATTCTTAATAATCCTGCACCAAAGATACATGATGCAAACACACAAAGTTCTGAGAAAGATACTTATCAGAAGTGGCTCAATGATAGAACTAGCGTACGTTGCATCATGCTAGCAGCAATGAACGATGAATTCGATCGCCGGTTCGAGAATGCTCAGCCAGAAGAAATCATTCAAGCGTTGAATGAATCTTTCGGCACACCTGACGATGTTGAAAGGCACAAGACTAGTTGTGCTATTTTTAATGCTCGAATGAGGGATGGATCTCCTGTCACTGATCATGTATTGTACATGATCGAGAAGATAGAACTGCTAAGCAAGCTCGGCTTTCCTTATATGAGCAGTTGGGAAAAGATGTGATCCTGAATTCCTTGCCTCCATCCTTCCGACCTTTCCTTACTCATTTTCGAATGACAAAGCCTGCAGTCAACTACCACGGTTTGTTGGGGTTGTTACAGAACTTTGAGAAGGATAACCAGCTCTCTAAGGTTTGGTTAATGTGGTTGAAGGATCTAAGGTAGGGCGTCAACCCTTTGGGAAAGGGAAGAAGAAAAAAATAAGAAAAAGGTGCAACATGCTAGGACATCTATAAGGGTCAGATGCAGAAGAAGAAAGTTGATAAAAGTTAAGCCGAATGCTTTCATTGCAAGATGCAAGGGTACTGAAAGAGGAACTGTCCTCTTTACATTGCCACACTTGATCCAAACAGGCCGAAGAAGAAAAAGGGGCAAGATGTTGCTCAACAAGGTATTTATATGATAACACCTTGTAATTTTTTTGTATATGATAATCAGACCTGGGTATTGGATACCGGGAGTCCTTTTAACATTTGCAATTCATTGCAAGGACTATAGGTCACTAAAAGATTTGAGGACAATGAAAGATTCCTTAATGTCGGCGATGGAAGATTAGTTCCAGTTCCGGCATTAGGAGTTCTTGAAATAGTTTTCAATAGAAATATCATTATACTAAATGATTGTCATTTTTGCCCAACGTTCTTGTTGAACATAATTTCTGTAGGCCTTCTAGCCAAAAGTCATTATGAAATTTCAATAAAGGATGTTACTTTGAATATCATTATGAATGGAGTCACTGTAATGACTAGGCATTTATCTAATGGCATTTATATATTATCACAGCCTATGAATGTAGTGTACAAATCAAGTAAGCGCCCTAGAACAACTGATATCACAGACATTTATCTTTGGCACCATCGGCTGGGTCATATCAATAAGAACATATTAAACAAGTTAACTCAGGAGGGCATCCTTCGAGTTGATGATTGTGAATCATTAACTACCTGTGAATCCTGTCTTCTCGGTAAAATGACCAAGTCATCTTTTACTAGAAAAGGTGAAAGAGCTAAAGAGCTATTAAGTCTAGTACATACTGATGTATGTGGACCAATGAGCACTTGTGCCAAAGGTGGATATTACTACTTCATTACTTTTATAGACCTTTCTAGGTTTGGTTATGTCTATCTTATGCGACATAAATCTGAATCGTTTGAAATGTTCAAACAATATCATAAAGAAGTAGAAAAACAAACAGGAAAATGTATTAAGATCCTTCGATCAGATCGAGGAGGCGAATACCTTTCCAATGACTTTGTGACATATTTAAGGGAGAATGGGATTCTCTCCCAATGGACTCCTCCAGGAACACCACAACATAACGGTGTGTCAGAAAGGAGGAATCGAACTCTGTTAGACATGGTTGGTCCATGATGGGTTTTGCAAGCTTGCCAATATCCTTTTGGGGATATACATTAGAATCAGCTTGTCATATTCTCAATAAGGTTCCAAGTAAGTCTGTTTCAAAAACTCCACATGAGATGTGGTATGGACATAAACCGGTAATCACCTATCTGAGAGTCTGGGGGTGTCCAGCTTATGTGAAACGTGCAAAATCAGACAAACTTGAACCCAAATCTGACAAATGTTTTTTCATCGGCTATCCGAAAGAAACCAAAGGATATTACTTCTACAATACTGAAGAACAAAAGTTTTTCATTAGTAATAGAGCAGTTTTTCTTGAAAAGGAGTTCCTTAGTGCAGGAACAAATAGCTCTAATGTTGAACTTGAGGAAGTTCATCAAGTAGAAGGAACAACACAAACCAGTGAACCCTTAGAATCTGAGTTGATTAGATCAAACTCAAAACCCATTTTAGATGCACCATTAAGGCGATCTGGTAGAGTACCACATCAACCGGACAGATACTTAGGTTTCTTGGTCCAGAACGATGATCCTGTTGAACTCGATGAGAACAACGAGGATCCGATCACCTATATGGATGCTATGCAAAGGACTGACTCTAATAAATGGCTTGATGCCATGAAATCTGAACTTGATTCCATGAAGGACAATAATGTATGGACATTAGTTGACCCACCCTAAGGGATAAAACCCATAGGGTGTAAGTGGGTTTTCAAGAGGAAAAGAGGCGCAGACGGAAAGGTTGAGACCTATAAAGCACGTCTGGTTGCCAAGGGGTATCGTCAACGTTATGGTATTGATTATGACGAAACGTTTTCTCCTGTGGCAATGCTGAAATCCATTCGGATTATACTAGCTATAGCAGCACACTTAGATTATGAGATTTGGCAAATGGATGTTAAAACCGCTTTTCTAAATGGTGATTTAGAAGAACAGGTGTATATGATACAGCCTGAAGGTTTTATATCTAAAGATGAGTCTAAAGTGTGCAGGCTATAGAAGTCTATTTATGGACTTAAGCAAGCATCTAGGAGTTGGAACATACGATTTGATAAAGTGATCAAATCTTATGGCTTTATTAAGAATAAAGAAGAACCTTGCATTTATAAATGGGCTAACGGTTCCGTTATTGTATTTCTTGTATTATATGTGGATGACATTCTCTTAATCGGGAATGATGTCCCTACATTACAAGGAATAAAGACATGGTTATCATCACAATTCTCATGAAAGATCTGGAGAAGCATCATACATCCTCGGGATGAAGATCTATAGAGATAGATCTAAGAGGATGCTTGGTTTATCCCAATCTACGTACATTGACACAGTGCTAAAGAGGTTTAGCATGGAGAATTCCAAGAAAGGCTATCTTCCGATAGGCCATGGAATTCATCTTTCTAAGAAGGATTGTCCGACAACTCCTAATGAAAGAGAACGTATGAGTCGAATTCCATATGCTTCGGCAGTAGGATCGATTATGTACACCATGACATGTACAAGACCAGATGTGGCATACTCACTAGGAGTAGTGAGTAGATACCAATCTGATCCAGGAGAAAAACACTGGCAAGTTGTTAAGACAATCCTTAAGTATTTGAGAAATACTAAGGACCAGTGGTTAGTCTATGGAGAGTCTGATTTGAAACTTGTTGGATATACTGATTCCAGTTTCCAATCAGATCATGATGATAGCAAAAGTGTATCGGGTTTCGTGTTTATCCTAAATGGTGGAGTTGTTTGTTGGAAAAGTTCCAAGCAACATACAGTGGCAGATTCGGTGTGCGAGGCAGAGTACATCGCTGCATCAGATGCTGCGAAAGAAGCTGTGTGGCTGCGAAAGTTTATCTCCGAGCTTGGAGTGGCACCTTCCATAGATGGACCAGTCCTATTGTACAGTGACAGTACTGGTGCCATAGCTCAAGCAAAGGAACCACGAGCACATCAGCGCACCAAGCACATATTGCGTCGGTTTCATCTTATACGAGAGATTGTAGACCGAGGTGACATAAATCTTCAGAAGATTGATGGAAAGGAAAACCTAGGTGACCCATTTACTAAAGCACTCAGCATCAAGGAGTTTGGTGACTATAAATTGAAGATGGGTATTAGATACTGTAATGAGTGGCTTTAGGCTAAGTGGGAGTTTGTTGGGAATTGTATCCTAAAGCCAATCATTTGATGATTGTGTTGATGTAAATTGTATATAAATTGATATATTAATAAAAGTTATTTGGCAGTTTATTCATTACAAGAACATCTTCTTAAAACTCCTAATAGTAATGAAGCCCTCAGGATCTTCCTTCACGATAAAGGAGGATTTATCTTTGAAGGTCCTTAAAAGAGTTCGCGACCAAATGATATACTATGACAGGGCCATAGTACTATCAATTATAGGACGTTGTATATCATATTTGTTGGTTGTCCTCTTAACCAAGGAGTGTAGAGACACTGGTATGACATACAGGTGAAAGTGTAGGAGTACATTTCACCGAACGTGACTCATTTCCGGATACTCTACTGTCAAGAGTTAATCCGAGAAGATATAGGTATAAGTATCCTTCAGACCTGAAGATCACAACCAGTGGCTTACAGAAACTCATTGTACTTAGGTGCCGGACCACCTGGATTTCTAATCCAGCTACGAAAGGTTACTGGGTGCAGTCAAGTACTTGTGGTAGTCAGTTGTGGATCAAGATGGAATTTGACCTATCCCGTTAAAAGGAGAAATGCTTGTGTTTCAATTTAGCAAGACCTTGGCCAAGGCACTTCATGTGAAAGTCACATGATCACTAAAATTGAAATCACTTTATGGATTTGCTGTTTAGAGTTGACAGGCTCTTAAGCCATCCTTAGCATTTGTGGTCAAGAGGATGAATTATACGGTAACTATTTCTTAGGTTCTTGGAGTTTGCTCGGCAACTCTTCGACCTATCCGGACGTCGGGTTCCATTGCTAGATGGGCACATCGATTAGTATAGAAAATTATTTCTATGCTACCGGCTTAGGTTCGAACCTAGAGAGTCACATGCATAGAAGTTTCCTAGGATGATCTATTTGCTGATCAACGATTGAGAATCGTATATGATTTAATTAATCAATTTGATTGATTGAATTATCTCAATTGGATTAAGTACAAGTGAATAAGATTCAATTTGGTTTAAGTCTACTAGAAGGACTAATCAATTTCAAATATTGATTTGAAATTAGATTTGATTTGGATTTAAATAGATTCAGGATTAGCCAAATTTGATTTGGGCTAGGACCATGATCTATATTGGTTTAATCCAATAAATTCAAATTAGCTTAAAACCAAAAATCCAAACCCCATGTGTGAAAAAGGTTTTCTCGCATGATGAGATAACTAAAATCTCATCTCATGAGAAATTAAATTCTCATGCAGAATTTAATTTATAACTTTTAGTCTTCTTCAAATGATTCCCAAGTTCAAGAAAAATAAATTTTGCTAAAAGGTGCCTCTTTGGAAGAGCACTCCACACAACTCTCCGTGCATTGACAAGTGTGTGAATTAATGTGCCTCTTTGGAAGAGCACTCCACACAACTCTCGTGCATTGACAAGTGTGTGAATTAATGTGCCTCTTTGGAAGAGCACTCCACACAACTCTCCGTGCATTGACAAGCGTGTGAATTAATGTGCTCTTTGGAAGAGCACTCCACACAACTCTTCATGCATTGATAAGTGTGTGAATTTAATATGTCTCTTTGGTTTTCACAAAAATAGCGGAATTCTAAATGTTAGAATTCAATAGGCTGGCTAATATGAAACTATAAATAGAGGACATCCCTCACCAGATAAGAACACAAGATCAAAAGAGATCAAAAATTCTAAACAGTTAGAACCAAGTGTTACAGTTCTAAGAGTTAGAACAGAAAATTCTGGTGTGATTTTAGTGTTAGCAAAAGCTTGGTGGATCTTGGAGGAAGATTCAAGTGAAGAATTCAAGATCAGCAAAATTGTTTTTCTGCGAGCTAGCACTCCCGGGAATCCGATCATTCGGGGGCTTCGCGTGGACAATACTAGAGGCCGGATGATTGAACGGCTGCAGAGCACAAAGGATTTACCTACTGTTCTTAAGGTGAGTGATTTGATCCTTAGATCTTAAGGCAGGCTTCAAGATGAGTAGTATGACTTCTCATCTTGAAGATTAAGATATGATCTTAATTATTTAATTTATATGCAATACTTAGATCAAACGATCTTATAATATAAGGCAAAGATATGATCTTGATGCATGTTAGAAAGATTAATATGTAATCTTTAAATTTCTGCATTGATAATTATTATCAAATTTTAAAATATGCATGCCTTGGGGATTAACTCTCCCAACAAGTCCTCGCACGGGTGTCGTCGCCTTAAAGCTAGGGTGACGTTGCGCTAAAGCTGGGGTGTCGTAAGAGCCTAAGTCGTCGGTCCCCGCCTTAACAGTACCGTCATGGGTGTCGTCGCTTAAAGCTAGGGTGTCGTCACGCTAAAGCTGGGGTATCATAAGAGCCTAAGTCATCGGTCCTTGCCTTAACAGTCCCGTACGGGTGTCGTCGCCTTAAAGCTAGGGTGTCGTCGCTCTAAAGCTGGGGTGTCGTAAGAGCCTAAGTCGGAGATGTCGTCGCCTTAAAGTTAGGGTGTCGTCCGATGAGAGCTGGGTGTCATAATAGCCTAATTGTGCTGTCATATTTCTTCAAGTGAGGTGTCGTGTTTTTTTAACCTTGGTGTCCTAATGCTTTGTCAGGATATATTGACAGCTAAATCAATGGATATCATTGTTCATGACTGTGTGCCTATATTTCCACAGACGATGCTGAAATTATAGATCGAAAAGAAATCGAGCACACTCCCGGCCGTGCACCTTCACCCATCGCTCCAAAAGCAGGGGTTGATACTGTAGTTCCTCAAACTGGAATGGAATTCAATTCAGCAGATGAAGTATATACTTTCTACAATGGATACGCAAAACGAGTTGGTTTTGGAATCACAACAGTGTGTAGCAGGGCCAACAACAACAAACAACTTTGCTTCAAGCACCTGGCGTGTTGGAGGCAAGGAAAATCTAGAAAATCAGAGAAGAGTATGAATCATAGGGATACTGGGAAAGTTGATTGTATGGCATCCATAAAAGCAAGACTGAATGCTACAAGTGGTAAGTGGATATTGGTTGAGGTTTCTCTAGAACATAACCATGGGATGTCCATAACATCAACTGGTTATCTACGGTCGCATAGGAGGATCAGCACACCAGAGAAGGCAGAGATCAGCAATTTACATGCCGTGAATGTTCCGATAACTCAGATATACTCTGCCATAGCAAGGAGAAAAGGGGGCAGAAGACAATTGGATTTCACCGAGAAGGATGCTCGTAATTTCATTTGTCGCGAACGTCAGTCTAAGCTGAAAGAAGGAGATGCTCAGTCGATGGTAATTCATTTCACCGAAATGCAACTCAGAAATCCCAATTTCTTCTATACCTTAGACCTCAATGATAATGGTCATCTGAGGTCTGTCTTCTGGATTCATCCAAGGTCAAGATTGGCATGCACATACTTCGGTGATGTTCTAAGCTTTGACTCAACCTACTTGACAAATAGATATCAAATGCCTTTTTGTCCATTCGTCGGGGTCAACCATCATGGACAGTCCACCTTGCTTGGTTGCGCATTGTTGTCTGATGAGAGTACTGAGACATATAAATGGGTTTTTCAGTCATGGCTGGATGCAATGGTGGTCAAGCACCTATTGCCATAATAACTGACCAAGATAAGGCAATCGAGGCTGCTGTCAAAGAAGTTTTTCCTAACACACGACATCGATTTTGTCTTTGGCATATATTGAAGAAGATACCTGAAAAGATTGGCCACATTTGCACGCAAATCCCAAGTTTATGGTTGATTTCGATGAGGCGATATATGATTCATTGACCATACAATCATTCGAGGAAAGGTGGGCACATGTTATGGAGAAATATAAAGAATGCAAGTCTATAGATTGGTTCAATGTCCTTTACGAATGTCGGGATAAATGGGTCCCAGTTTACCTAAAGGATACATTCTTCGCAGGTTTGTATGTCATTGTCTTTGGTTCATGTTCGCGTTCAACGCTTTTTTTTTGACAAAATTATGTAACAGGGATGTCATCTTCACAAAGGAGCGAGGGCATAAATCACTTCTTCGATGGGTTTATAAATTCGAAGACTACACTAACGGAGTTCATAAGTAAGTACGAAGATGCCTTGGAAAAAGGTACGAGGCCGAAAATGAGGAAGATAATAGGACATTGCAAACGATTGCTTTCCTAAAGACATCATCACCTTTTGAGAGACAAGCTGCAGGAAGGTATACAAGGCGCATTTTCAAAAAATTTCAGAATGAGATCCTTGAAATGGCTGCATCAAATACTAAATTGATCAAGGAAGCTGATGACATTGTATATATTCTGTAAAGTCGTATGAAAGGATTGAAGTCGATGGAATCGGCAAGGAGATGATCAAAGATTATATCGTGTCATACGATAGAAATATTGAGGATGTCCAATGCCAGTGCGATCCTTTCAGTTCAAGGGGTACCTGTGTAGGCATGCCTTGTTGGTTCTTCATCAAAGCGACGTATTTCGTTTACCAGATAAATACTTCTTGAAGAGATGGTGCAAGGACATGAAATACCAATTCGACGAATTCGACTGCAATACTGAAGGTTATGATAAAAGCACACGAAAATCACGGTACGCAGTGACAATTTTTTAATTGAAATGTCTTAATATATGTTTCGATTAATATTATGTTATTGATTGTAGATATAGTTTGCTGAGTCATCGGATGATGAAGCTCGCAGAGATAGCCTCCATGTCTGAAGATGCATTTAATTTAGTGATGGATGGTCTAACACCTATATTCAAAATTGCGTGGATGCTAACTGCGCAGCTAAGCCAAGTACAGAGCTTGTAATTCAAGATCCTGAACAAATTAGGACGAAAGGTCGCCCAAGAGAGAACAGATTAAAGAGTGGAGTCGAGAAGAAGTCAAAAAGATCAAGGAAAAATCTGGTCAAGGCAACCATTGAGCTCCACCAATGCAAAGTAAGAGCTGCTTCAAGCAACAGGCAGACTTGTATGCAGTCAATTAACGAAGAGGACATGGAAAGAATTGTACCACCTTCCGAAACTTTGATGGATGAGTTTGATGCTTATGTATTGAGTCAACTAACACAGTAGCACATATAAAACACGGGTGTCGTAACTTTGTAACTAGGGTGTCTTGGTTGCAAATGAAGTGCTTTGTAACTAGGGTGTCTTTTTTAGCCAAATGAAGTGCTCATCTCGTTTGCCAAGAGGATTTGATATTTTACGAATACGCTTGCACTGTTACGGCACCCCAGCTCTCGCCTAACGACACCCTTGCTTTAAAGCGACCCTGTTCTCATGAAAGGACACCAATGGTTTTAGTGCGACGACACCCCATCTCTGGGCTAACGACACCCTAGCTTTAGCTCGACGACACCCGAAAGGCAAAAATCCTACGACATCCCTGTTCTCATGAAAGGACACCAATGGTTTTAGCGCGACGATACCCCAGCTCTGGGCTAACCCCTAGCTTTAGTTCGATGACACCCGAAAGGCAAAACCTACGACACCCCTATTCTCACGAAAGGACACCAATGATTTTAGCGCAACAACACCCCAGCTCTAGGCTAACGACACCCTAGCTTTAGCTCGACGACACCCGGAAGGCAAAATCCTACGACACCCCTGTTCTCACGAAAGGATACCAATGCTTTTAGCGCGACGACCCCCCAGCTCTGGGCTAACGACACCCTAACTTTAGCTCGACGACACCTGAAAGGCAAAAATCCTACGACCCATGTTCTCACGAAAGGACACCAATGGTTTTAGCACGATGACACCCCAGCTCTGGGCTAACGACACCCTAGCTTTAGCTCGACACCTGAAAGGCAAAAATCCTACGACACCTCTGTTCTCACGAAAGGACACCAATGCTTTTAGCGCGACGACCCCCCAGCTCTGGGCTAACGACACCCTAGCATTAGCTCGACGACACCCGAAAGGCAAAAATCCTACGATACCCCTGTTCTCACAAAAGGACACCAATGGTTTTAGCGCGATGACACCCCAGCTCTGGACTAACGACACCCTAGCTTTAGCTCGACGACACCCGAAAGACAAAAATCCTAAGACACTCCTATTCTCACGAAAGGACACCAATGGTTTTAGCGCGACGATACCCCAGCTCTGGCTAACGACACCCTAGCTTTAGCTCGACGACACCCGAAAGGCAAAAATCCTATGACACCCCTGTTCTCACAAAGGACACCAATGGTTTTAGCACGACGACACCCCAGCTCTGGGCTAACGACACCCTAACTTTAGCTCGATGACACCCGAAAGGCAAAAATCCTACGATACCCCTGTTCTCACGAAAGGATACCAATGCTTTTAGTGCGATGACCCCCCAGCTCTGGGGTAACGACACCCTAGCTTTAGCTCGATGACACCCAAAAGGCAAAAATCCTACGACACCCCTATTCTCACGAAAGGACACCAATGGTTTTAGCGCGACGACACCCCAGCTCTAGGCTAACGACACCCTAGCTTTAGCTCAACGACACCCGAAAGGCAAAAATCCTACGACACCCCTATTCTCACGAAAGGACACTAATGCTTTTAGCGCGATGACCCCCCAGCTCTGGGCTAACGACACCCTAGCTTTAGCTCGATGACACCGAAAGGCAAAAATCCTACGACACCCCTGTTCTCACGAAAGGACACCAGTGCTTTTAATGCGACGATCCCCCAGCTCTGGGCTAATGACACCCTAGCTTTAGCTCGACGACACCCAAAAGGCAAAAATCCTACGATACCCCGTCTCACGAAAGGACACCAATGGTTTTAGCGCAACGACACCCCAGCTCTGGGCTAACAACACCCTAGCTTTAGCTCGACGACACCCGAAAGACAAAAATCCTACGGCACCCCTGTTCTCACGAAAGGACACCAATACTTTTAGCGCGACGACCCCCTAGCTCTGGGCTAACGATACCCTAGCTTTAGCTCGACGACACCCGAAAGGTAAAAATCCTACGACACCCCTGTTCTCAATTTACGACATTCTAGTTTTCAATTTACGACATCATATATGAAAACTCAAGAAATTATGAAGTAGAAAAGGCATAAATATGAATAAATCGAGGACAACCATGTTCTCAATATAAAATATTTGCATTTGCATTCAATATGAAACAGTGTTAATATGAATAAATTACATTAAATTTTCAATGAAAGAAGAATGAAAAAATTAAGAACGGTTTGCGATAAGGTCGTTGATCTTTTGGTTGAGGCCCTCTCTCAATATCGTCGCAGCTAATTGTCGCCGGTATTCTCTTACTTCCTCCACCATGAAATCCATCTTCATATCAGGATTGTCCCATCGAGCAAGACATTCCATGTATCTCAGACAGTATAGGCCGCAATCCAGCGATCCGGCCGATTGATTTGGGCAATCCGAAATCTCTTCCATCGGCCAAGTCATCACCTCCTCCTTATCGCAGTAGATATGGAATATGTGGCCAAGAATTGTATGCCATTTCTTCGCATTGGCCTTGTACTGGCATTGTGTTTTAATGAATTCAGGTGCATGAACACCTTTCTTTCCATGTCGACAGCAACAAGATGCCAGTGCGAGTTATCGGAGTTTATTATGGTGAATAGAAACCGGAATTGGGCCTTATCTTCATCGGATACATCGTCAAATATCGAAGACCCTGATGATGCAGTGAGTTCATGAGGAGTTAATGGAGAATTCAGATACATAGCTGCTATAAAAACTGATGCAAAGATGCACTTATGGTATCGGTCCGGATGCTTTGTCCAGTTGCTCATCAAAACTCCTGGCCGGCATCAATTATCTGCCAATGGAATATAAACCGATTAATATAATTCTAAAATCAACAACTAGAAAAGGTTTCTTGAGATACTTACATCATCTATTATCATATTATTGTTAATGAGATCCCGAAGACCTTTCCTTGTTACAACGCCACCTAACTTATTGGTGTACACGATCTCGTCGGTTAGTCGTTCGCTCAAAAAAAATTTTATAATAATTTGGTCATCTTCGACCGTTGTACTGGGCTTTGATGTGCCCATTGTCTTCGACGACTTTCTAGGACAGGTTGTCTCATAAGAATCTCCTCTGACCTTGGATGCCTTTCGCTTCCTCGGCTCTTTTTTAACCCTCCTAACAAGAGAAGGCATTCCAACGATTTCTATGTCAACATCATCACCCTTGGGAGCAGGGGTGCCAAGTTTCTTATCGGATTTGGACTCCTCTTGGCCCTCCGTAGAATGCCCCTCCCCGCTCTTCTCCTCCTCTTTATTTTCAATCCCATGCTCTGTTTTATCGTCCAGGGATTCCCCCTCCAATCTCTTCTCCTCTTGGTCCTCATCCATCTTATTCTCCTCAGTATTTCCTTTAACAGGCTCGAGAAGATAGTCCAGGGAAAGCCCCTCCTCTGTCTTCCCGTCTCCCTTGTCCTCCTCATTTATTGCATTGCTTTCCTTTCTGAGCATGGAACTGAGGAGGCTCTCAGCAATGGACAGCCTGTGCCTGAGCTCGTCGAGTTGATCCTTAACGCAGGCTAATTCAATCCTCAACTCGGCATAGCTTTCGCAGTGCTCTGTTGGTTCAGCGATGCTACTGTCTGTTGACTGAGAAGCCAGGGCTCCTTTGACAGTGGTACAGTAGCTCCTTCCAACTGCAAAGCAAGACGATAAACAAATTAATATTAAGTGAAAATATTAACACATTAAGTGAAAAAATATGGTCAGAGCAATGAAGCAATGTATTAGCTTACCAAGTCGTGAGGCTGCATGTTGGCAACCCGAACCGACTGGATCTTCATTTGGTTATCATACCACTTCAACAGCCGGGGCAGTTTATCGGGATATGCTGGTACTCTCATTGATGTATGCTCGAGGAACCACGCCTGAACATGATAATTTTTGGATATAAAAAAATGTAATATTAACAAAGAAATTATACTAAAGACACTATTTCTGTCTCAATAATCCTTACCACCAGCGCTGCCGAGCATCCGAACAGGGTAGGCTGCCTCCTAACCTTTTATGCTCTCTTTGAGTGGACCGGCTCCTCGGAACGCAAGCAAGCAGCTACTTCTGGGAGAGCCAGAACAATCAACTCCTTGAATGCCGAAGCCCAGTCGATCCTATCCAGCTGACTTAAGTCATCCAAGTGCTGGATGAGATACCGTGGACATCTCTGATTAGACTTTGGAGCCAAAAACATGGCAAACATGTAGGCGATCCAAAGTCTGACGGTGTCCTCGACATCTTCCTGTACCTTAGATGATCGAAGTCGAAAAATTAACTTCTCAAACCTTCTTGACGAAGATCTAAACCCTGGCCAAATCGTCTGAACAACCTTCCATTGAACAACTGGCTGGAGGTGTCGATCTTCTTCCCATGAGCTGGAAGGCCAAGAATAAGTGCGACTTCGTCGGCACTGAATAGAACCGGCTTGCCACAGAAAATGAACTCGTCGCCTCCATTGTGACATCTTATGATGTCTGCTAGCAGTCGCCTATCGACTGTGAAAGTCTGCATGTCGACGAAGGCACCAAATGGGGTCCTTCGAATAAGTTTTGTATGCTGTCTGGTAAACCCCATCTTCCAAACCTTCTGAACGTATACGGCGGGCCTGCAACTATTCTTAAACAGCTGGGAAGCCTTCACTCAGGGGACTGAAATAATTTTCATGTCATCTGAAACAGGGGGTAAAATATACTAGTCAGCTGAGTGCCATTATGTATGAACTAGGGTGTCATGACATTTTCAGAGAGGATGTCATAATATCTTAACAAAGGAATAAACACCTGAAGGAGACACATCCTCATTCGAATGAAGAACGATGTCCTTGCTCTGTTCCGCCATTTTCTCCTTCTGGTTCTTCTTTGTTCGTGGTCTTCGTCCATAAACGAAAGCACTCATCTCCATGAATGAAGTAGATGGAAGAAAGAACTATGGAAAAAATTTTGAACACCGGTAGCTTCTCGAGCAACAAACGAAGGACCTCTAGGGTTCAAAAAAAAAATTATACCGACCTCAGAGAAATATGAAAGGACACCAGGAGCGCCACGATCATATCGTTGATACGCAAACCCGTAGGAACCGCCATGTTATGCAACTTTTCTCGAAAAGATGGCATAGCTGAGTTACTAGGGTATCGTCGAATTACAACTAGGACGTCAAAATTCCTGCCTAGTTCAAATTTATCGTAGTGGTGTCATAAGTTTTTACCAAGGGTGTCGTGAGGTTTCAACTAGGGTGTTGCGAAGGATTTTTGGTCGAAATCCTCCTGGGGTGTCGCGGAGATTCTCTCCGTGGTCAGTTATAAGCACGAGTGTCGTAGCATTGGTGCTAGGGTGTCGTGAGGTTTTAACTGGGGTGTCGCGAGGATTCTCTCCATGGTCAGTTATAAGCATGGGTGTCATAGCATTGGTGATAGGGTATCGTGAAGTTTCAACTGGGGTGTCGCGAAGGATTTTCGGCCGAAATCCTCCTGGGGTGTCGCGGGGATTCTCTCCGTGGTCAGTTATAAATACGGGTGTCGTAGCATTGGTGCTAGGGTGTCGTGAGGTTTCAATTGGGGTGTCGCGGGGATTCTCTCCGTGGTCAGTTATAAGCACGGGTGTCGTAGCATTGGTGCTAGGGTGCTGTGAGGTTTTAACTGAGGTGTCACGAAGGATTTTTGGCCAAAATCCTCCTGGGGTATCGCGGGGATTCTCTCCGTGGTTAGTTATAAGCACGGGTGTCATAGCATTGGTGCTAGGGTGTCGTGAGGTTTCAACTGGGGTGTCGCGAAGGATTTTCGGCCAAAATCCTCCTAGGGTGTCGCGGGGATTCTCTCCGTGGTCAGTTATAAGCACGGGTGTCATAGCATTGGTGCTAGGGTGTCTTAAGGTTTCAACTGGGGTGTCGTGAAGGATTTTGGGCTAAAATCCTCCTGAGGTGTCGCGGGGATTCTCTCCGTGGTCAGTTATAAGCACGGGTGTCGTAGCATTGGTGTTAGGGTATCGTGAGGTTTCAACCGGGGTGTCACGAAGGATTTTCGGCTGAAATCCTCCTGGGGTGTCGTGGGGATTCTCTCCATGGTCAGTTATAAGCACGGGTGTCATTGCATTAGTGCTAGGGTGTCGTGAGGTTTCAACTGGGGTGTTGCGAAGGATTTTCGGCCGAAATCCTCCTGGGGTGTCGCGGGGATTCTCTCCGTGGTCAATTATAAGCACGGGTGTCATAGCATTGGTGCTAGGGTATCGTTAGGTTTCAACTAGGGTGTCGTGAAGTATTTTTGCCGAATTCCTCCTGGGGTGTCACGGGGATTCTCTTCGTGGTCATTTATAAGCATGGGTGTTGTAGCATTGGTGCTAGGGTGTCGTGAGGTTTCAACTGGGGTGTCGCGAAGGATTTTCGACGAATTCCTCCTGGGGTGTCACGGGGATTCTTTCCGTGGTCAGTTATAAGCATGGGTGTCATAGCATTGGTGCTAGGGTGTCGTGAGGTTTCAACTGGGTGTCGCAAAGGATTTTCGGCCGAATTCCTCCTAAGGTATCACGGAGATTCTCTCCATGGTCAGTTATAAGCACGGGTGTCGTAGCATTGGTGCTAGGGTGTCGTGAGGTTTCAACTGGGGTATCGCGAAGGATTTTCGGCCAAATTCCTCCTGGGGTGTCACGGGGATTCTCTCCGTGGTCAGTTATAAGCACGGGTGTTGTAGCATTGGTGCTCGGGTGTCGTGAGGTTTCAACTGGAGTGTCACGAAGGATTTTTGGCCGAATTCCTCTTGGGGTGTCGTGAGGTTTCCTCTTGGGACATCGTAAAGCTTACTACGGTAACCGGTTATTTGGCTTCCCGACATTCTCTTCAGTAATGGTTTCTTTTGTTCCCCATCCCCCGAAACTCTGCGAGGGGGCGCAACCCTTCGTTTCCTGTGAGCGCCCATTGAGATGGTGGCACGTGGTGAGTTTCCACGATAGGAGCGCCGGAGCTGATAGCTCGGGCAATCGAAACACCTGCCAGGAGTAGCTTAAATATGGATGGGGGAATGCCATCGTTAATCACCTTTTCAGCTGATCTTCCAAAATTTTTGGATACTGAGATGGCTTCTAGAGGCGAGGGGCGATCGACTGAACCGCCAAGCAGGGGCGTCAGTGGCCGTGGGGGGCCCCATGGGAGCCGCATTACAGTAATCGTCGATGGGGAGGTCTTTGCGTTGTCGCTCGCAAACCGCGAGCGACTCCACAGGGCGGCCGAGCAATACCTGGCCATTTCAATGAGAGAGATCGAGCTCCTGCGTCGGGCCAACAGCCAGCTGGAGGGGCAAGTAGAGTCCCTCCAGCGCCAGATCGCCGAGTTAGCCCCGCAGCATGGGGGGAGCTCGGCAGTGCTCGAAGAAGATGACAAGCCCCAGTGAGGGCTCCTGTACTATTTTCTTTTCTTTTCTTCTTGTTTTTCTTTGTGTGATGAATAAAAAGAAATTTTAGTAACTTTTGTGTTTGCTGCCAGACCGAAGGATAAGGGAGCTTGGATGTCGTAACTGTTTTTCGACCGATTTCATCCTGGGATGTGGTAAAGTTTTCTCCTAAGCATGAACGGGTGTCTTAGGTTTGTAACTTGGGTTTCTTAATAATTCAACTGGGGTGTCCTCACTGTTTTTCGGCTGAATTCATTGTGGGGTATCGTGGGCCTTCTCTCCGTGGTCAGTTATAAGCACGGGTGTCGTAGAATTGGTGCTAGGGTGTCATAAGGTTTCAACTGGGGTGTCGCGAACGATGACATCCCCGACTCAGGCTGTTAATGACACCCCAGTTCTCATCTGACGATACCCTAGCTTTAAGGCGACGGCTCCCATGCGAGGACTATTAGGGGGGATCGACGACATCCCTGACTCAGGCTGTTAACGACACCCCAGCTCGCATCTAACAACACCCTAGCTTTAAGGCGACGATACCCATGAGGTGACTGTTAAAGCGGGGTGTCGTCGCCTTAAAGCTATAAGCACGGGTGTCGTAGCGTTGTCGCTAGGGTATCGTAAGATCTCAACTGGGGTGTCGTGAATGATTTTGGCCAAATTCCTCCTTGGGTGTCGTAAGGTTATAAGCATAGGTGTCGTAGCGTTGTCGCTAGGGTGTCGTGATGTTTGAACTGTGGTGTCGCGAAGGATTTTCGGCCGAGCATAACAGGGGTGTCATATTTGTTTAACAGAGGTGTCTTATTTCTTTAACTTGGGTGTCACAATACTCCCGATTTTCTCCTGCGATGTCGCGAGGCTTTTCTCCAGCATTCGTTTGGAGCATGGGTGTCGTAGGCTTGTAACTACGGTGTCTTAACAGTAAATCTGGGGTGTCGTAGCTTTTATGACGACACTACAGCTCTCATGCGCGATGACACCCTACCTTTAAGGCGACGACACCCGTTCCATGACTGTTAAAAGGCGGGGACCGATAACATCCCCGACTTAGGCTCTTACGACACCACAGCTCTCATTTGACGACACCCTAGCTTTAAGGCGACGACACCCGTTCTGGGACTCTTAAGGTTTAAACTGGGGAGTCGCTCCCCCCTCTTCTCCTCTTGTCCCTCCGTAGAATGCCCCTCCTCCCTCTTCTCCTCTTCTTTATATCGATTCCCATGCTCTCTCCATGGTCAGTTATAAGCACGGGTGTCGTAGGCTTGTAACTATGGTATCTTAACAGTAAATCTGGGATGTCGTAGCTTTTATGACGACACTAGAGCTATATGGACAGGAAATAACAGGGAATATAGGCTGAAACACTCTGACGACACCCCAGTTCATAAGGTATAACATCCTAGTTAAAAGAGTATGACATTCGTACTACAAAACAGTAAACTCTAAACAGTTATGACTCTCGGAATGTCATAACTGTTTTGGTCTAAGGAAGTTACCCGTGCATTAAATGGTTTGGTCACACATTAACTTCCTCTAACGATAAAAAACTGTTGGTGTAATAAAGGAGCTTTACTTCCTGTTGCGGATGACATTTTCTCCAGAAGTTTTCTTCCGACCGGACTCCTCAGAACGAGGGCTTAGGATATTCTCAAACCTTGGACTGATTCCTTGGCATTCGAAAGCCAGAGCGATGGCTCAGATCTTGCTCAAACCTTGGACGGGCTTAGGATCTTGCTCAAACCTTGGACTAATTCCTTGGCATCCAGAGCGATGGCTCAGATCTTGCTCAAACCTTGGACGGGCTTAGGATCTTGCTCAAACCTTGGACTAATTTCTTGGCATCCGAAAGCCAGAGCGATGGCTCACGATCTTGCTCAAACCTTGGACTGATTCCTTAGCATCCGAAAGCCAGAGCGAGAGGAAAGAAAGAGTTTTTCTTGCACAGATACGAAAAAATGACGGTAGAAGTAAGCTAGAGGAAAAGGGCATTTTCGTCTGCACAGCAAATTTAAAATAAAGAAGAAGCGCTTTTAATGGCCGTCACGATCAAAACGTAACGTCGTAACAGAGCCATACCATTCCGCATTGTCAGCCATGTAAAATTCATGTGGATCAATCAAAAGAGACAATATAATCTATGAAGAACTTGCTGCATCGAGGACGGTGTACAAGGACTTTTCCTAGTTATGAATTATTGGCAGGCGAACATTCGTTGCATCTAAGCCCCATCTCCCTCACGAGACGAAAGTATTTTAATTCGTTGCATTGACACCAAGCACGCCGGCCATTGACCTGCGAGCAGGCCGACCAATGTGCCTCCTTCCTGGATCGTGCTTGGAAATAGTGAAAGGCGTGCATTTTACGCCGAGGCTTCCAACATCCTTCCTCCATCCTCAGGCCAAAAACACCGGCCACCACAGGTTGACTGACGCACTCTTCTGCAGGAGGCGCTATGGAGGCAATCCTCTTGATTGGAGAACCGATCGTTTCCGTCATCGTCGACAAATTGATCGGCCAGATCAGCTCCGATGCCGTGGAGCAGTTCGGGCGAGAATCGGGCCTTCAGAACGACCTTGAGGGGCTGAAGGGTGCTCTGGCAAGGACCCGCATCATCCTCGACCTCGCCGAGAGGAAGCGCACCAACTACAGGAACCTTGCCAAGATCCTCGAACAACTCAAGGACGCCGCCGACGATGCTGAAGACTTGCTGGATGTATTCCAATATCGAGCCCTGCAGCAAAAGGCTGAAAGCCAGAAGGATCGCGGAGGTAAATTAAAATTCTTATCCTCCTGGTTTACTCGTGCCATAAATTTGTTCAATCGTGATGGTGAATCTGTGAGGGAGGTCAAGGGGAGGTTAGAAAGCATCGCTGATAATATGGAAAGAGCCATCAGACTCCTGGATTCAGATGATGATGGAAAAAGATCCAAGAACTCGGCGAGACGAGAGACGAGCTCATTCTTGACTGAATCCCAAGTGTTTGGCCGAGAAGAAGAAAAAGAAAAGGTGATAGAACTGCTGTTGAAGTCGAGTGATGCAACTGAACCTAGAGATGGTTGTGCTTCTTCAAAAAGATCAAAGAAAGACACCATTTCTGTTTTGCCGGTGGTCGGCATTGGAGGGATCGGAAAAACTACACTCGCTCAGCTCATTTACAATGATCCGAAGGTGGATAATTACTTTGATGTAAAGATTTGGATTTGTATGTCTGATTCTTTTGATGTGAAAAGGTTAACTAAAGAGATGATAGAGTCTGTTACCAAGGAGAGACAGTGCAATATGAATTTGGACCTTCTTCAAGTCATCCTTAAGGAGAAGATAATGTCGAAGAGATTCCTGCTCGTCCTTGATGATGTATGGAACGATGACAGCATCAAATGGGAGAGGTTCTGTGCACCATTAAGGTCCGGTTTGGAAGGAAGCAAGGTTTTGGTAACAACCAGAGATCGAAAGGTTGCAGAGAGGATGGGAAGTATGGACCCAGTCCCCTTGGAGGGTTTAGCAGATCATGCTTATTGGGAATTTTTCAGTAGACAAGCATTTGATCCTTTGAACTCCAAAGAATATCCAAAGTTGGAAGCTATTGGCCAGAAGATTGCTAGGCAGCTGAAAGGATCACCACTTGCAGCCAAGACGCTGGGAGGCCTATTGAATTCAGACTTTGATGAGAGGCACTGGAGAACCATCATGAATAGTGAAATATGGCAACTAAAACAAGGTGAAGATGACATTATGTCAGTCCTACAATTAAGCTATCAGTACCTGCCTGCATGCTTGAAGCAATGCTTCACATATTGTTGTGTGTTTCCTAAAGGTTACAAATTTGAAAAAGACGAGTTGGTGGATATCTGGATGGCACAAGGCTTCATTGTACCTCAACAAAATAAGCGGATCGAAGAGGTAGGAAGTGGGTACTTCCATGATTTACTTTGCAGAAATTTCTTTGAGCACTTTTTGCAGGATACATATGCAATGCATGATTTGATATATGATATGCTGCAATTTGTGTCCCCTAATGATCATTTAAGCATAAGGGATGGCCGGCCGCAGGAAATTTCTGGTAAGCTTCGACACCTGTCAATATATAATAAGAATCTGGAGCTGAGTAAGACATCAGACTTTAGCAGTTATAAGAATCTGCACACTCTTATTTTTAAGAATTTGAATGATGCCAATTTTGGTCCCGTGCTTAATTGTTTGTTCAATGTGTCAACAAAGATTCGTGTGTTGCAATTAAAGCATTGTGAAATCCAAGAGTTGCCTGAAAGTATTGGCAACTTAAAACATCTTCGATACCTTGATGTCTCTTTCAATAGAATTCGAAGGTTGCCTGAATCATTATGTAAGCTTTACAATCTTCTAGTGTTGAACATATTGGGTTGCCCAATAGAAAATTTCCCTGAATATATGACTGACTTAGTCAACTTGAGGCGGCTTAAGGCAGAAGGGGCGATAATTTCCAAGTTGGCTAACATTGGGAAGTTAACGTCTCTCCAGGAGTTGCCAGTATTTATCATTGAAAAGAAGAGTGGACATAAGATTGAAGAATTAAAGAATATCACAAACCTTCACAGAGGACTCTGCATTAAAAATCTTGAGAGTGTTGAAAGTAAGGAAGAGGCCAGTCTGGCTAATCTAAACGATAAATGCGACCTTGATGAATTGGTGTTAGTATGGAACTCTAATAGAAGCATCAGTTCAGGGAACGATGATGAGATACTTGAAGGACTTCAACCACATCTCAGTCTCCGAAGCCTGCAAATCAAATGCTATGATGGTGCCAGATTTCCAAGTTGGCTGGAGCCACAATCGCTCAAAAGTTTAGAAGTTATTTGCCTAGACAATATCCAAAGATGGGAACGACTTCCATGTCTTGGACAGCTGCCATTTCTCAAGACTCTGCGCATCAGAAATATGCATAAAGTGAAACAAGTTGGTCAGGAATTCTATGGCTCTTTAGGATTTCCATTGCTGGAAGAGTTGGAAATAAAAAACCTGCCAGTATGGGAAGAGTGGTTTGGAGCAGAAGGCATCATCCAAATGTTCCCTCGCCTGCTTAAGCTCTATATCGAGGGCTGCCCTGGGCTAAGGGGCTTGCCTTGTCTACCTCCCTTGCTTGGAGAATTGCGCTTGAAGAATGTAGGAATAAGCGCACTCCCAGAGGCGTGGGATGAAGGCGATGATTTTAACAATAATACAATGACACGACGCAGAAGACGCAGCAGCAGCAGCAGCCGGAGCTCTTCAATATCCGTATTAGATGTCGCAATGTGCCCAAATCTGATTGGTCTGGAACAATGGCTACTTTTACGTCATCTACCAGCTATCAAAACATTAAGGATTTTTGAATGTCCGAAAGTAGTGCGGTTGCCGATGGAAGGGTTGAAAGACTTCGTCTCCCTCGAGGAGTTGCGAATCATCGGCTGTCCCTTGTCCGCGTCTCGAGCGCAACTGATCCTTCCCTGTTCTCTTCGACGTCTCGCACTGGATTCATGTGGTGGTCATCTAGATCAGCCACTACCCGACTGCCTGCACAACCTCACCTCACTTACCCACTTGGAGTTGGTTTGCTGCCCACGCATGGCCTCTCTTCCAACTGAAGTGCTCCGTCACATGAAAGCTCTCAATGCTTTGATTATTAAGGACTGCAAAGAACTGAGGTCACTGGGAGACTTACGAGTTCTCGTATCTCTTGTGGAATTGCATTTAGGAGGATGTCCTCGGCTGACAATATCAGCAAACGAGGAACTGCAGGGCGAGGGTTCGGGACGTCTTCACTTTCTAAGCATCGACGACATTGCCCTGGTCAAAGTTCTGGTCAAAGTGATTTCCTCCTTAATTACCCAATCGTTTCTTCTTACTCTCCGAATCTGTGACTCATCTCAACTCACATTGTTCACTGGAGAGGAGCTCTTATGGTTGCAAAACCTCATATCTCCTTGGAGCCTAGTAATTGAAAGATGTGCTAATCTTCAGACCTTGCCAGCAGAGTTGCGCATCCTTTCCACTCTTAATAATTTCATGATACGAGATTGCCCTAAGATCCGCTCGCTGCCAGAAAGGGGCCTGCCTTCCTCCCTAAAATATCTAATTTTCAGAAACTGTGAGAACCTTGAATCTCTGCCAGCAGAGTTGCATCGCCTTTCCACCCTCAGTTATTTGAGGGTATTAAATTGCCCAGCAATCCGTTCGCTACCAGAGGACCTGCCTTCATCGATACATATATATGTCGAAAATTGTCATCCGGAGTTTACAGAGCAATGGAAAAGACGCGAGGAAATGTTGATGAAGTCACGTAATGTTCTTCCATAGACTACTCAAAACAGGTACAGCAATTCGATCGGCATAGTTTAATCTTTCACCTTTAGTCAATTTGCTGATTTTACGTAAAATTTTCCGATCTGTATTTATTGCTAATTTGCACTTGAAGAAGACTTTGACTTGTAGCATATCCATGTTGAAGTCTTACTCCATAGCTTCATGCAACAGATTTTGACCTGAGCTAATGACTGTACGAAACCGTGAATGTACCATAAATTTTATGATGGTCTTATCCCTTTGATATTTTCTGGTACTCTATCAAAGCAGAAAGTATTAGTTTGCCTTATGTAAAATATTCAACTTAAAAAGGATTGTTTTTAGCTTCTTGACATTTCTGGAGCTGTAGATTAATATCAACGGCATGCATCTCCAAATTGTATAACCCATCATTGATATTAAGTTGTTAAATCTCATATTGAAGATCTAATGTGTTATATCTCCAATTGAAGTTTAGTTCGTGATGTGTGTTTCATTATGCTAAAGTGGGTTCTGAAACTTATACAATTTTCAACTTACATAAAAATTAGTCTAGTTGTGATTCTATCAAAATATTTGGACAAAAATGGAAAAAGGATTAGGTGCCTTGGATTGATTCTTATATTGTTCATTTGATCTTGGCTTCAAGATCACTTCAAGTTGTAGGAATTGTGATCATATTAATAATCATTCTCTTGAAATTCCAAGACCATTATCTCTAACTGATCTGACTGTCTCTAGCCATGGACCTAACGTGCGTGTATCATATCAGGTATACCATTTTGTTGCCTAATCATGTCCTGTGTTTTTTGTATTATGGGTAACATCATTAGCAACTCATGCACAATATTCTTGTTTTGATTACAATTTAATTCAGGGTTCTACAGGTGCATACATGAGGTTGCTGCCCTCAAAGCATGCCCACAGTGTGTAGCTGTTCCCTGTGAACAGTTTGAAGCTACATTCAAGGTTCAATAAAATTGCATTTTAGATCATTTAAATTCATCATTCATCAAACTGCACCCATTTTTAGCTGATTTTGTAACTGGCAGTCTGTTGAACTTTGGCTAGTTGATAGAGCAGTTCTTCCAATTGAGAACTCTGTAGGTGGAAGCACTTATAGGAACTACGACTTGCTTCTCTACCATAGGATGCATATTGTGGGTGAGGTGCAAATTGCTGTTAACCACTGCCTCATGGCTCTGCCAGGTGTGAAAAAGGAGGAGCTAAAGCGTGTTTTAAGCCATCCATAGGTTTATTTTTTACTGACTTGATCATCAAAATGCCTCATTTTAATATGTTAATCCATTCCTTATCACTTGCAGGCACTTGCTTAGTGTGAGATTGCACTAAGAAAATTAGGTGTTATTCGAGAAAGTGTTGAAGATACTGCTCTTGCTGCTCAGGTTGTTCATGTTTTTCTTTTCTTTTCTTTTTCTTTTTCTTTTTCTTCATGTATTTACTTAAGGTGGCAACAATTGTACCTCTTTTGTTAACTCCACTCCTACACCTTTTATTAACTCCTACAATTTTGTCAGCTTGCAACCTCAAACGATCTAAGGGATGCTGGAGCAATTGCAAGTGCCCAAGCTACAGAAATATATGGGCTTAAGATAGTTCAAGAACAATTCAGGCAATGAATATTTTTTTCTTTTTGACTAATTATCATTTTACTTGCATGCTCATATATTCTTATCCCGTTTAAGGAAATGACTTATATTTATTATGATAGACATTGTGTTCATATTCTTTTACTTATATTTAGATTCAATGACGTTCAACTCCAACACAAAAATATCTTAGACCATATAGCATTTATGTACTCTAGATTGACATTTAAATGTTTTTACTCCACTACTCTTCTTTTAAGCTTGAGTGAACTATGGCAGTTCATTAATTTTGATCGTAGATTGGAGCTGCTATTGTATTTAATTCTGCAGTTTTGCATTTTCTCACAACCCTTCATCTGTTATCTTCAATGCTATCCTATTTTGCCTAGAACCTTTGATGTGCACCCTACAGTTAGACATGGATACTGGTATGACGCTTTAAGTATGGTTACATGAGAAGGAATTTTAGATACCAAAATATGAAAAGAATGTGACACATACCCCACTATCGCCCAACAAAGATATATAAGTCCATGCAATAGTGGTACTATAATTTCGGTTATGATCATCTATTCTGACATGATGTATTGGTAATGATAGGACAGCTCCGACAATATTACTTATTTCCTTATTTTGGCCAGGGAGCACATAGTTCTAAAAACGAATAGGCCCTTTAAGGTATTAACATGGAGGCTACTTTGTTCAAATTTAGAGTTAGGAAAAGGAATGAAAAATCAAAATTTTCACTAATCTTTTCAGGCAAGCACTCTCTTCACTCTTGAAGAAGGTCCTGGAGTATTATTTAAAGCCTTGGCAATCTTTGCTCTAAGGAGTATTAACCTGACCAAGGTATCTGACATTGAAATTGGCATTGCCATTTTCAGTATCATTAAGTTTTTTGATTGAAATATCTTAACAATTTTTGGTCATAAATGGCAGATTGAAAGCAGACCACAAAGAAAGTGCCCTTTAAGGGTTATTGATAACTCTAACCATGGTACTGCCAGGTAAGCGTTGCTATTATATGCAGCTATTTGTAATTCTAGATATTACCTTTGGCTACCATACACATATGATCTTTGTTGTCCTATGTATGTCAGTGCAAAAGAGCTATTGTAGCTTTTACCTTTGTAGTTGCAACTAATTTTGAATTTTGTCTTAGGTACTTTGATTATCTATTCTATGTTGATTTTGAGGCATCAATGGTTGAGCAACAAGCACAAAATGCCTTGGCTCACATACAGGTTCTCTATGAATATTTATCTTCTATTTTGTTGTTTGAAGTATAAGTGACATCGAATGCTTAAATATACAAAAACAACTTCTTCTTGATAAAATATAATATTACATTGAAAATGCTTGATATCTTAATGCGTGGTTATGAGGAAGTTTGTCTACTTATAACAATTGTTACATAACGAAGAAATGCTTGCAATGATGGAACATATAGTCATGAAGAAAATTTTAATTTTGTGCACAACACAATCATGAAGAAAATTTTAATTTTGTTTCAAATTAGTATATTTAGGTAATGAAGTGTGGTTCATGCAATGTCCAGAATGTCCAAGAAACAAGAGTTTGTTTTAAGACTCTGTGCTTATTTGCCTATATTTTTCCACCATATTACATCCTAGGAGTCATGAGATTTGTATAACTGATATAGCTTTGTTTGGTAACTCATTATTTCTTCATTCACCTCTTTAAACGTGTCTCTGCTTGTATAGGAATTTGCGACATTTCTTCGAGTTCTTGGCTCCTATCCAATGGACACAACTCTGTAAATGTCTTTCTTTGTGGGGACTACTTTGCAGACAGATACCCTGTCTATATTGCTTTGTTGGCTCAGACAAAGTTGATTCGTACCCAAATTCTTTACTGCTTGGTCTTACCCTAGCAGGTTGAACTATGGGACTCTACCAGCAGTGATGAACTCCACAAGGGAGTTGGACAGCGGCATCTTTCCTTTTAAGCTTGTTTCGGGATTTTGGAAGCTTGTCATCAACTTCATCAAAATTGGTACATGATCAAATTATTTTCTAAAACTTGTATATATCTTTGCTGCTATTGAAATTTTGGAAGGCAGCAAGCCCCCTTGAGAAGACTAAGCAGTTTCTTGGTCTATCATTGCTTACAGGACTGCTGAGATACATCATAAGTTTATCATCTTTTTGGCTTTCCGTTCATTTTCCTTCAATCATATGAATTATGAGAACTTAAAGGAAAACTTACAAACGTGCTTTGACTCAAGCTTCATTAATTTATTATTCTCGAACCTGAAATTTGAATTTCTATGAGGTGCTGTTTTTGCTCTTGTGGAAGCATATTAAGAATGCAGCTAATTGGTGAATTGGGGTACTCTGCTGCATATATAACTATAAATTCTGAGTTTATGGGAAACTGACATGTTCAAAGCGAGATGAATGAAATGTATGATAAGCTTGGTGGCTCGTGTGTTCTTGTGCTGCAACTGAAATATAGAAACAGGATTACTGTTTCCAGTAGGGGCTTGACAGGGAAGAGTTGTTATACTTGATTGGTCTAATTTGAAATAATATGGACTCTACCTTGATTTGATATGCTTATATTGATGATTATGAATGGAATGTTATAGTTGACTGGCTTGCAAATTCTGCCAGAGGTGACAATATTTCTTGTCTGGCTTGATGAATTCCAGGAGAGCTGGTGATTCTTGTATATTTGGACATGATTTGTGGAATGCGTCGTTAAAGAAATGTTATTAATTTTTTTTGGGATATTGTCTAATCTTCCACAGTAGACCATGTGATGCTGATTTGCCTGGATGCATCTACCGGAGGATTCTGTCGTGCCTCCCAATGTAATGGCATAATTAGTGGTTTAATCTCATCTAAGATGGATGCTGGCTGATGTTAGGGTCAGCAAGGTGTCCTCAAATGTTGAACTTGCTTATCAACATTTGTAAGCGAAGCATATTATAGGCTGTCAAACATTTTCAAGTTGAGGGAAATTCGTATATTCCCTTTCATGGGTAGCTGTACTAGTGCTCATGAGCAATATGTAAAGCATATGACAAGCAGTACTGCTTCTTCCCACAAATTATTGTAAAGCTTGTGCATGTACGGATTGATTTACCATGTCCGCTTGTATGATGCATCTCTCGTTATGTATCACTTGTGAGTGCTTATGAATGTCAAGCTTGGTCCATCAGCTGGTACCTTACTCTTTGTTCATACATATCATGCGCACTATGCACAAAAGCAATATGATTCCTGAAGTTGAGAACGTTTTTTAAGATTATGGGACTTATGTAACCTTAAATATCCATCTTTTAAATGAAAATTAGGTTATCATGATTTGTGATTGTCTTAAATTATAGGGAATCAAATATTTTTGCTCAAATTACTGTTGGAGATAATTGTACGGGGAATCTGGATTTGAGGCGTGAATGAACACTATCCTTTTAGTGTTTATTTGCCCCCACTATAGATTGCAAATGGGGATCCGCAAAGAACACTTCAGGATACAACAAATCCAAGATTATCGTTTGCAAGCGATAATCTTCTATTTGAGAACATCCTTATCTTTATAGAGAATTAAAACGGTCGGATTGGGAAGGGTTGTATTCAAGAGATACGTCTCTTGGGCATAACCGAAGATTAGTTTAAAAAAATAAAAGGACCGCAGAAATTAACTGCAAAAAATTAAATTCGGCTTGATTGACTTTAAATATATATATATATTTGACTTTAAAAGTGCCCATCTTTGACTTTAAATATATATTATAGGCCCAAGTTATTTAGGCCCAACTCATCCACAAGAGAAAGAGTCCACCAACATATATAAATGAGCATCCAATTCTCTAGCTATTCAATGTGGGACTAATCCCATTCACATCCTTCACACAAACTACATTTACAATCCCCCACTTAGTTTGTGTGAACTCGGAATAGTCATAGACATAGCTAAACGCATACTTAAAGGTAACTTTCGTTTTAAACCTTTAGTTAGTGTAAGTAATTCAAGACATTAGCAAAATCACAAGTGGCCCAAGCTTAAACTGTGATTCTTTCCGCTAAATCGGAATTGCCACACACGCATCGCTACATATGAATTTTTTTTTTTTAAGGTAGTTCTCATAATAATCAGCACTATTAAGGCCATGTGCTACATCCTGATTTCATGAACATTTACAAAGTTTTATTTACTTTGTTAGAAGCGGCACCACTCCTCATGCTCATATAGGTGAAATAATTTCATTAAGAGTGTTTGTATTACACTCACCCTCTTACAATCATGGTACTAACTTGCTAACTAGCAAGACCTAGCACTCAAACCCTTATCATTAATTTGTTATTACCCATTAAACTTCTAACTTAGTGTTAATGCTAATATAGAAGTTGGGTTCCCACTAAGGATAAGTTTAGTTGAAGGATTGTAAACCCATTTCAGCAGCAGTACTCCTTACTAAGTCTCTTGCGAGAGCTTTAGTAAGCGGATCTGCTAGATTTTTACAAGACCTCACATAGGTAATAGTTATTATACCATCAGTGATTAATTGTCTCACATATTCATGCCTTAGACTTATATGCCTTGACTTCCCATTATATATCTTATTGAGCGCTCTTGACATAGTAGCTTGACTATCGCAATGCAAGGAAATAGATGGCATCGGTTGTGGCCACAACTCTATATCTAGTAACAAATTTCTTAGCCATTCAGCTTCCTTGCCTGCTGCTGCTAAGGCAATAAACTCCGACTCCATGGTCGAATGCGTTATACATGTTTGCTTCTTGGAAGCCCAGGAGACAGCACCGCCTCCTAATGTAAATATCCATCCAGAAGTCGACATTTTGTCATGAGTACTTGTTATCCAACTAGCGTCGGAATAACCTTCTAACACAGCTGGAAAGCTATTATAAAACAATCCCAAGTCTTTAGTCCTTTTAAGATATCCAAGAACTCTTGTGATCGCTTTCCAATGCATTACTCCTGGATTTTTAGTGAATCTCGAAAGTTTACAAACGGCAAAAGCTATATCAGGTCTAGTGCAATGCATAGCATACATTAGACTTCCTATAGCACTAGCATACTCGACTTGAGCAACAGCTCTACCAGAATTTTCAGTCAAATGAATAGAAACATCATAAGGAGTGTTTGCCTCCTTAATATGTAAATGATTAAACTTGGTTAATATTTTCTCAACATAATGAGATTGACAAAGTGCAAAACCCCCACTATGTCTCTTAACTTTGACACCTAAGATCTTATCTACCTCAGCTAAGTCTTTCATTTGAAATTTTGTGGAAAGATAAGCCTTAGTATCATTTACTCCATCCATGTTAGTACCTATTATAAGCATGTCATCAACATAAAGACATATAATTACACCAAAGTTTTCTGTGAATTTAGAATAAATGCATCTATCAGCACCATTATGCTTGAAACCATATTCTAAAATCACCGAATCAAACTTTTCATGCCATTTCTTTGGAGCTTGTTTTAAACCATATAATGATTTTGTTAGCTTACATACTTTATGCTCATTTCCTGGTAGAACAAAACCCTCAGGTTGCTCCATATACACCTCTTCATCTAGATCACCATTCAAGAAGGCTGTATTAACATCCATTTGATGAATACATAAGTTATAAATGGATGCTAACGCAAACAACAATCTTATAGAAGTGATCCATGCAACAGGAGCATAAGTATCAAAATAGTCAAAGCCCTCTTGTTGCCGGAAACCTTTAGCCACCAACCTTGCTTTGAAGAGATTACCATCTTTTATTTTGAATATCCATTTACATCCAATAGGTTTATAATTAGGAGGTGGATCAACCAAAACCCATGTACCATTTGATAATAAAGAATCCATTTCATCATTTATAGCTTCTTTCCAGAAAGACGAATCTCTTGAAGCCAAAGCTTCATTATACGTCTTAGGAGTTATATCCTCCTCTACATTTAATAAGATAGGAATCTTATTAAGTACATTATTATTTCTATCACCTTCCACAAGAAAAACAATAGCTTGAGAGGAAATGAAATCAGGATCCAATACTTTTTCTTTTCTAGTTCTTTGGCTTCTCCTTATTTCCACTTGTTCTTGAATTTTAGTATTTTTGTTATCAACAAGTAAAGGAGAACTAGAACTACTAGGAATATTGGTTTCATCCACACCACCTAATAATGATTTAGATGTTGACTTATTCATGGAATCATCACGAGTTTTATTTTCAAGAAATTGAACATCTCTAGATTCCACAATTACATTAGACTCCAAGTCTAACAACCTATAGGCTTTAGAATTTTCAGCATATCCTACAAATATACTTTTCATAGCTCGTGGCCCTAACTTTGTTCTTTTAGGATCTGGAACTCTATAAAAAGCTAGACAACCCCATACCCGAATATAACTTAAATTTGGTTTTCTACCATTCCATAATTCGTAAGGGGAAGTCTTTGTAATCTTTGAGGGTATTCTATTATGCACATGGCAAGCACTAAGTAATGCTTCACCCCAAAGGTTCAAGTGAAGCTTAGAACTTAGCAACATTGAATTCACCATATCCACAAGGGTTCTATTCTTTCTCTCAGCCAATCCATTCTGTTGTGGAGTATAAGGAGAAGTTCTTTGATGTATTATTCTATGTTCTTCACAAAAAGAAGTAAATATAGTAGGGAAATATTCTCCACCTCTATCACTTCTAAGTATTTTTATTTTATTTTCTTTTTGATTTTCGACAATTGATTTATACAATTTAAACTTGTCGAACACTTCATCTTTATGCTTCATAAGATAGACATAGGTATACCTAGAGTAATCATCAATGAATGTGGCGAAATATCTATTTCCTCCTCTAGTCAAATTTCCATTTAATTCACATATATCCGAATGAATAATTTGTAAAATTTTAGAATTTCTTTCGGACTTAGGAAATGGTAATTTAGTCATCTTAGCTTGAATGCAAATTTCACACTTATCATGGTTATCATTTTCGTATGTTATGTAACCATTTTTAGCCATAAACTTAAGTGATCTAAAATTTACATGTGCTAAGCGTGAATGCCATAAATTAATTGATGAACCAACCATATAAACAGAAACACTCTTATTATTATTAATAGCAACAGAGGTTACAGAAAGTTTGAACATTCCATCACAAGCATATCCCTTTCCAACAAAGACCCCATTCTTTGAGAGGATAAGTTTATCGGATTCTAAAACAGTCTTGAATCCTCCTCTACAAAGCAGATTTGCAGAAATTAAATTCTTCCTAATTTCTGGTACATGAAGAACATTAATTAAAGTTAACTTCTTTCCTGAAGTGAAATGGATTTCGATGGATCCTTTGCCATGGACTTTGACAGCATTATTATTTCCCATCAACACTTCATGTCCTTGAGCAGCAACTTCATAATTCTTGAATTGATTCTTATCATTGCATATATGAATAGTTGCACCCGAATCGAACCACCAATCATTGGTGTTGTAGACAGAAGCCATATGCACTTCGGTTACCATTGAAATTTTCATTTCAGATACCATGGCAACAAGATTTTGTAACTCTTTCTCTTGTGCTTCAGCCACATTAACTTTGCCGCTAGAGCCAGCATGATCATTCTTCATTTTCTTCCAGAATCTGCACTCCTTTTTGAAGTGCCCTTTCTTCTTGCAATGGAAACAAGTCTTATTCTTCTTGGAATCGCTTGAACTTGATTCAGGATTCTTCCTCTTATGTCCAGATTTGTTCCCGAATTTATTTCCAGCCTTGTTGACATCAACAAAATTCACTTTGGAATCAGATTCTACTGCAAGCCTTTTACCATCTTGAATTCTTGTTTCTTCTTCAATTCTGAGATGTTTTTGCAATTGTTCCAAAGTGAAACTTTCAGAAGAATGCAACAACTTCTTCCTATAATCATTCCAAGATGGAGGAAGTTTGGCAATTATAGCCCCTACTTGTAATGGTTCGCCAACATCAACTTTCACATCTTTCAATTTGGATACTAAAATTTGTAATTCATGCACTTGATCTAAAACCGAAATATTATCAACCATATTGAATTCAAAAAATTGTAGTGCAAGAAACTTATCTGCTCCTTGTTTTTCAGTGTTGTATTTGAATTCCAAAGCATTCCAGATTTCTCTAGGAGACTGAACCGAAGTGAACAAGTCATATAGACGATCTGAAAGAGTGTTGAGAATGTGTCCTCGGCATAGCAATTCATCCTCTTGACGTTTTGAACGTTCCTTCTTAACATCTTCGGTTTCATCAGGAGAAGGGACTGGAATTTGTGGCAAGTTCGGATCTAGCACATATCCAACCTTCAAAGCAGTAAGGAAGAACATCATCTTATCCTTCCAACGAGTATAATTAGTGCCATCAAAACGATCAAGTTTCATGAAGTCTTGGTTCATGACTTTGAATGCAGAATCTGTTCGGTTTTCCATTGATGAAGTAAGAAGATAAACACTAAAAGATTGTTGGAGATAATTGTACGGGGAATCTGGATTTGAGGCGTGAATGAACACTATCCTTTTAGTGTTTATTTGCCCCCACTATAGATTGCAAATGGGGATCCGCAAAGAACACTTCAGGATACAACAAATCCAAGATTATCGTTTGCAAGCGATAATCTTCTATTTGAGAACATCCTTATCTTTATAGAGAATTAAAACGATCGGATTGGGAAGGGTTGTATTCAAGAGATACGTCTCTTGGGCATAACCGAAGATTAGTTTAAAAAAATAAAAGGACCGCAGAAATTAACTGCAAAAAATTAAATTCGGCTTGATTGACTTTAAATATATATTATATTTGACTTTAAAAGTGCCCATCTTTGACTTTAAATATATATTATAGGCCCAAGTTATTTAGGCCCAACTCATCCACAAGAGAAAGAGTCCACCAACATATATAAATGAGCATCCAATTCTCTAGCTATTCAATGTGGGACTAATCCCATTCACATCCTTCACACAAACTACATTTACAATTACTATATCTAATTATCGAACATGACCAAACATGCTAATTTGAGATTTGCAAAATGGGTTAGTATCAACCTAATGCCTCCTAATAGCGTTGGCATAATAATAGGGTCGGTGTGCAAGATTCATGGGCTTTATGCCTAGCATCCATCAAGGTTAGTTGACCAATAGGTGCAGGGGAGTGACTGGTAGCAGAATCCAACAGCCGGTTACAAAATGGAAAACTCTTGCTACACCATCCTCCCATGGAGCAAGCGTGTATTGAGTATGTAGATTAACTGCATGCCTATGCTGCCATGCATGGTAATTATCCTTGTCGCACGCACACAGCGGTACAGGTGTGGCACCAATCCATGCATCCAATGTGCACTTTCTGCATCGAAAGGCGGTGCAGCAAGGAATCATTCAATTCACAGGCCTGCATCCAGGTGGCAAGGTTGTGCTTATGAAGATGGCCTAGCTTGATTGATAATGTGGGCATGAGAGGAACTTTGCAAGCATGCATTTGCTTGTGACATGGTTGTGCAAGGATCTTAAGCCCCTGCACGACCGACAAGCACAAATAATAACTTCTAATAGTTTTTTCGAGCGAAGTCTTATATTTATAATATGAGAGCAAACCGGCGTATGACTTATGTGGAGGCTGGGAGGTACTACAGTCGGAATCCTTTAAGAGCTGGCCATGGATCGATTATAATAGTTGTGTCTATACATCAATTATATGCTAGGATGATCTTTAATCTTTTATATGCATCCAAATAATTCAAATAACAACTTCTGGCTGACTTTTTAAGATGAGATTCTTGCCATTTGGGATAGCCTTCTAAGGTGATGTCTTAGGTAACTAAACAGCAAGTAATTAAAACAACAAAAAGTAAATCTATGATTTACATATGAAAGAGTAAATTTATCGTTTATATATGGTTGTGTCATTGCAGCTTTCTTTCAGCATTAAGGAGGCTTTTGGTATAAGGTAACCTACTCCAGATTATTGGTGATCTTGGTAAAGATGATAGTGTTCCCGTATTTGGCTGCATCTTAGGGATCACACATGGCAGTGATCTCAAATCACCCTACTTTTAAAATCATCAACCAATCCAATAATCTCATATCATTCATGAGATCAGATATCCATGATTAACCATAAGCAAGAATTTTGACTTAAGATTTAGAGAGAAAAATTAATGATCCTCGTCCACATAAAAATAATGCTTGATATTATTTTTATATTAATATAATATGATTTAATATTAAAACTATATTATGTTAATATAATTAAAATATAATAATAATAATAATAGTGTATCATTGTAATATAAGATTATATAATTATTATACTATAATATAATAATAATAAATAATGAATAATGATAAAATTATTATGGTACTTACAAAATATATTAGAGGTAATTATTTTAAGCAAGAATAATTTTAAGCAAGAATATGTTTGAAAAACAAGGATACAGAAGACAGATATTTCATTTAAAAAATATATATATATATATTTGCCACATGCTCATTCATATACTAATATCAACAACAGAGCTGTGCAGCAACAATCACCAAGCCTATCCATTTGCACGTGTCAAAGTTTCCTCTTACAAATGTCTTG
This sequence comes from Calamus simplicifolius, assembly GCA_900491605.1. Classification (NCBI taxonomy): domain Eukaryota; kingdom Viridiplantae; phylum Streptophyta; class Magnoliopsida; order Arecales; family Arecaceae; genus Calamus; species Calamus simplicifolius. Next base: position 150,788 of record UESW01005018.1, read on the forward strand.
AAATCATCCAGTCTAACGGTTGGATAACATCAACATCTATGAGAATTAAAGATCATAGGAGGCTAAAACATATGGAGAAAGATACCTCTTTCCGGTCTCTGTCCAGAAATACAGCTGCAGTAACTGCAACCTCCAGATTAACAAGCAAAAAGACTAACACCATGTACTGGACACCCATTAAAGAAACCTTAATCAAAGAACCCGGCTCGAAAAAATCAAAGAACCATCATCAATAAATACCTAAACGCGAGAAAAATTGAAGAATCCGGCATTTACCTCACAAAACGAAACGGAAAGCCACATACAAAATGTGATTCCTTCCTTTCATGTTGCCGGAATTTACTATTGATGACGCTCAATCACCTATCCTGGACGTCAGGAATGGAATGCTTCTCAAGGCTCTTCTTCATCAGATTACCTGCAGAAAAGTCCCGGGACCAGAGGGGGTTCTCCGGTGGGACCCTCCGACACCCAAGTTAGCAACTGAGGTCACAGCTGAAGATGAGCTCGAGTGAGCCTTTTTTTTGTATGAGAAAGGAGGTCTCTCAGAGGAGGGATTCCTTCCTGGATGCTAAGGCAGCGATTTTGGGGATTATCGCGCATACCTGTTTACTGAGTGGATTCACCTTTGATTAGGGGTTGACCCTGGCATGATCACGTGGGATTGCGTGAAGTCAGAATGTCTGCTGAATCCTTGCGCGAATCTGGGCTGGTTAGTGGGTTACGTCCCATCAGTTGTTGGGTAGGTGGGTCCTGTCCCATCACCGGCATGGCCAGTGGATTGTCGGATCTGGCGCTGTCAGGCGGCGCGCGTTAGAGAGGTGGCGCTCTGAACTGATAGGGTCATGCTGGTGCTGATCTGGCGGGAACTAGGAAATCCTGACTTATCAGGACCGAGCCGGGTCGACCCGAGATGGCTGGGGCCAATCCTGCTGGCAAGGCAGTGCCGGGGCGGGGCCGAATCAACGGATTTGGAGGCGTTGGGGCCGAGTCAGGCCGGCCGGGGATGGCCTTGGCCGACTCGGCGGAACTGGAGACACCGAGGCCGAGTCGGGCCGGCCGGTGATGGCCTTGGCCGACTCGGCAGAACTGGAGACGCCGGGGCCGAGTCGGGCTGGCCGGGGATGCCCTTGGCCGACTCGGTGGAACTGGAGACGCCGGGGCCGAGTCGGGCCTACAAGGAAGTGTCGGGGCCGACTCGCTAGGAAGATGCCGGGCCGCCTGGGAAGTGCAGGGGCCGGTTGGGAAGATGTCGGGGCCAGTTGGGAAGATGCCGGGGGCGCCTGGGAGGTGCCGGGGCCGCCTAGCTTGGACACACCGGGGCCAGCTATGAAGATGCCGGGCCGCTTGGGAAGGTGCCGGGGCCAACCGGGAAGTGCCGGGGCCGGTTGGAAAGATGTCGGGGCTGGCTGGGAAGTGCCGGGGCCGCCTGGCTTGGAGGTGCCGGCCTTGGAGGTGCCGGCCTTGGAGGTGTCGGCCTTTGGGGCCGCCGGTCTTGGAGGTGTCGGCCTTGGAGCCGTCGGTCGTTGGGCTGTCGGTCGTGGAGCTGTCGGCCATTGGGACCGTCGGCCGTTGGGCTGTCGGTCATGGAGCTATCGGCCATTGGAGCCATCGACCATTGGGGCCATCGGCCGTTGGGCTGTCGGTCGTGGAGCTATCGGCCATTGGAGCCGTCGGCCATTAGAGCCGTCGGTCATGGAGCCATCGGCCTTGGAGGTGTCGGCCTTTGGGGCCGTCGGTCTTGGAGGTGTCGGCCTTTGGGGCGGTCGGTCTTGGAGCCGTCGGTTATGGAGCCGTCGGCCTTAGAGCCAAGGTGACCGAGCGGGGCGAGGCCGATTGCTGAGGTGGGCCGTCCAAAAATTTTATTTTTCATGGGGTCAACTGGCCCCATCAAATGCCCCCCACACTCCTTGAGCTTGCGCACCCTGCATCAGCTAAGCGAAAGGAGTGTAGAACTTTTACCTTGGCCTATGCTCTTTCATGTTAACTTCAACCATGATTCCTTCTAGGTGGGGAAACCCCTATCCTCTTGCGCTGCTTTGTATGGACGTCTTCATGCCTCTTTAGCTAGCTGAGGGCGTGGCAAAATTGCCGAAGCAGCAGAATAGAGCCATGGAGGTTGCGATAATGCCGCTGAGGCTGAGATAAAATTGTCGAAGCAGAAATAGAGCTATGGAGGCTAAAATAAAATTGCCTCGAGTGTTTATGTGCTGGTTCGGGAGGTGACTCAAGCGGGTACGGGCTGTTAGGGACTTGAACCGACTCAGGGGCGTATGCTAGCCAGACCGAGTGGCATCCCATTTAGGTTCGGGGATAAGTTGCTTGTCTCTGCCAAGGTTTGGAGATTTGTTGCTCGGCCTAGTCGAGGTTCGGAGATTATTTGCTTGGCCCTGCCGAGGTTCGGAGAATTGTTGCTCGGCCCTGCCGAGGTTCGGAGAATTGTTGCTCGGCCCTGCCGAGGTTCGGAGATTAGTTGCTCGGCCCTGCCGAGGTTTGGAGAATTGTTGCTCGGCCCTGCCGAGGTTCGGAGATTAGTTGCTCGGCCCAGCCGAGGTTTGGAGAATTGTTACTCGGCCCTGCCGAGGTTCGGAGAATTGTTGCTCGGCCCTGCCGAGGTTCGGAGATTATTTGCTCGGCCCTGCCAAGGTTCGGAGAATTGTTACTCGGCCCTGTCGAGGTTCGGAGAATTGTTGCTCAGCCCTGCCGAGGTTCGGAGAATTGTTGCTCGGCCCTGCCGAGGTTCGGAGAATTGTTGCTCGGCCCTCCCGAGGTTCGGAGATTATTTGCTCGGCCCTGCTGAGGTTCGGAGAATTGTTACTCGGGCCTGCCGAGGTTCGGAGAATTGTTACTCGGCACTGCCGAGGTTCGGAGAATTGTTGCTCGGTCCAGCCGAGGTACCTCGGAGAATTGTTGCTCGGTCCAGCTGAGGTTCGGAGAATTGTTACTCGGCCCTGCCGAGGTTCGGAGAATTGTTGCTCAGCCCTACCGAGGTTCGGAGATTATTTGCTCGGCCCTGCCGAGGTTCGGAGAATTGTTACTCTGCCCTGCCGAGGTTTGGAGAATTGTTGCTCGGCCCAGCCGAGGTTCGGAGAATGGTTACTTGGCCCTGCCGAGGTTCGGAGATTCAGAGCTTGGAGAGTTTTTTCTTTAAAGAAATTGGTCTCCTTCTGCTGAGTTGATGACCTGCCCCCTAGGAAACTCTGTTGATTGGAATCCGCAGGTCTTGAGCTTGAGGGTGCCGACACGGAGCCGGTCTTGAGGTGCCGACGCGGGGCCGGTCTTTATTGCCGACGCGGAGCCAGTCTTTGGTGCCGACGCGGAGCCGATCTTTGTTGCCGACGCGGAGCCGGTCTTTGTTGCCGATGCGGAGCCGGTCTTTGGTGCCAACGCTGAATCGGTCTTTGTTGCCGATGCAGAGTCGGTCTTTGGTGCCGATGCAGAGTCCGTCTTTGTTGCCGATGCGGGGCCGGTCTTTGTTGCCGATGCGGAACCGGTCTTTGGTACCGACGCGGAGCCGGTCTTTGTTGCCGACGTGGAGCCGGTCTTTGGTGCCGACGCGGAGCCGGTCTTTGTCTAAGAAATATACTAATCCCAAGAGCGTGATAAAACAAGGATATTCTGAATAATACTTTATTAAAGAATCAGCAAGCTACTGATAATACTGTTGTAAATTGTCCATGTTCCGAGTGCGGGGGAGCGGAGGACGATGGTCGAACTCTTCCTCCGGCTGATGATTTATTTTCCTGGTGAGCTCATCTAGCCGCCGGTTGTACTCCTCCAGGCGTTCCTTTGCCTGGCGGCTGATTGTCGGGGCCTTCCGAGATGGCTCGGAGGAGGAAGAAGAAGAGGAGAAAGAAGATGGAGACGGGAGTCTAGACTTCCGCCTGGGCTCCTCCTGATGACGAGGCTCAGGAGGGAACTTGCCGGGGCCATGGTCGGGGGACTGCGGCCGCTTGTGGGGCTCGCAGCGAGGCTTCCTAGGGGAAGCCGAGCGTCGGCCGGTCTTGCGCCGACCAGCCTCTCGCCGAGGAGAGCCTCCCCTCGCCGATTGCTGACTGGCGGGGGGAGCAGTTTGGTGCTGAGTGGCCACGGACTGTTGCTGCTGGAGCTCGTGGATCATGGAGGTGAGGGCTTGGACCTGCTGGGAGAGGGTCGCCAGATGCTCCGCTGTTTGGTCAGAGGCGTCCGGCGGCGGGCAGGTGACCGGAGGGTCAGCTGTAGGAGGATTGGCCTCCTGCTGCCTAACTGGTGGGGGAAGCCCCGCCGAGCAGCTGACGGAGGCGTCCTGGGCTCGAGTCACCACCATGGCTTCTAGAAGAGAAGATGGGGGGGAAGATCGAATCTTTTGAGGTGCAGCACAGGGAGAATATTCGCTATCCCTTTTCCCCCCTACCTGGCGCGCCAATCTGATGACGCTCAATCACCTATCCTGGACGTCGGGAACGGAATGCTTCTCCAGGCTCTTCTTCACCAGGTTACCTGCAGAAAAGTTCCGGGACCGGAGGGGGTTCTCCGGTGGGACACTCCGATGCCCAAGTTAGCAACTGAGGTCACAGCTGAAGAGGGGCTCGAGTGAGCCCTTTTTTTGTACGAGAAAGGAGGTCTCCCGGAGGAGGGATTCCATCCTAGATGCTAGGGCAGCAATTTTGGGGATTATCGCGCATACCTATTTACTGGGTGGATTCACCTTTTATTAGGGGTTGACCCTAGCATGATCACATGGGATTGCGTGAAGTCAGAATGTCTGCTGAGCCCTTGCGCAAATCTGGGCTAGTTAGTGGGTTACGTCCCATCAGTTGTTGGGTAGGTGGGTCCTGTCCCATCACCGGCGTGGCCAGTGGATTATCGGATATGGCGCTGTCAGGCGGCGCACGTCAAAGAGGTGGCGCCCTGAACTGATAGGGCCATGCTGGGGCTGATCTGGCGGGAACTTGAAAATCTCGACTTATCAGGGCCGAGCCGGGTCGACCCAAGATGGCTGGGGCCAATCCCGCTGGCAAGGCAGTGCCATGGTGGGGCCAAATCGACGGACTTGGAGGCGTCGGGGCCGAGTCGGGCCGGCCGGGGATGGCCTTGGCCGACTCGACGGAACTGGAGATGCCGGGGCCGAGTCAGGCCGGCCGGTGATGGCCTTGGCCGACTCGGCAGAACTGGAGACGCTGGGGCCGAGTCGGGCTAGCCGGGGATGGCCTTGGCCGACTCGGCAGAACTGGAGATGCCGGGGCCGAGTCGGGCCGTTCGGGGATGGCCTTGGCCGACTCGGCAGAACTGGAGACACCGAGGCCGAGTCGGGCCTACAAGGAAGTGTCGGGGCTGACTCGCTTGGAGAAGTAGGGGCCGACTAGGAAGATATCGGGCAACCTGGGAAGTGCCAGGGCCGGTTGGGAAGATGCCGGGGCCGGTTGGGAAGATGCCGGGGGCGCCTGGGAGGTACCGGAGCCGCCTAGCTTGGACACGCTGGGGCCGGCTAGGAAGATGCCGGGCCGCTGGGAAGGTGTCGGGGCCAGCCGGAAAGTGCCGGGGCCGGTTGGGAAGATGTCGGGGCCGGCTGAGAAGTGCCGGGGCCGCCTGGCTTGGAGGTGCCGGCCTTGGAGCCGCCGGTCTTAGAGGTGTCGGCCTTGGAGCCGTCAGCCGTTGGGCTGTCGGTCGTGGAGCTGTCGGCCATTGGAGCCGTCAGCCATTGGGGCCATCGGCCGTTGGGCTGTCGGTCATGGAGCTGTCGGCCATTGGAGCCCTCGGCCATTGGGGCCGTCGGCCGTTGGGCTGTCGGTCGTGGAGCTGTCGGCCATTGGAGCCGTCGGTCATGGAGCCATCGGCCTTGGAGGTGTCGGCCTTTGGGACCGTCGGTCTTGGAGGTGTCGGCCTTCGGGGCCGTTGGCCTTGGAGGTGTCGGCCTTTGGGGCGGTCGGTCTTGGATCCGTCGGTTATGGAGCCGTCGGCCTTGGAGCCAAGGTGACCGAGCGGGGCGAGGCCGATTGCTGAGGTGGGCCATTCAAAAATTTTATTTTTCATGGGGTCAACTAGCCCCATCAACTACCACTGCGTTTACCACCGAATTCCCTTTCCAAACGCCAGCCAAATCCCAAAACGAGTAGTCGTCATCGGCCTCGAAGATGGCCGGCGGAACTTCGAAGAGGAGGCAGCGATAGGAGCACGCGGCGGGAAGCAAGTACACCCACCTCCGAGTCTCCGCGGACGAAGTGAAATAGTATCGGTTATTCATCTATTTGGACAATTTGGGGCCAGCACTAATCGGCCCAGGATCCGACTCCTTTAACGGACCTAATTTAAACCTGAGTTCGCACCGAGAATGAACAGAACTAATCTTCTGGCAGAGCCAAACGTGAAATTAAAATGTTATCACCAAGACACCTTCTTGCGAATGCGATTCATGGTCGGCCTTCGGTGGACACGTACGTATTTGATTGGGTCTAGGGGTGGCAATCGTATTGTGTTGTGTCTGGGTCGTATCATATTTTGGTCGGGTTGAAAACACATCAACCCAAACACGACCTGTGAGTTAAACGGGTTAGGTAATTTGGACACGAACACGACCTGACTCGAAACACGACTAACCCGATACGATCTGTGACCCGAGATATACACGGTCGTATTCGGGTTAACACGACCCAACTCGGCTAACACGACCCAATCGACACGACCCAACCCAATCCGACATTCTTTTTTTTTAGGAAAAAAAAATATTTATTAAATAAATGAGAGCTTTACAAGAAACAAAGAAGAAAAAGCCAAATACAAATTTAAACTAGTTCATTTTCCAAGACTAGGGGGGAGGACGAATCATATTTTGCTACCATATCAGATGCAAACGGATGATCACAGAAAGCACAACCATAAAATCTGACTATTCAAGGAGCAGAATGATCATGGCTGAAAAATATATCCAGATTTTGCCAATAAATAAACAGCAACAAACTCATTTGAATGTCATGGTTGAAAGAACTTGTTATAAAGCTAAACTTACCATAGATCGCAAAACCACCCCATAAACCCAATTACAGTAACTCCACTACTCCCAAGTCTAACCCACAAGCTAATTTAGAATCAGAGAGGATACAAGTATGGTTCAAAGATATTGCAAATGCATTCTACTGAAAGAGTATGCAGCAATATAATCTATAATCACAGAGGATACAAGTACAGTTCAAATGTATTGAACATCAGCATGTCCCTCCATGCTATCATAATCTATAAGAACCACAAACAATATATACTTCTACAAAATTCCATATTTCGTATCACATCAGTCTAAAGAGAGCTCCTGTTATTCTTTGCCAAAAGTTGGGTGGAGAATAGATAGGATGCCCATAATGGCATATCCAATGGTCACTTTAGTTCAACAGATACAAAGATAAAATACACAAACCTTTCACCAGGACATCCAGGACGTCAGCATCTGCTTCACAGTTTTTCTCAATCATCTTTGCCAATAACTCTAAGGCCTTATCCACTTCACCAGCTGAACAATGCCCTTGAATCAAAACTGTCCAGGTCTTGAGGTCAGGAAGGCAGCCACCCATTTCCATCTCTTCCAAAACCTTGCAAGCCTCATCCAATCTCTTAGCCAGGCATTAAGACCCAACCCAACATAACATAACAAAAAAAACAAAAATTTAAACCTGTTTTACATTAAACAAAGACATTAAAACATCACAACTATCCCAAAACAAATACAAATCTCCACAATATTACAACTATTCAAAAAGTTTTACAAATATCCCAAAGCAATATTACAAGCATCTTTCAAATCTTCTTCATCTCCTAAATTTGGCCAACATCCTGCCAAAAAACATATTAAGCTTTTAACCCCAATAAATATAGAATGGTTATTGTGACAAAAAATAAAAACAAACACATAAGATTGAGAAGAAGAGTTGGGTTTTATGACTCACACACATCAACAATCAAGATCCACAATAACATTTGAACATTGCACCGACACATCCTCCTCATTTCTGTTCAAAGTCGGATTTATAACATCTTCTACCAACTCTTCCAATTGCACTTGTGAATTTTCTAAATGACAATACGGAAAGCATATAAATAAAAATTTAATATTTGTAAAAATAATTAAATATCGCAGTCATCACAAATTATATTTATTACCTTTTTCTGCATATAACCAATCTCTAGTGCACATCAAAGCCTCAACAACGTGAGGCTTCAAAGCACTGCGGTATTGGTCAAGAACCCGACCACCAATACTAAAAGCTGATTCTGAAGCAACCGTAGAAATTGGAATATTTAACACATCACGAGCCAGAATAGCAAGTTCCGGATAACGATACTGATGAGCTCTCCAATAATCAAGAACAAGAAGTTCTATTTCTATGTCAACCCTAGGCTCATCCAAATACAATTGCAATTGACTTTTTTGTGTTTTAAGACCAGATGCATTGCTCTCAATGACAAATGCCTACATTATCAAAATCATAGACTTTCAAATCATAGATTATCAATAGTATTAATCTAATACAATAAAAACTATAAAACAAAAAAGTTAAATACCTTCAAATCTAACACAGGTTGTATGTTCAAGATTGGCTCACAACGGGGAACAGTCGATGGTTGAGAAGAAGAGGTGACAACAGATTTACAGTATTTGCTCATATACTCATCAAATAGAGAAAAAAGTTTGTCTCGAACATGAAAATACTCAAGAGAGCCTTCACCATAAAGCTTCTTATAGCACCACTCCACAAAGTCAAGTTTATAGCGAGGATCAAACACAATTGCAATGGCCAATATCACGCTATACTCAAACCAATACTTCTCAAATTTTTCATACATTTGACAAGACATTCTTCTCATAAAAATATCCAAACTTTGCATTTCTCTATTCAAAGTCAATTGAATACTGAAAACTTGCTGAAAGTACAAGTTTGATGTGGGGTACTTGGAGCCAGAAAAGATAACAGTAGTATCATAAAAGTTTTTTAAAAACATTTGAATCTTTTCAACTTTGATCCATTCCTCTTGAGATGGGCAATGCTTAAAATTAGAATCCACAAGTTGCAAATGACAAAAGGCACGACGGTAGTAAACTGCACTTGCAAGCATCAAATATATTGAGTTCCATCTAATAGGAACATCTTGCCTTAAACTTTTCTTGCTATCTAAAGATGTATGTGCAACACACTCTAAGAATTTTATTTTCTTGCCTGAGAACCTTTTACATACTTGACACTTTCTCTGACTTTTTCTACAGCTAAATTTATTTCTTTCAACCCGTCTTGTACAATCAAGTTTAGAATATGAGCACAACATCGAATATGAAAAAACCCACCATCACCAACCAAAGCATCAATCAAATTAAGTTGATTCTTAAGCATATCAACCATGACATCATTTGCAGAAGCATTATCCAAAGTAATTGAAAACAATTTTTTCTCAATCCCCCATTTTGTCAATAAACCATAAATCAGGTCAGCCAGTGCAATGCCACTGTATGGAGGAGGCATGTAAGAGAAATTCAAAATTCTTTTTTGCAATACCCAATCGTTGTCTATGAAATGTGCTGTGAGACTTAAATACCCATCGGTAGCAATAGATGTCCACAAATCAGAAGTCAAACTAATCCTGCTAGGTATGTCATGCAAGATAACAGACAACCTACGCATCTCTTTTGCATGCAATTTTAGAATATCAGCCTTAGCCATATTTCTTGTAATAAATTTGACATCTGGATTTAAGTAGCTAAAGATTTGTCTAACACATTCATACTCAATGAATTGAAAGGGCAAATCATGTCTAATTATTGCACGTATCAACATCTCTCGAAATTTTTCCTTGTTAAACTTCAAAGATCGTGCAGTAATAGACCCTTGACTTTGACTTAAAATTAACTGGCTCACATCACGTTGTTTCAAACAAGTCTCTAAATGACGCCATAAATTTCCAGTTCCATACTTACTAGAAGCATTATACTCAATCTTACATTTGTTGCATTGTGCCTTTGTAACATTGTCTTGATTTACATACTTTCTAAAATACCCCCATACCTCTGATGTGGAAGTACGTTGCCGCTTTTCATCATTCTTATTATCTCCACTTTCTGTATCTGGGGCAGCCACATTATATGCATTATCAATATTGACATCCATAATCGGTTGACTACATGATGTATCCTCCATTTTCCTGGCAAGATTATTTGACAATTAGAAACCTAATGAACATTCAAAAAATTCAAAAGTAAGTTAAAGATATAGCTAGAACAAATAAATACAAAAGAAGTTTAGATACTCAAGACTAGGTCCTTCTAGGAAGCCTAAATTTAATTCATATCAAGTTTATGCTACTGGTATTCTTAGTTTGGCCCATAGCAAGAAATCCATGTCATGCATCATAAGAACAACAGGAATCAATAGAAATCCATTCATCAAATGTTAGCACGTGTACATCCTGACTGGGTTAAGATACATTCATCAAATGTCATACACATTTACACTAAAAATAAAATAAAATCACCAGAACACAGATGATGATGCAACCAGTCATTCTACTTATCATCCTGTCAACTTCAGCCAAAGTCCTGGACAAAAACTAGTAACAATTGGTAATTTTCAGAGGAAAAGAACACACAACATGCTAATTTTAACTGCAATGCTAATTTTTTCCCCTAAAGGGGACAGGAAGGTTTCTAAGTTCCCAATATTATGCAAAAATCCAATTCTTCATGGCAGAGTCATGGTTTAAATATGCAAATTTCCACACAAATATTTGGAAGAGAAAGTGTCCTACCAGCCAAAAAAAAAAAACTTATTTGGTTCATGCCTTCACGGCTTCACATGGCCATAATTAATGCAGGTGTCAAAAAGTACTGGCAACTAGTTGATACCCTTTAGATCTATACTTTTTTACCGTAGTTTCATGTGAAATTATTGACTAAACATACTGTTGTCTTTTCTAAGTGTGCTTTTGCTTTCTGTTCTGCAGATGAAATTCATTAATTTCCATCTTTTACACACATGGAAAACAGTGTAGACTTCAGATTAATATGGTTATACCATCTAATACCAGAAATGTATCAATCATGGTGCACTATCCTTTTGATCTCTAATTTTTAAGAATTACAGCATGCCAGAATATTTTGAGCACAAAAAGAACCATAAAAGACTCACTTTTTCATAGGACAGAGCATTGGCAAACAATACAAGTCTTTACAGGATAAGAGGAAGGTCACACCTACTTGATTTTCTGCAACGCTGTTATCAGAGCTACTTTTATCAGTTCCTGATAAACATTTGAAAATCAGCTCATCAGCACAACAAAATCTGTAACAAAAAGCAGTATAACAAAGAGTCATGATCTAACCACAAACTACAGTTGGTAGGTCCTATGAAATGACAATGACAGGACAAAATAGTGCTTTGGTCCAGATTTCATTCAAAAAGTTTCTGTAAAGAAGGGAACAATGTGGGCGTTACCTACCGGATCTCAAGGGTTGGTGCGTCCCGAATGGTTTCAGCAATCAATCGTCTCTTCTCTGGCGACCGTCTCTTCGACTTCTCCTGCGACGGTTCCAAAAACGCGTTACTCCGTCTCTTCGACTTCTCCAGCAAAACTCAACCTATAGCATCCAAAAAAATTTCAGGTATGAAACGGAAAATTACAGGGGATGAAACGAACCCACAGCATCCAAAAATTACAGGTATGAAATGAAAAATTACAGGGATGAAACGAGAAATTACCTGTGGATTTTGTTGCTCGCCGGTGACGATCGGAAAGATCTAGTAGAGCTCCTAGGTCCGATGAAGGAGAGCGGAGAAAATGAATGGGAAGCTGGGAGCTAGGGCCGTTAGGGTTGAGAGGAGAGATGGAGTTAGGGTTGAGAGGCGAGCAGCAAAAAATGGAAATGAATAGGTCCGATGAAGTTAGGGTTGGAAAATAACTTATATAGTGGTGGGTTGTGGTCCTTGTGTATTTGTGGGCCTATGGGCCAGTGAACTAATGTGGGTTCGGGTTATCCCGATTAAATACACGGGTCAAAATAGGTCAGACGGGTTCGTATCAACCCGATTAAATACACTGGTCAATTGGGTCAATTCGGGTTAAGCGATTGAACCCGAACACAACTCATTTAAATTTCGTGTTGGCGGGTCATGTCATACACGGGTTTGTATCAAAAAATAGTCAACCCAAAACCATTTAATTCGTGTCGTGTTCGTATCGAGTTATCGTGTTGTGTCAAAAATTGCCACCCCTACATGAAGGTCCCGACCCGTAGACTCATGAGAGCCACCGCCAAGAAGAGGGCCCAAGAGGGGCCAAGCGAGGGGCAGCAAACACCGCCCCGAAACATTCGGCAGTGCGGGCGCCTGAACCGCCTGCATCGCAAGAGCCTTCGGTTGCCCCGGAGATCGATCTGACGGCCGACACCCCGCCAGAAAGGGCGGTGGCCGAGGGGCAATGACGGAGGAGCCGGTGATAGCGGAGGAGCCGGCGATAGCGGAGGAGCCCCCTGCTCCCAGCAGATTAGCCCCCATTGAGGTGACAAGGAGTTGGGGTGAGGGACCGTCAGGGGCAGCAAGTCCGCCCCCCGAGCAGACACCAGCAAGCAGCCCTCCACGCGCCGAGTCCGAGACCACCGAGGCTGCTGAAGGAAATGGAGTCAGGCCGAGGCCGTCTCGGGACTCCATTTTGAACGATGGGTGCTGGGTGGAGCGGCTTATCTCACCAGTCCTCGTGCCTGAGGTCCAGGAAGAACTTATCCATTTGAAGGCAGCTGCGTTCTTCCGAGAGTCCTACGCGGCCCTGGTTAAAGTAAGTAGTCTTGCAGCCCCTTTGCCTTTAGATTTTCCTTTTCCTCTTCTTTTCTCTTTTTTTTTTTGACATGAGGCTTACATGCAGATTGCAAACTCCCTGGCGGTTACAAGGGAGGCCGTCCATGGGGAAAGACCCTCATACGGGAGGTCCGACAGGAGGCCGAGGAGGCTCGTGCTCGAGCTGAGGCGGCCGAGAGGGCCTTGGAGTCGGCCAGGGTTGCCCGGGCTGATGAGATAAAGGCGGCCGAGAGCCGGGTAGAGGCTGAGGCCAGCTGTTTGCGGGCAGCACTCAGTCAGCTGATGGTGGCTGAAGGCATCGTCACGGTAAGGGACCTGCATATTTTAGAACTAACCATGGCCATCCAGGCGGCCGAGAATCAGGTGGGCGAGGCCGAGGAGAGGGCGAAGGAGGCCAAGGAGAGGGCGAAGAAGGCCGAGGAGGAAGCGGGTCGTGCCTTGGAGGCTGAGAGGGCAGCGGTGGCATCTCTAGCTGCGGAGAAAGAAGCTCGAGCTGCCGAGGTGGAGGCAGCTGTTGAGGCCAGGGCTGCCAAGAGCATAGAAGAGTTCAGGCCATCCGAGCGCTTTATGGACAAGCTGGCCGAAGCTTTGGCGGAAGCATATCTCCAAGGGTTTCAGCGTGGAAAGGAAAAAGTTGCCCGAGACCTGAACCTTCCTCAGGCCCTTGAGGTTGAGCCAGAGCGTCTTTCTGAAGTTGGCTCGTCTAATGACGAGCCTGCGCCGGCCGAACCGTGAGCTTCAAGTTGTACTTTTTTTCATTTTTTTGTAAGTCCGACTTGGTCGGTGTTTTGTAAACACTTCAAATTAATGAAGTATAATTTTTCTTTCAATGAGAATTGTCTTTACCCAATTGTAGCTTCTACCCTAAGTCCTTTGGTTGCCGACGTGGGAACCTTAGGGGCTTCGTCGGTATCGAGGAGCAACCTTTAATTCATTCTCGAATAACCTCGACTTAGCCGTGTAAGACCGAATCCTAGAGTCGAGGAAGATGGACTTTCGGGGACCGATGGAGCATCGGACTCGGAAGGCCGAGATTGGAACTCGAGCTTCTAGGGGCCAATTACATGCTGCTTTGCCAGTGGTACACTGGGCTTTGTGCCTGGCTGGCCCAGGGCTTTAGGTGCCGAGCTGGCCTCGAGCTTTAGTTGTCGATCGGGGTCGGGCTTGTTGTTGAGAGCCGATAGTACATCGCTCTGCTAGTGGTACACTGGGCTTTGTGCCTGGCTGGCCCAGGGCTTTTTGCCTGGCTGGCCCAAGGCTTTAGGTGCCGAGCTGGCCTTGGGCTTTTGTTGCCGATCGGGGTCGGGCTTGTTGTTGAGAGCCGATGGTACATCGCTCTGCCAGTGGTACATTGGGCTTTGTGCCTGGCTGGCCCAGGGCTTTTTGCCTGGCTAGCCCAGGGCTTTAGGTGCCGAACTGGCCTCGGGCTTTAGTTGCCGACCGGGGTTGGGCTTGTTGTTGAGAGCCAATGGTACATCGCTCTGCCAGTGGTACACTGGGCTTTGTACCTGGCTGGCCCAAGGCTTTTTGCCTGGCTAGCTCAGGGCTTTAGGTGTCGAGCTGGCCTCAGGCTTTTGTTGCCGACCGGGGTCGAGCTTGTTGTTGAGAGCTGATGGTACATCGCTCTGCTAGTGGTACACTAGGCTTTGTGCCTGGCTAGCCCAGGGCTTTTTGCTTGGCTGGCCCAGGGCTTTAGGTGCTGAGCTGGCCTCGGGCTTTAGTTGCCGACCGGGGTCGGGCTTATTGTTGAGAGCCAATGGTACATTGCTCTGCCACTGGTATACTGGGCTTTGTGCCTGGCTGGCCCAGGGCTTTTTGGCTAAAAAACTGAGATACTAGAACTCAAGTTTATTAATATGAAATGAGGGGCGAAAATCCAAAAGAATACAGGCATGGTATTTAATGTAAGAAGGAAATGCACTACTGATAGTACCGACGAAGGTTGTCAGAGTTCTACGTCCGGGGGAGCGGCCTCCCATCCAGCTCTTCAATCTTGTATGCTCCGTGACGGAGTGCTTTGGTGATCCGGTAGGGCCCCTCCCAGTTCAGAGCTAGCTTGCCTCCTTCTGTCGGCTTTGAGACTTCGGCTCGTCAAAGGATCAGGTCTCCCGGCAGGAAAGTCTTGGGGCGTACACGGGCATTGTAATACTTGGCAGCTCGTTGTCGGTAGACCGCCATCCGGAGCCACGCTCGGTCTCGCACCTCCTCCATCAGGTCGAGGTTGGTTCGCAGCTGGTCCGGATTGTCTTCCTCACTATATGACTCCACCCGAGGACTCGGGGAGCCTATCTCCACCGGAATGATAGCCTCGGACCCAAAGACCAGGCTGAATGGGGTCTCTCCGATGGAGGCTCGTGGCGTTGTATGATAGGCCATAGCACATTGTGGAGCTCCTCCACCCACCACCCATTGCAATCATCCAGTCGGGTTCTCAGTCCTTGGAGAATGATGTGATTGGTTACCTCGGCCGCTCTGTTGGTCTGAGGGTGTTCGACGGAAGTGAATCTCTGATGGATGCCCAGTTCGGTGCAGAATCCTCGGAAGGGTGCGTTGTCGAACTGCTGGCCGTTATCGGTGACCAGAGTGTGTGGTAGTCCAAACCGGCATATGATAGACTTCCAAAAGAAGGATCTCACCTTGCTCTTAGTGATCTTAGCAAGGGCTTTGGCCTCAATCCACTTGGTGAAGTGATCGATGGCCACCAGGAGGAACTTGCGCTGTCCGGAGGCTGGAGGGAATGGTCCCAAGATGTCCATACCCCACTGGGCGAAGGGCCAAGGCACCGCCAGGGGGGTCAGCTGAGATGCCGGTTGTCGCTGAATATTGGCATGGCGCTGGCAGCTATCACACTTCTTAACAAGCTCGGCCGCGTCTACCCTCATGGTTAGCCAGTAGTACACCTGCCGTAGGGCCTTGTAAGCTAGGGCTCTGCCCCCCAGATGACTCCCGCAGATGCTCTCATGGATTTCCCGCAAGATGTAGTCTGCTTCGGCTGGTCCGATGCATTTGAGGACCGGGTAAGAAAATGATCTTCGATAAAGCTTCTCGTCCATCATTAGGAATTTTGGGGCCCACCGCCGGAGTAGTCTGGCCTCGGCGGGGTCTTCGAGGAGAGTGTCGTTGGTCAAATATCAGACGTAGGCATCCATCCATGAGGGGCCTTGCTCGACCGGTAGTGCTTCATCCGCAGCTTCAATGCTTGGGGTCTGCAAGTGCTCCACATACGTCCTTCCCAGGGCCCCATCGTCCGAGGTGGCCAAATGGGATAGCGCGTCGGCCCTAGCATTCTCTGCTCGGAGGATATAGCTAACACGGAAGTAAGAGAACCGAGAGGCTTGGGATTGCACCTTGCTCAGGTAACGGGACATGGTTGGGTCTCTGGCTTCGTATTCCCCAGCAACCTTCCCGGAGACAAGCTAGGAGTCCGTGAAGGCCCTCAGACGATCCGCACCGAGCTCCCCGGCCAGCTTCATCCCCGCCAACAGGACTTCATATTCTGCCTGATTATTAGTGGCTGAAAACAGAAACCGAAGGGCATATTCCACCACCTCCCTCTCGGGACTCGCAAGGATGAGCCCGGCTCCGCTTTCCTAAGAATTTGCTGCTCCATCCACATGCAAGATCCATTCTTCCTTTCCTGCTTCCTCGGCCGAGGAGGACCTCATGCGCGCCTCCGACACGATTCCTCCGAACACTCCTCGGCCCAAGTGCACTCGACCAAAAAATCAACCAATACTTGGGACTTCATGGCAGACCTCGGCCGAATAGACAAGTCAAACTCGCTCAGTTTGATGGCCCACTTGGCTAGCCAACCAAAGGTATCAGGATGGGACAAGATGGTTCGAAGAGGTTGGTCCGTGAGCACCACGATGGGATGAGCTTAGAAGTAAGGTCAGAAGCGTTGGGCAGAGACCACCAGGGCAAAGACAATCTTTTCGGTCCTAGAATATCTGGTCTCGGCATCATGAAGTACCTTGCTGGTGTAGTAGACCGGCTTCTACACTCCGTCGGCATCCATACGCATGAGCACAGAACTGACGGCCTCGGGGGAGGCTGCGAGATACAGGAAGAGCTCCTCCCCACCCCTCAGCTTGAACAACAGTGGGGGAGTAGATAAAAATTGCTTCAACTCCTCAAAGGCATCCTGACACTCCTTTATCCATTCGAAGCTGTTGACCTTGCGCAGTGCCTTAAAGAAGGGCAGGCACCTTTCTGCCGATCTTGACATGAAGCGACTCAAGGCCACCACCTTCCCGGTTAGGCGTTGCACCTCCTTTTTATTAGCTGGGGGCCTCATATCCAAGATGGCTCGGATCTTATCGGGATTGGCTTCGATCCCCTGCTGAGTCACCATAAAGCCCAGAAACTTGCCTGTCGCCATCCCGAAGGCACACTTATGGGGGTTCAGCCTCATCCGGTACCAGCGCAGGTTGTTGAAAGTCTCTGCGAGATCGGCGACGTAGTCAGCAGCATTGGTGCTCTTGGTTAGCATATCGTCCATGTACACCTCCATGTTACACCCGATCTAGTCCTCAAAGACCTTATTCATCAACCTCTGATAGGTGGCCCCGGCATTCTTCAGCCCAAACGGCATCACCTTGTAGCAGTAAATCCCTTTTTCATTAATAAAGGAGGTGGCCTCTTCATCAGTCGGATCCATCTTATCTGGTTGTACCCTAAGATGCATCCATGAAGCTGAGAGTTTCGTGCCCGAACGTAGCATCCACTAGCTGGTCGATCCGGGGTAGTGGGAAGCTATCTTTGGGGCACTCCTTATTAAGATCGGTGAAGTCCACACACATCCTCCAGCTCCCGCTGGCCTTACGAACCATCACAACATTCACCAGCCAGTCGGGGTAATGCACCTCACGGACGTGACCGGCTGCCAACAGCTTTTGCACCTCCTCGTCCACGGCCTTCTATCTGTTAGGGGCGAAGCTCCTCTTCTTCTTCCGAATGTGTCGGCACTTCGGCTTGACGTTGAGCTGGTGGGTAATCATTTCTTCTAGGATGCCTAGCATGTCGGACGCCGACCAGGCGAAGACATCGGCATTGGCTTGCAAGAAAGTGAGGAGCTAGTTGCGGGCTTCCTCCGAGAGCAGAGCTCCGATCTGGATTGTCTTTGCTGGGTCCTCTCCAAGAGGGAAGGCCAGCAGGCGCTCAGCCGGCTCTCCTCTTCTCTCCAGATCCCGAGGGTCCAGCGCTTCTAGTGCAGGTGCAGGCATCGCTCCCTGTGGACTAGGGGCCATGTGGTAGCAAAGTATGGGCGGGTTCTGCTCCCCCCGCATTTCCCCAACTCCTTCACTGGTGAGAAACCTCACGAGTAGCCTCTTGATGGAGATGACAGCATCCAAAATATTAAGCCCAGGTCTTCCGAGGATAGCATTATAGGCAAGGGGTACCCAGACCACCAGAAAGCTCATGAAGACTATACTTTGGTGCAGGGCTGTGGCAGCCGTGACAAGAAGAGTGATCTTCCCCTCGACCTTCACGGAATCTCCAGTGAACCCCATCAGGGGCGTGGCGACAGGTCGAAGCAGGTCGGGTGACAGGTTCATGTGAACGAAAGCATCATAACTCAAAACATCCACTGAGCTCCCACTATCAACCAGAATTTTTTTTACAGGATGTTTAGCAATCATCATGGACACGACGATGCTATCATCATTTTTATTTACCACCCCCTCTAAGTCCCTTTTAGAAAAAGGGATTACAGAATCTAACTCTCCCTCCCCCCGCGGCCTCTTGGGCGGGCCACCTGCCCCCTAGGAAATCATCGCCACCGTCTTCTCAGTCGGAGTATTGTCAATCACTGGTAGCGTAGGCACCGATGGACCAGGAGCACCCAAGTTGTTCCTCTGAACGAACTTCCCCAGGTGGCCACGCTGGATAAGATCCTCTATCGCCTTCTTCAGCTGGCGGTAGTTGTCAGTGTCATGGCCGTGATCCCGATAGTAGCGGCAGTACAGATTCTTGTTGCGGGGGATCTTTAGGTTCAGTGGAGGAGGGCATGGCAGGTACAACTCGCCCTCTATCTCCAGCAAGATGTGGGAGATGGGAGCGAGCAGAGGGGTGTAAGGACCGTCCTTCTGTGCAGGGGCTCGAGGACGGTTGTCTGGTTGGCGGGGAGGCTCGGGCCTCCTGGGTCGAACGTCAATAGGCTCAGGGTGGGCCGGCTTCTTGAGGATACTTCCGCTAGCCTCGCGCCGAGAGGAATCAGCCTCGTCGGTGCGGATATACTTCTGGGCCCGGGTCAAGAGTTCGACGTAGGAACCGGGTGGCTTCTTGTCAAGGGAGTATGCGAAGCGAGATGGACGGAGCCCTTGCTTCAAGGCCAAAGTGGCCACTGAGTCTTCAAAATTGTAGACTTCCAGGGCTGCCTCCTTGAACCGAGCGACGTAATCCCGCAAGGACTCGCCGCTCTTCTACTGGATAGAGAAGAGGCTGTCAGCTACCCTTGGAATCTTTTGATAGGTATCAAAGTGGGCCAAGAAAGCCCTCTCCAGCTGACGAAAAGAATCGATACTCCACGGTGGTAGGCGAGAGTACCAGGCTCATGCAGCTTTCTTCAGAGTGGCAAGGAAGGCGATGCACATGAGCGAGTCGGTTGCCCCCTGGACCTGCATGAGAACCTTGTAACTTTCTAGGTGGTCCAGGGGATCCGTGGTTCCGTCATATGGATCCAGCTAAGGGAGGCAGAACTGGGTGGAGATGGGCTCTTCCATGATATGATGGGACAGTGGAGGTCGGCTGTCATAGTCCGCCTCTGGCAGGTGGGTAATCTGACGGTTGAGTTTCTCTAACCACTGGTTATACTCATCGAGTCGGCGCTCGGCTCAACGGGCTATCCTGCCATCGAAGGACCCCTCCCCGAGGATTCTGAGGATGGGAAAGAGTGACAGCGATGTCGGCGAGGGCGCTCTGCCTCCTTCCTGTGTCACCGCTTGGGAGAAATACTGGCGTGACGAGAGGGCAATCGAGGTCTCTTGGAGGCTCCCCAGTAGTGAGGCTTGGGCGAAGCATGGCGGTGGCAAGCTTCCAGGACCCACTACAAGAAAATACTGAAATAGCGATGCAAATTTAGCGACACAATTATGCATCGCTAAATTGCGACCACTTTGCGACGCCTCTGTGACAACAAAACATTGCAACGCAATTAGCAACGCATTAGCGACTCAATAAACTAGAAAATCAAAAAAAATTATTTTTTTATTTAGCGACGTAAATAATGCATCGCAATATTTTTAAATTAATTTTTTATAAAATATAAATATGGAAAAAAAATATTGCGATGCAACTCAGTGCGTCGCAATGTTTTTAAAAGAATTAAATATGTTAAATAGCAACGCATTAGCGACACAATAAACCAAAAAATTAGAAAAATTATTTTAATTTAGCGACACACAAATTGCATCACAAATAATTTAAATAAAATTAATTTTTATAAAATATAAATATTAGAAAAAAATATTACAACACAACTCAGTGCATCATAATATTTTTAAAAAAATTAAATATATTAAATAGCGACGCAATAAACCAAAAAATTAGAAAAATTATTTTTAATTTAACGATGTAATAACTGTATCATAATTATTTTAAATAAAATTAATTTTTATAAAGTATAAAAATAAGAAAAAATAATTGCGAGGCAACACAGTGTGTCGCAATGTTTTTAAAAAATTTAATTATATTAAATAGCGACGCATTAGCGATGCAATAAACCAGAAAATTAGAAAAATAATTTTTAATTTAGTGACGCAATATATGCGTCACAATTATTTTAAATAAAATAAATTTTATAAAATATAATTATGAGAAAAAATATTGCGACGCAATTCATTGCATCGTAATATTTTTTAAAAAATTAATTATGTTAAATAGCGACGCATTAGCGATGCAATAAACTAGAAAATTAGAAAAATTATATTTTAATTTAGCGACGCACTTGTTGCATCGCAATTATTTTAAATAAAATTAATTTTTATATATAATTATCATATTAAAAAATTATGATGCAACCCTTTGCATCGCAATATTTTTAAAAAAATTAATTATGTTAAATAGCGATCGATCCGAGATCGATCGTGGCCGATTGGGATCATGGCTTGATCAATCGCAACCGTCGGATCGTCGGCGATCGGACCGATCGCCACAGTCTGAGATCGGTCGTGGCTGATCGGGATCAGGGCTTGGATCGATCGCAACCGTCGGATCGTCGGCGATCGGATCGATCGCCATGGTTCGAGATCGGTCGTGGCCGATCGGGATCAGGGATTGGATCGATCGCAACCGTTGGATCATCCACGATCTCGGACCGATCGCCACGGTCTGAGATTGATCATGGACTATCAGGATCAGGGCTTGGATCGATCGCAATCGTCGGATCGTCAGCGATCTCATATCGATCGCAACGGTCCGGGATCAGTCATAGCCAATCGAGATCAGGGCTTCGATCGATCGCAACTGTTGGATCGTCGCCGATCAGACTGATCGCCACGGTCTGAGATCGGTCGTGGCCGATCGGGATCATGGCTTCGATCGATCGCAACTGTCAGATCGTCGCCAATCTTGAACGGATTGCAATGGTCCGAGATCGGTTGTGGCCGATCAGGATCACGGCTTGGATCGATCGCAACCGTCGGATCGTCACCTATCGAATCGATCGCGATGATCCGAGATCGTTCATCGCCGACCGGGATCGATATGGGCTTGGATCGATGGCAACAATCGGATCGACGCTGATAGGTTCGATCACCACGGTCCGAGATCAGTCATGGCCGATCGAGATCAGGGCTTGGATCAATCAAAACCATCGGATCGTCGGCGATCGGACCGATCGCCACGGTCCGAGATTGGTCGTGGCCGATCAGGATCAGGCTTGGATCGATCGCAACCATCGGATCATCAGCGATCTTGGACTGATCGCAACGGTCCGGGATCGGTCATGGCCGATCGAGATCAGGGCTTGGATCGATCGCAATCGTCGGTTCATCGCCGATCAGACCGATTGCCACGGTCCGAGATCGGTCGTGGCCGATTGGGATCATGGCTTCGATCGATCGCTTGGGTCGGATCGTCACTGATCTCGGACAGATTGCAACAGTCCCGAGATCGGTCGTGGCCGATCGGGATCACGGCTTGGATCGATCGAAACCGTCGGATCATCGCCTATAGGATCGATCGCAACGGTCCAAGATCGTTCATCGCCAACCAGGATCGATCAGGGCTTGGATCGATCGCAACCATCGGATCGTCGCGATCTCGGACCGATCGCAATGGTCCAAGATCGGTCGTGGCCGATCAGGATCAGGGCTTGGATCGATCGCAATCGTCAGATCGTCACCGATCGGATCGATCGCCACGGTCCGAGATCGATCGTGGCCGATCAGGATCACAGCTTCAATCGATTGCAATAGTCAGATTATTGCCGATCTTGGACGGATTACAACGGTCCAAGATCGGTCGTGGCCGATCGGGATCATGGCTTGGATTGATCACAACCGTCGGATCGTCGCCTATCGAATCGATCGTGACGGTCCGAGATCATTCATCGCCGACCAGGATCGATCAGGGCTTGGATCGATGGCAACCATCGGATCGACGCCGATCGGTCCGATCGCCACGGTCTGAGATCGGTCATGGATGATCAGGATCAGGGCTTGGATCGATCGCAACCGTTGGATCGTTGCCGATTGGACCAATTGCCTTGGTTCGGATCTGTAAACCCCCGTAATTATTATGGGGAGAATGTAAAACCCCCGGTAATTTAATTAAGGGGAGGATGTTGTGCTGGTACCCGGTTCCTACGAACCAGGTTTAGTTAATTTTAACCCAGTTCATGTGAATCAGGTCGGGGTTGAATTAATGCGTTGAGCAATGCTTCGCTCGCAGCGATGACGCTTTGGTTCTCCAGATCTCATAACCGAAGCGTCTCGCTGCGGCATAAAAGAAGGGTAGGGGGTGCCCTCCCTCCTGGTGCTCAGAGTCCGCGTCCCCTCCAGATAATTCTCTGCTCATCCTCTTAGTGCTAGAGAGAGAGAGAGAGAGGGAGTTGCCATGGGAGTAAGAGGAAGAGAGAGAGTATCAAGAGAGAGAAAGAAAGAGAGAGAGACAGCGTAAGAGAGAGAGAGAAAGAGAGCCAGAGAGAGAGAGAGAGCGTGCGGGAGGCAGAGAGAAAGCGAGGGATACTGTGAGAAAATTCGGCCGGCCGACGCTTGGTTCAGGCCCGGCGGCGTGCTCACCGCCGCGCCGGGCCTGAGCCTTGGCCGGCAACCCCGCCGGCGCCGGGAGTGGCATCCGGCGGGGTGGTGATAGAGAGAGAGTGGAGAGAGAGGGCCAATTGGCCCTCCTCTCGCGCGGTGGCGGAAGCCGGTTGCCGGTTGGTTCGGGCCCGGCGGCGTGCTCGCCGCCTCGCCGGGCCCGAGGCTTGGCCTGTCGCCTCCACCGGCGCCAGGCGTGCGTCCGGTGGAGGTCCGGCCGGCCAAGGTGGCCGGCCGTGCCGCCGGCATGATTCCGTACCGCGCGGAGGAGTTGAGGGAGTGAGAGAAATTGAGGGGGAGAGAGGTAATTTGGCGGCCGACCACGGCGGCGGCCGGCTCTGGCCCGGCCATCGGCGGCCGGGCCGCCCTCAATTTGGCCGGTGGCGGCCCCGGCCGCCGGCCATGTCCCCGTCCCCTGTTCGGTGAAACAGGGGATCGGGAGGGGGGATAAGGCTGTGATGAACCGGGCCAGCTGGGCCGGCCGGTTCAGGCCTTTTGGGCCATGCAGCATAGGTAGTTTGGGCTGGTTTTTGGGCCCTGTAACGGGCTGGGTTTAGAAAAATAATTATATGGCTAGAATCTTGGTGAATTCTAGTTTCATGGGGTATTTTTACTTCCCCAATTGGGTGTGTGTAGTGGGAGATATTCGAGCCCAAAGTAGAGCCCATGGATTGGTCAGGGTAGAAATTCTAAGGGTCATTTTAATATTCCTTGCTAATCAATTAATTGTGTAAATGATCCTGTAGGTGCTCAGACATCTGACTAGTGTATATATACCTGTTGGATAGCGTACTGAGGTAAGTAAGCCAGTTATCAGTTTATTAAATAATTTATTTCAGGATATGCGTAGTTAAATTGTGAATTGTTATTGGCTAAATTTGTAAGTAGATGAATACATGGCTATTTATGTACTATGATTTCATGTGTAGATGCTATGCATGAGAGATGCAGTTATTATGCATGTGAGATGCTGTTGCTATGTATGAAAGATGCAGTTGTCATGCATGAGAGATGCAGTTGCTATGCATGAGAGATGCAGTTATTATGCATGAGAGATGCAGTTATTATGATGTTGATGTAATATATTACATGCAATTGTTCAGTAGGTATAATCCACTGTTTATGCAATATTGAGTTATCATTGATATGATGAGTGCATGTAATGTGAGGTACTGTTATGTGTCGCCACGGTTCTCCTTTATCATGGCGTGACCCTGGTATCTCGACCTATTAGTAGGGGGGATACTTCTAGGGAATGCTTGTTGGTACATTATTGGCGTGACCCTGGTATCTCGACCTTTTAGTAGGGGGAATACTTCTAGGGAATGCTTGTTGGTACATTATTGGCGTGACCCTGGTATCTCGACCTTTTAGTAGGGGGATACTTCTAGGGAATGCTTGTTGGTACATTATTGGCGTGACCCTGGTATCTCGACCTTTTAGTAGGGGGGATACTTCTAGGGAATGCTTGTTGGTACATTATTGGCGTGACCCTGGTATCTCGATCTATTAGTAGGGGGGATACTTCTAGGGAATGCTTGTTGGTACATTATTGGCGTGACCCTGGTATCTTGACCTTTCAGTAGGGGGATGCTTTAAGGGAATGCTGGCTGGTACACACTATTGAGATATCGCAGGGCCGTGGGTCACATTTACAGTTACCATTGAGAGTATAAACAGTGGTTTACCTATATAGTATAATTGAGCGGTTATGGATGCAAATGATTAGTATTATATTCATAAGTGCCGCCGTGGTTCTCCTTTGTTATGGGGCATTGCAGGGCCGTGGGACACGCATGATATAATACTTACATTGCATAATGGAGTGATTATGAATGCAAAAGAATGAATTATATTGATATGTGCCGCCACGGTTCTCCTTTGTTATGGGGCATTGCAGGGCCGTGGGACACATATAATATAATATGACAATGAATTATTTATATGCACTGATAATTTGCTATGATATAATACAACAATGATGAGTGCAAATGATTTGAATTATATTTATATGTGCCACCGCAGCTCTCCCTTGTTATGGGGCATTGCAGGGCCTTGGGACACATATGATATAATATAACAATGATGGGTTTACTTACATTGCACATTTGAGTATTTGTAAAATGTTTATGCATGCAAATCATTTATATGCTTATTGATTGCTATGCTATGATTGGACTGTATAACATGGTTTACTTACTGAGTGTAATCTCATAAAAGTTTTATAATGTTTTGCTACAGGACCATGAGATTTGAGAATAACATGTTGGAGTGATGGACCTCAACTCAAATAAAATATAGATTTGTTTTATTGCTATACCAGTGTATTTATGTGTAGGGCTTGATGCCCAGACTATATTATTGTGGTGTGTAAGGAACCATAGGTTCGTTAGAGCTTCTATTTAAAATAAAGTGGATTCATATGTTGATGTAACAGTAATGCTTATGTGTAGGGCTTGTAGCCCAAATCTCTAGTTATGGATTGTATTAAAGACATGGACTTTAATGATATATAGGTTGTTGCTTTTCTTGAATTCAGTATCATGTTTCGGGACGCCTTGCGTGCCCGGCACGCGGCGGGTTGTCACCCTAGCTCAAAATTTTTGGGTCTGGGGCGTGACAGCTTTTATGGTATCAGAGCACTAGGTTATGACCCTAGGGACACAGACATATTGACATGATAATAGGTAGAGAACTTATGGCCCTAGGGACACAGATATATTGACATGATAACACGGAGAGAACATATTTTGATAACATTATACTTAGAGACACCTAACACTTTAGCTTATGATAATATTAACCACATCCAATTTACCAGGAAATAGATATGGCTCGCAGTACTTGGAGCCAACAGTATGGGAGGACTCTCTGGCCGGTAATACTGTTCAGCCGGTGGGTTAAGGAACTACTGGAGGTATGGCCCCTGCCAACCCAGTAGGAACTGAGCACTAGCGATTCCAGTCCGAGATGCTTCAAGCTCTCTCGGGTATGGCGCAGTCTATGCAGGACATGCAGCATCAGAGTGCGCAGTGGAAGCATGGTGGGCCCATAACCCACAAGACCCAGGTTATGACCTTAGGGACATATGCATAAAGACACTCTAGGCAAAATATTTGGATGACATTGAGACAATTATGACTTTAAATGAATTTCATGATTTATGCTTTGGAACCTTGAAATTTAAAGTTTATCAAAATATTAATTGAATTACAAATTTGATAGGGATTAAGAATGATCCATCGCAAGCAAATGATATTATGGGATTCCCAAGTTGGTGACCTTGACCAATGGGGAGGTCAAGGGGCTTCTAGAGGTTTTAGACCCATTAAACTTGTTGGAAATAGCTCGTAGCAGTTTTAGACCTTGAAATAATATGAGATATGAAACTTTAATTGGATATGCAATAAAAGACAGATGAATATATGGAATATGATATAATAGTTGAAAATTGCAATTGATGACTAATATGACTAAGATAACATCATTATGTCCATATTGCAATTGAGTTGATATGTGGATTTGAAGTTAGTAAATCTAAATTTGAATGTGGATGTATATAATGAATTTTATTAGTGGAACTTACATTGTTGATGTTGTAAGTTTAAAGATTGTGAGCTCATCTGCTGGTTATAGGGATGATTAATATTGATGATATTTTGAGAATAGAATAGTTAATTACATGTTTTAATTAATCACAATTGAGTACTTTCTGAATTCGAGACTGAATGGATAAATTATCAATCAGCCATAAGTGGCATATCTATATTCAAAGAAAATGAATTTTAATTATGATAATTATGAAAGATATCTTAAATGATTGGCATAATGTTCATTGATGCTAGCTTGAAGTATTCAAGAGTGAAACCAAGTATATTATGATGATTGATATAAGTGTCGTAATGATTAATGGTACATTCAACTATTCAAGAGTTGAGAGAGCATTGAAAGAAAATTATCTTATATCTAATTCACAAAAATTTTGAACTGTCTTATCAAGGAATCGAGAGTACCTGATATGTTACTAACCTTAAGTATGGAAGACATTATACATGAATAGACAACTGCAGAAACTAATAAGATTTTAGATGTTATACTGTGAGCCTGTGAAATGGATTTAAGAGGTGCTTGGTATTGTTTCCCTTAATCAAATTGCTTAATTATTGATTACCAAGCCAATATTCAAATGGATTCATTTCAATTGTCTACGATATAAGGTATAGATTTCCTTCATATTGAGATAATGTGAGAGCGATAATTTTGTACTGAGCTTGTTTAGCAGCTATGAAAAGTATCATTAATTAAAGCAGTTTTTGTAACTCAAAGTTAATAGAAAAGTTATGTTAATGATCAAAAGAAAGATTTGAAATTTCAGGTTACAGATCATTTGGGAAGTTTTACTAACCAATGATGTTATGAGGTCTGTGTTAGAGGTGACTTGAGCCACAAAACATTGGGTCATTTGAAACTTTGATCAAGATAAAGGAAGTGTCTTATAGCTTAACACTATCTTCATTACTCTTTGGGGTGTTCAGTGTGTTTCATACCTTTATGACTGAGGAGGTGTATTTCAAACCCCGTTATGTGTTAGAACCTGAACCGATTTAGTTTAAGAAAGAATTGACCTATGAAGATCATTTTGTGAACCGTAAGAATTTAGTTTAGTGGAATAATCACTCTGAGAGGGAGGCTTATTGGGAGTTGGAGGAAGAAATTAAATCGATGTATCCATAATTAATTATCTATTAAGATTGTCGACTTTTGAGATTTATAGTATGCCAATTTCGAGGACGAAATTTTTATAAGGAGGGGAGAATGTAAACCCCCGTAATTATTATGGGGAGAATGTAAAACCCCCGGTAATTTAATTAAGGGGAGGATGTTGTGCCGGTACCCGGTTCCTACGAACCAGGTTTAGTTAATTTTAACCCGGTTCATGTGAATCAGGTCGGGGTTGAATTAATGCGTTGAGCAACGCTTCGCTCGCAGCGATGACGCTTTGGTTCTCCAGATCTCATAACCGAAGCGTCTCGCTGCGGCATAAAAGAAGGGTAGGGGGTGCCCTCCCTCCTGGTGCTCAGAGTCCGCGTCCCCTCCAGATAATTCTCTGCTCATCCTCTTAGTGCTAGAGAGAGAGAGAGGGAGTTGCCATGGGAGTAAGAGGAAGAGAGAGAGTATCAAGAGAGAGGAAGAAAGAGAGAGACAGCATAAGAGAGAGAGAGAAAGAGAGCCAGAGAGAGAGAGAGAGAGAGAGAGCGTGCGGGAGGCAGAGAGAAAGCGAGGGATACTGTGAGAAAATCCGGCCGGCCGACGCTTGGTTCAGGCCCGGCGGCGTGCTCGCCGCCGCGCCGGGCCTGAGCCTTGGCCGGCGACCCCGCCGGCGCCGGGAGTGGCGTCCGGCGGGGTGGTGATAGAGAGAGAGTGGAGAGAGAGGCCAATTGGCCCTCCTCTCGCGCGGTGGCGGAAGCCAAACCGGCTTTCGCCGGTTGGTTCGGGCCCGGCGGCGTGCTCGCCGCCTCGCCAGGCCCGAGGCTTGGCCTATCGCCTCCACCGGCGCCGAGCGTGCGTCCGGTGGAGGTCCAGCCGGCCAAGGTGGCCGGCCGTGCCGCCGGCACGATTCCGTGCCGCGCGGAGGAGTTGAGGGAGTGAGAGAAATTGAGGGGGAGAGAGGTAATTTGGCGGCCGACCGCGGCGGCGGCCGGCTCTGGCCCGGCCATCGGCGGCCGGGCCGCCCTCAATTTGGCCGGCGGCGGCCCCGGCCGCCGGCCATGTCCCCGTCCCCTGTTCGGTGAAACAGGGGATCGGGAGGGGGGATAAGGCTGTGATGAACCGGGCCGGCTGGGCCGGCCGGTTCAGGCCTTTTGGGCCATGCAGCATAGGTAGTTTGGGCTGGTTTTTGGGCCCTGTAACGGGTCGGGTTTAGAAAAATAATTATATGGCTAGAATCTTGGTGAATTCTAGTTTCATGGGGTATTTTTACTTCCCCAATTGGGTGTGTGTAGTGGGAGATATTCGAGCCCAAAGTAGAGCCCATGGATTGGTCAGGGTAGAAATTCTAAGGGTCATTTTAATATTCCTTGCTAATCAATTAATTGTGTAAATGATCCTGTAGGTGCTCAGACATCTGACTAGTGTATATATTCCTGTTGGATAGCGTACTGAGGTAAGTAAGCCAGTTATCAGTTTATTAAATAATTTATTTCAGGATATGCGTAGTTAAATTGTGAATTGTTATTGGCTAAATTTGTAAGTAGATGAATACATGGCTATTTATGTACTATGATTTCATGTGTGGATGCTATGCATGAGAGATGCAGTTATTATGCATGTGAGATGCTGTTGCTATGTATGAAAGATGCAGTTATCATGCATGAGAGATGCAGTTGCTATGCATGAGAGATGCAGTTATTATGCATGAGAGATGCAGTTATTATGATGTTGATGTAATATATTACATGCAATTGTTCAGTAGGTATAATCCACTGTTTATGCAATATTGAGTTATCATTGATATGATGAGTGCATGTAATGTGAGGTACTGTTATGTGTCGCCACGGTTCTCCTTTATCATGGCGTGACCCTGGTATCTCGACCTATTAGTAGGGGGGATACTTCTAGGGAATGCTTGTTGGTACATTATTGGCGTGACCCTGGTATCTCGACCTTTTAGTAGGGGGGATACTTCTAGGGAATGCTTGTTGGTACATTATTGGCGTGACCCTGGTATCTCGACCTTTTAGTAGCGGGGATACTTCTAGGGAATGCTTGTTGGTACATTATTGGCGTGACCCTGGTATCTCGACCTATTAGTAGGGGGGATACTTCTAGGGAATGCTTGTTGGTACATTATTGGCGTGACCCTGGTATCTTGACCTTTCAGTAGGGGGATGCTTTAAGGGAATGCTGGCTGGTACACACTATTGAGATATCGCAGGGCCGTGGGTCACATTTACAGTTACCATTGAGAGTATAAACAGTGGGTTTACCTATATAGTATAATTGAGCGGTTATGGATGCAAATGATTAGTATTATATTCATAAGTGCCGCCGCGGTTCTCCTTTGTTATGGGGCATTGCAGGGCCGTGGGACACGCATGATATAATACTTACATTGCATAATGGAGTGATTATGAATGCAAAAGAATGAATTATATTGATATGTGCCGCTGCGGTTCTCCTTTGTTATGGGGCATTGCAGGGCCGTGGGACACATATAATATAATATGACAATGAATTGTTTATATGCACTGATAATTTGCTATGATATAATACAACAATGATGAGTGCAAATGATTTGAATTATATTTATATGTGCCACCGCAGCTCTCCCTTGTTATGGGGCATTGCAGGGCCTTGGGACATATATGATATAATATAACAATGATGGGTTTACTTACATTGCACATTTGAGTATTTGTAAAATGTTTATGCATGCAAATCATTTATATGCTTATTGATTGCTATGCTATGATTGGACTGTATAACATGGTTTACTTACTGAGTGTAATCTCATAAAAGTATTATAATGTTTTGCTACAGGACCATGAGATTTGAGAATAACATGTTGGAGTGATGGACCTCAACTCAAATAAAATATAGATTTGTTTTATTGCTATACCAGTGTATTTATGTGTAGGGCTTGATGCCCAGACTATATTATTATGGTGTGTAAGGAACCATAGGTTCGTTAGAGCTTCTATTTAAAATAAAGTGGATTCATATGTTGATGTAACAGTAATGCTTATATGTAGGGCTTGTAGCCCAAATCTCTAGTTATGGATTGTATTAAAGACATGGACTTTAATGATATATAGGTTGTTGCTTTTCTTGAATTTAGTATCATGTTTCGGGACGCCTTGCGTGCCCGGCACGCGGCGGGTTGTCACCCTAGCTCAAAATTTTTGGGTCTGGGGCGTGACAGGATCGGTCGTAGACGATCGGGATCAAGGCTTGGATCGATCGCAACCATCGGATCGTCGCGATCTCGGACCGATCGCAACGGTCCGAGATCGGTCGTGGCCGATCGGGATCAGGGCTTGGATTGATCACAACCGTCGGATCATTGCCAATCGGACCGATCGCCATGGTCCGAGATCGGTCATGGCCGATCGGGATCAGGGCTTTGATTGATGGCAACCATCGGATCATCAGCGATCGGACTGATCGCCACGGTCTGAGATCAGTCGTGGCCGATCGGGATCAGGGATTGGATCGATCGCAACCATTGGATCGTCCGTGATCTCGGACCAATCGCAACGGTTCAAGATCGGTCGTGGCCGATCGGGATCACGGCTTGGATCGATTGCAACCGTTGGATCGTCACCTATCAGATCGATCGCGACGATCCGAGATCGTTCATCGCCAACCGGGATCAATCAGGGCTTGGATCGATTGCAACCGTTGGATCGTCGTGATCTTGGACCGATCGCAATGGTCCGGAATCGGTCGTGGCCGATCGGGATCAAGGCATGGATCGATCGCAACCGTCGGATCATCGCCGATCGGACTGATCACCACGGTCCGAGATCGATCGTGGCCGATCGGGATCACGGCTTCGATCGATCACAACCGTTGAATCATCATCGATCTCGGACGGATTGCAACGGTCCGAGATCGGTCGTGGCCGATCGGGATCACGGCTTGGATCGATCGCAACCATCGGATCGTTCGCGATCTCAGACCGATCGCAACGGTCCGGTATCGGTCGTGGCCGATCAGGATCACGGCTTAGATCGATTGCAACCATTGGATCGTCGCCTATCGGATCAATCGCGACGGTCCGAGATCGTTCATCGCCGACCGGGATCGATCAGGGCTTGGATCGATCACAACCGTCGGATCGTCGCGATCTCGGACCGATCGCAACGATCCAGGATCGGTCGTGGCCGATCGGGATCAGGGCTTGGATCGATCGCAACCGTCGGATCATCGCCGATCGGACCGATCGCCACGGTCCAAGATCGGTCATGGCCGATCGGGATCATGGCTTCAATCGAACGCAACCATCAGATCATCGCGATCTCGGACCGATCGCAACGGTCTGGGATCGGTCATGGCCGATCGAAATCAGGGCTTGGATCGATCGCAACTGTCGGATCATCGCCGATCGGATAGATCGCCACGGTCCGAGATCGATCACGACCGATCGGAATCAGGGCTTTGATCGATCGCAACCATCGGATCGTCGGCGATCGGACCGATCGCCACGATCCGAGATTGGTCGTGGCCGATCGGGATCAGGGCGATCGCAACCATCGGATCGTCTGCAATCTTGGACCGATCGCAACGGTCCGGGATCGATCGTGGCCGATCGGGATCATGGCTTGGATCGATTGCAACCATCGGATCATCGCCTATCAGATCGATCGCGAAGGTCCAAGATCGTTCATCGCCAACCGGGATCGATCATGGCTTGGATCGATCTCAACCATCGGATCGTTGCGATCTCGAACCAATCGCAATGGTTTGGGATCGGTCGTGGCCGATCGGGATCAGGGCTTGGATCGATCGCAACCGTCGGATCATCACCGATCGTACCGATCGCCACGGTTCGAGATCGGTCATGGCCGATCGGGATCACAGCTTCGATCGATCGCAACCGTCGGATCATCGCCGATCTCGGACGGATTGCAACGGTCCGAGATCGGTCGTGGCCAATCAAGATCATGGCTTGGATCGATCGCAACCGTCGGATCGTCTGCGATCTTGGACCGATCGCAATGGTCCGAGATAGATCGTGGCCGATCGGGATCACGGCTTGGATCGATTGCAATCGTTGGATCATCACCGATCGGACCGATCGCCACGGTCCGAGATAAAATAATTTTTAATATTGCGACGCACATGTTGCGTCGCAATATTTTTAAGAAAAATAATAGTAATAACAAAATTTAAAAAAATATTGCGACGCAATAGATGCGTTGCAATTATTTTTAGAAAATATAATTTTTATCAGTTATAATTATTAAAAAAATATTATGATGCATTAGCGATGCATTTTCCTAAAAAATAATTTTTTGAAGAAAACAATTTTTAATATAGCGACGCATGTATTGCATCATAATATTTTTTAGAAAATAAATGTAATTAAAAAAATTTTAAAAAAACATTGCCATGCATTATTTGCGTCACAATTATTTTAAAAATATAAATTTTATCAGTTATAAATATTTAAAAAATATTGCGACGCATTTGCGATAAATTTTTTAGAAAATATAAATTTTATTAGTTAAAAATATTTAAAAAATTTTGTGATGCATTTGCGATGCAATTTTCTAGAAAATAAAAATAATTTTCCTAGAGAAAATAATTTTTATATTGCGACGCATTTATTGCGTCGCAATGTTTTTAAGAAAATAAATGTAAGAAAAAAAATTAAAAAAAATATTGCGATGCAATATATGTGTCACAATTATTTTCAAAAAATATAAATTTTATCAGTTATAAATATATTAAAAATATTGTGATGCATTTGTGATGTAATTTCCTAGAAAATAAAAATAATTTTTCTAGAGAAATAATTTTAATATTGCGATGCACTTGTTGCGTCGCAATATTTTAAGAAAATAAATGTTATAAAAAAATTTTAAAAAAATTGCGAAGCAATATGCGTCGCAATTATTTTCAAAAAATATAATTTTTTATAAAATTTAAAAAATATTGCGACGCATTTGCGACGCAATTTCCTAGAAAATAAAAATTATTTTCCAATAGAAAAAAATTTTTAATATTGCGACGCATTTATTGCGTCGCAACATTTTTAAGAAAATTAAATGTAATAAAAATTTAAAAAAAAATATTACGACGCAATAAATGTATCGCAATTATTTTCAGAAAATATGATTTTTATCAGTTATTAATATTTAAAAATATTACAATGCATTTGCGTCGCAATTTTCTAGAAAATAAAAATTATTTTTCTGCCGGACATTGGAGCCAAGTTAGCGACTCATTAGCAACGCAATTAGTTGCATCGCTAAGTTTTGCATAAAAAATAAAAAAGCCAAAGTAGCGATGGATTAGCGACGCATTGTTGCATCGCTAATACATAATAATAATAATAATAATAATAATAATAGCGAGTGATTAGCGACGCATATATTGCGTTGCTAATCACCACTATTTATTGGTCGGGCCGCCCCCCGCTTCCATTCTCTTCTTCTTCCTATTCCTACCTTAGCCGCCACCGTCCGTCCGCTCCTCTGGCTGCCCCCGTACTCTCCCCCGGCGGAAGCTCCCCCCACTCCAGCGGCGTCCCCTCGCGACCGAGGTAAGCCCATCCTCCTTCTTTTTAAATACGGTCCGGCCATGGCCACGGCCGTGGTCGTCTTCTCCGGCCACAGCCAGTGCCGTGGCCGGCCGTGGCCTGGCCACGGTGGCCAGGCCACAAAAAAAAATTTTTTTTGGGGGGATTTCCCCACCCCCCCCCCCTTCATCTTCTCCGGCCACGGCACTGCCGTGGCCGGCCGTGGCCTGGCCATTGGTGGCCAGGCCACAAAAAAAAAAAAATTTTTTTGGGGGGGGTTTTCCCCCCCCCCTTCGTCTTCCCGACCATGGCCACGGCAGTGGCCGCACTCCGGCCACGGCCGCTGCTCCGGCCACGGCCGCTGCCGTGGACCTGGCCACGGTGGCCAGGCCACAAAAAAAAAATTTTTGTTGGGGGGAGGGGTTTTCCCACCCCCCCCTCCCGTTCATCTTCTCCGGCCACGGCCGCTGCCGTGGCCGGCAGTGGCCTGGCCACGGTGGCCAGGCCAAAAAAAAAAAAAAAAATACAACAGGGGGGGGGGGGAAACCCCCCCCCCCATTCGTCTTCTATGGCCACGGCCATGGTCGTGGCCGTCTTCTCCGGCCACGGCGCTGCCGTGGCCGCAGTGGCCTGGCCACGGTGGCCAGGCCACAGAAAAAAAAAAAAAAACCCATTTGTCTTCTTCGGCCACGGTGGCCAGACAAAAAAAAAAAAAAAAAGGTAACAGCTAGGGGCTTTCCTCCACCCCCGGCCCCTTCAATTAAAAAAAAATTAACACTCATAAAAAATTAACAAAAAAATTAGATTCTATCATATTTATTATTTTTAAACAAATAATTTGATGATAAATAAAAAAATATAAATATTTTTAAAACATGGGCAACTTAATTTTTTTTGTAATAGCTATGGGGGTTTTCCTGACCCCGGCCCCTTCAAAAAAAATTTTTTAACACTCATGAAAAAAAAAACTAAAAATTTAGATTCTATTATATTTTATTGTTATTAAAATATTTTTAAATAATTTGATGACAAATATTAAAAAAATGTGACCACTAATCTAATTTTTATTAGATTAGTTATAATTAATTAATTTATGTCATTAGTCGGAGTTCTTTGGATAGACTGATTGCTATGTCTGATTATGCAATAATATTTGTAATGCTAGATAGAAAGTCTTGTTGTATTATTATTTAATTTGCAGAATGTTTGCAATAATATTTGTGCATTTGTAGTTATTTACAATTGTTATGTCTTGATTATTTACATTTTGCTTCAAATTGAATGATGCATTAATTATGTAATGCTAATAAAAGTTTGTTGTATTATTATTTAATTTTCAGCAACAAATTAGTAGTTTCAATGATTTATATTTTAGTCTTCACAAACATTTTATTCGACACAATAATCTTAAGAAAAGTTAGATGTATAATTGACAAGAAGTTAAGAATAACAAGCATAAGTTCGATTGTCTTCGGACTTCCATAATCACAGCACTTTAATTAACCTTTAGACCCGTTTGAGAATTTGTAAGCCTTAGTCTTGCAAATTCTCAAATTGTCCTGGTGGACAGTTTGAGAATATTTTTTGACATGTTAGTCTGCTAGTAATCATCGTGGGGTGAGATTTCGGTTTGCATTTGCTCATACGTTCTCCTAGTGTGGCTTATATACCACACATCTAGGAGAACATATGGGGAAATGCTGCCGAAATTTCAATGTTGCCGATCGATGATAATTAATAGCAGAATAACATATCACAAAAAATATTCTTGAATGGGATAGGGCCTTACCTTGTAGACATGGAGTGAAGGTAGAATTATTTAAGACACTTGAATTTTGTGAAGTCTAATGACTAAACGCACCGCCTTATGGCCCGACACAAACTCAAGCCCTCTCTTTAGCCATTAACCTATGCATCGGTCCTTGCTAGCAAAGGATCGTAGCCGTTTGCATTAGGGACCTTAGTTATCTAAAAAATTGGTACTTATAAATGATTTAATTGGTTGTAATTAACCTTAAGTTGTGTAAAAAATAATTTAGTTATATATTATTAATACTAATATAGTTTTATTTTTTGGTTTTTTTAATGCTTTACCAGACTTTGTATAAGTCGGTCAAAAATGAGCGGGACTCGCTCATGGATGTATGCAAGGATAAAAGATGGCTTGCTGAATCCAGATTTTCTGAATGGATTGGAAGAATTTATCGCATTTGCATGTAGCCAACCTGAATGGATGGATGGGCCTAGGATTAGGTGCCCATGCAACTTCCACAGGTGTCAGAATAAAGCCTACAGAGATGTGGAAACTGTTAAGGTGCATTTGTGTAAGAAGGGTTTTGTTCCTGATTACTATGTTTGGTACTGTCATGGTGAACCAGAGGATATTCCAGCAGTTGTTATAGGCCAACAAGAGTCAATTCCCGTAGATGAACCATTTGTGAATTTAAACACATATGAACAAATGGTTATGAATGCATCGGGTAATGACTTCAATCAGAATACATTTATGGAAGAACCAAATCCAGAAGCACAACAATTTTACGATATGTTGAGTGCTGCCAATCAAGAATTGTATCCTGGGTGTGAGGGTCATTCCCAGTTCTCTACGCTGCTCGAATGTTGAATATTAAGGCAGAACATCGATTATCAGAAAAGGCGTTCAATTCTGTAGCTGTTAATCAAAGAAATTCTGCCAAATGATAATGTTGCCGCAGACAGTTTTTACGCAACAAAGAAGTTGTTGCGTGGGCTTGGGCTCCCAGTTAATAAGATCGATTGTTGCTTGAACAATTGTATGATATTTTGGGGTGAAGACTCAGAGCTGAGATGGTGTAAGATTTGTGGGCAATCAGGTTCAAAAACACCGAAGGAGGAGCCGGTACAAGTAGGAGGAAAAGTGTGCCTTACAAGAGGATGCATTACTTTCCTCTTACCCCACGCCTGCAGAGATTATACAGATCTGAGGCAACAGCTGCTGATATGAGATGGCATGCCGAACATGAATCTAAAGAGGATGAAATGCGGCATCCATCAGATTCAAAGGCTTGGAAGCATTTCAATGAAAATCATCCTGATTTCGCTGAAGATATAAGGAATGTGAGATTAGGTCTTTGTACCGATGGCTTCCAACCATTTGGTCAAGCGGGGCAACAGTATTCATGTTGGCCTGTGATACTGACTGTATATAACCTTCCTCCGTGGAAGTGCATGAAAGATCCTGCAATGTTTTTAACCGTTTTGGTTCCAGGACCATCAAATCCAAAGGAAAAGATTGATGTCTTTCTGCAACCGTTGGTGGCCGAATTGAAAATGTTGTGGGAAACAGGAGTGGTAGCCTACGACATTTCTATGAAACAAAATTTCTTAATGAGAGCTGCTTTGATGTGGACAATAAGTGATTTTCCGGCATATGCAATGTTGTCTGGTTGGAGCACTGCTGGACGTCTGGCATGCCCTCATTGCATGTATGATTCGGATGCATTTACATTGCAGAAGAGTGGTAAGCAGTCATGGTTTGATAACCATAGGAAGTTCTTGCCCCCAAATCATCCTTACAGGCGTAACTTGATCGCCTTCCGGAAGAACAAAGCAGTCACAAAATTTGCCGAACCGGTTAGGTCCGGCACGGATCTATTTGATTCTATAGAGCATTTGGGGTTGATGTATGCATGGGAACCAGATGCAGATAGAATAAATAGCCGTATATGTAAAGAACATAACTGGAAGAAGCGAAGTATATTTTGGGATTTGCCTTATTGGAGCACAAATCTCATCCGGCACAACTTGGATGTTATGCATATCGAGAAAAATTTCTTTGATAACATATTTAACACGGTGCTAAACATCCCGGGAAAAACAAAAGATACTGCAAAGTCAAGAGAAGAACTTAATCAGTACTGCAGAAGAGGTGATTTGAGAAGGAGTGCCGATGGGACCTATCCTAAAGCATGTTACACTCTTGACAGAAATTCACGAGAAGTTTTATGTAACTGGCTTAGAGGGTTAAAATTTCCAGATGGTTATGCCTCAAATATCGGTAGGTGTGTGGACATGCATAAGCTCAAGTTGTTCGGCATGAAGAGCCACGACTGCCATGTTTTCATGCAACGATTATTACCTATAGCTTTTCGTGAGTTGCTTCCGCAACATGTCTGGAAGGCAATTACGGAGCTCAGCTTATTCTTCAAGGAGTTATCTGCCGCAGTCATTACTTCTGCATCATGGCAAGGCTTGAGGAGGAAATTCCAATTATTTTATGCAAGCTTGAGCGAATATTTCCTCCCAGTTTTTTTGACTCAATGGAGCATTTACCGGTTCACTTGCCATACGAAGCGAGCATAGCTGGTCCTGTGCAGTATCGCTGGATGTATCCTTTCGAGAGGTAAATATATACATCATTAAGATATGTTGACATTTCAAATATTATTTCATTGCTTGAAAAATTCGTTAATTTTTTGTTGCAACTTTACATATAGGTATCTTAAGAAGTTAAAAAATAATGTGCGTAATAAGGCAAGGGTTGAAGGTTCTATATGCAATGCACACTTGGTCGAAGAAGTTTCAGCTTTTGCCTCGCATTACTTTGAGGGTCACGTCCACACGAGGAGCCGAAATCATGGTCGTAACGATGACGTATGTGTGGACGAAGCAGAAGCTAATGACGGTAGAATATCAATTTTTAAAGCTATCGGCCGTTCATTTGGTGGGCAGAAGTCAAGAAATCTTAGCGATATGGAGTATAATGCAGCACATTATTACATCCTAATGAACTGTCGAGAAGTCGATCCATATATTGAGTAAGTGTATACTTCAATGCTAAATTGAAAATTTAAATTTATATAAATATACCATAATATTTAATTTCTAACAGTAGTTTTCATCCTTTTCATCCCATAAGGATGTTTTGTGATAGACAACGACAGATGAATCCCGACATCAGTCAAGTTGCAATTGGGCAGAAATTAGAAACGGAGTTTGCTTACTGGTTTTATGAATTTGTGAGTAGTATCACTCAATCAATTTCATAATGGCTTTATTTTTTGAATTGGATGTCAATAGCTTATTAATTTATAGGTCAACGGTCCATGGTCGACAACCGACAATATTTTCATTAAATGTCTATCGCAATGGCCATTGAAGACCGTAACAACCTCTACTGGCTATTTTGTAAATGGGTACAAATTTCAGATTGAACGATTAGCAGCTTCAAGAGGCACTCAGAACTGGGGCGTGTGTGTAAAAGGAGAAAGTGTTGGAGCAAATATGCAGGATTATTATGGAAAGTTAGTAGAGGTGGTTGAAGTTGAATATCCCGGTTGGCCTATGAAACGAACCGTATTGTTTCGTTGTGATTGGTTCGATCCGATAGTTCCTGTGGGCAAAAGGGTTCATAACGACTATAATTTGGTTGAAGTGAACCATCGACGAAGATTACAGAAATATGACCCATTCATCCTTGCATCCCAAGCTCAGCAAGTCTTTTACTGCGGATATCCAAGTTTGCGCAACGACAAGCGAGATTGGTGGGCCGTTTCTAAAATCGTCCCACGTTCAACAATCGTATTAGAGGAGAGTTCATCAAGTCAATCAGCCGAGTGCCCTGCATTTCAAGAGGATGAGATGGAAATGCATGCAATTGAGGACGACACAAGGGCTCCTGAAACATCACTTAGAGATCCAAGTGGTGATGTCCAAGAAATTGCGGATGCAAATGTTCGGTTTCCTTCCGATGATAATGAAACTGATTCGCAATCCGATACGGCATCGGATGTTGAACCAACATTTCACGAAACAAATGACACCGATTAAACATAAAGGTTTTTTAAATTTAACTTTTTTTTATAAGTGTTAAATTCTTACATAGTCAATCATTAATCGTAATTTAATTGTGTGAATCTTTAGTATTTTCAGTATGAGGGGCAGAGGTAGATCTACCGACGACAGATTGGGTGAGCAGAGACGTAGTTGGATCCTGCATCAGATCACATGAGCGTCGGAGATGGAGAGTTTGGATCTCCAGCAGAGCGCAGCCTTCGATCTCTCTGCACCAGTATTACCATCCACCCGATCGGCACAGACCTCCGAGAGTTCTTCCGCCTCGGCCGCACTTACTTCGACTTGATGCTCAGGGGATGTAAGTATATACTAATTAAAATATTTGTTTATGTTTTTAAGTCATTACTTATAAACTTGCATTTTTTTAACAGATTCATTGAGCAGCATCATGTCTCCAGCCACATCAGCGCCGTTTTTCAGAGGCGTGCAGATCCCAGTGGCTACGATTGGCGCCACGTATCGCCAGCCACGAGGGAGTTTTATTTTTCTGAGTTTCAGGTAAACTTATTAAATACAATTTATCAGTGATATATAATTCTTAAAGTTAATAAATTCAGAAACTAACTGTTTATTTTAATGCAGAAAAAGTTTACGTGGGATCCTGCCACCCATGATGCCATTAGGGCAGCATGGGAGGCTCTGACGCGACGCCGATACTCCGACATGCTTCATCGTTGGAGGTCATCGGGTCAGCGTCCTGCGCACGTGCCAGAGGGTATTTGGCACGAGTGGCAGCAGGCCTGGGAGTCCGATGGCTGGCGCAGGAGGTCCGCATCAGCCAGCACGAACCGCCGATCTGAGAAGGGCGGTCCTGGCACGGGTCTCTCCCGTCATACTTCGGGCTCCATTTCGATTCAGGAGCACAGACGGCGTATGGTAAGAAAATAAATATTTTAATTACTATTTTAGTTATTTACAAATATTTGTATTAATATCAATTTTTTTTTATTGTTATAGACTGAGCAGGAGGGCGGAGATCCTGGTGAGTTTCGTCTATTCAGGGCGACACACACCAGGAGGGACGGCTCCTGGGTCGACACGCGATCACGGGAGGTTGCGGTAAGAAATTAGATTTATGTAGTATCTGTTTAATTTTAAAATTTTATTTCTAGAAATTTATTAACTCATTTATTGTTGATTTCATAATTTCAAGACACGAGTCGAGGAGCTTCGCTCCCAGGCATCGCAGGTCGACTCTACTGATGGGGAGACGCCCGTCGAACTCTCAGCAGAGGAGAGTCGACGTGTGTTTTTGGAGGCTGTTGGTGCCCAGCCACGAGACCGCAGGGTCTATGGTATGGGCACTAGAGCTTCTACATTTTTTCCCCATCAGGCCTCCAGCTCGCGAGTTCCTGTGATCTTCCTCCCGAGCGTTTAGAGGAGCTTCGCAGATCTATTGCAGAGGAGGTTCGGCAGGATTCGTCAGGATTCAGAGGACGTTCGTTAGGATTCAGGAGGTTTCGAGCATCGTATGCGAGGCCGGGATCAGGAGGTTGCAGACATGCGAGATGAGATGCATCATTTGCGGGATATGGTTAGACGCTTGTCGCAGAGTCTCCACAGCCTCCACGTGATCGCTTCAGATTCTTGATGTATTTTTTTTTTTTTTATGTTGTAAAAAACTTTAAAATTTTAATATATAAATTATTTTTAAAAATTGATTATTGTTTGGATTGAGTGAAAATGTTTGTATCAATATTTAGATTTAACGAAATTGTATTAACCGTTTTAATTTTTAATCATTTTATATTTTTTAAAAATTTAATTTGCGACGCATTCGCGACTGAAATTGCATCGCTAATATTTTTAAAATATTATTATTAAATATTGCGACGCAATGACCTGCATCGCAATATTAAAAAAAATTAATAGCCACGCATTAGCGACTCAAATTGTTCGCTATTAATCTAAAATATTTTTAATAAATATTGCGACGCAATTACCTTGCGTCGCAATATTTTAAAAAAAATTTCTTTGCGATGCATTAGCGACTCAAATTGCATCGCTATTATATCAAAAATATTATTATTAAATATTGCGACGCAATTGATTGCATCGCAATATTTAATAATAATTTTAAATATTAAAAATTAGTTTTAAATTTAGCAACGCATTTGGATGCGTCGTAATATTGCGACGCATTGTTGCGTCGCAGAGAGTCGCAATATTACGATGCAATTGCGACAAATGGATATTGCGACGGACATCTGAGCGACGCCGTCATTGCGTCGCAATTGCGTCGCAATAGCATATTTAGCGACGCATTTGGGTGTCGCAATATTTTTTCCCCTTGTAGTGACCGACGATTTCCTCTGGAAGGAATGCTGGCTGGGTTGCACCATCCCCGGAACCGATGGGAATGGCTCCGGCTGCCGCGGGGCCGCCTGCTGGTGCTGCAGACCTTGAACCACCGCCGCCAAGGACTGAACTTGCGTGGCTAGAGCGGCAACCCGATCTTTCTGGAGCTGCTGTGGAGGAGGCGCAGAGACGTCGATCAGGGGAGTGGAAGGTCCAGCCGCCTGGAGACGCGGCGGTGCAGGGACACCGGCTGGGGGAGCCGAGGGGCCAACCGCCAGTGGATCAGCTCCTTGATGCTGCCTCCCAACGCAACTGACAAAGACCCCTTTCGTATGGGTCATCACCATAGCTAAAGAGCTCGGGAAGAGAGAGGTTGTAGATTGCTGGTTCGATATCTTTCTCTTCCCCCTTCCTGGCGCGCCAATCTGTTGACGCCAAGTCACTTTCTTCAAACGCCGGGGAAACGGACATCCTCCTCGCCGAACTCCTGCAAGAAAAGTCCCCGGATACCGGATGCTCCGATGGGGACCCTCCGAAGCTCAAGTTAGTCACTTGAGAACAGATGAGAATTGACTAGCGGATGGAAGCTAGAAAGTTAGGGTTTAACTAGTAGCAAGAAACTAGAAAAACCAGAGTTCTTGGATCCCTATTTATAGTGAGAGTGTGCGCTTTTATACCTGTTCGAAGATACACCCTTCCATTCCGGAAGATTGCTGATTTCAAGGTACCTCATCCACTAACGAACAAAAAGATGAGGCTGACAGTAACAGGTCGTACCATCACCGTGCATGTCGGAGGTGTCCTGCATCACCTGTCAGTACGGCTTCACAGGTGTCTGGCATATGTGGTTATACCTGATGCGCACCATTGCCCGATGTGACTGCGCACAGTTGTAGGCAGGTGGTAAACTGTACGCCGTAACAGGGTATGGTCATGCACAGTCGCAGACATGCGATGGACCATACGCTGTTATGAGGTATGGCCATATGCTGCTATGGATGTGCAGCGGAC
Source organism: Calamus simplicifolius (assembly GCA_900491605.1). Lineage (NCBI taxonomy): Eukaryota > Viridiplantae > Streptophyta > Magnoliopsida > Arecales > Arecaceae > Calamus > Calamus simplicifolius. The sequence continues at coordinate 194,242 of UESW01005018.1, forward strand.
CACGTGGGCATGCCAGGTGGCCCGAGGCTATAGGTTGCTGGACCAAGGGCCAGACCATGTATCGAGCACTGTTCATGCAGCTCGAGACCGAGGGGGTCTCGAGGGTTGAGATACTATTCATAGAGCCCGGGAGCTACAGCTTGAGGCCAAGACTGGAACTCGAGGCCAAGCACTGTTCATGTAGCCCGAGACTGAGGGGGTCTCGGGGGTTGAGATACTGTTCATAGAGCCCGGGAGCTGTGGCTCGAGGCCGAGACTGGAACTCGAGGCCGAGCACTGTTCATGCAGCCCGAGACCGAGGGGGTTTCGGGGGTTGAGATACTGTTCATAGAGCCCAGAAGCTGTGGCTCGAGGCCGAGATTGGAACTCGAGGCCGAGCACTGTTCATACAGCCCGAGACTGAGGGGGTCTCGGGGGTTGAGATACTGTTCATAGAGCCTGGAAGCTGTGGCTCGAGGCCAAGACTAGAACTCGAGGCTGAGCACTATTCATGCAGCTCGAGACCGAGGGGGTCTCGGGGGTTGAGATATTGTTCACAAAGTTCGATACCGAGGGGGGCTCAAGAGATCGAGAGGGCCTCCGTCAGCCACCGTTTCCGTTTATTCTGACGGCGCTGAATCAGCTATATCAATGGTGAAAAGAAAAAAATTGATGGTCTATAAATAAGAAGAGCATATCAATTAAAAAAGAGTTTCATTAGGGCTAATATAATCACAATTTCAAGTAAATCCATTTTTATGATATTTAGCTTTAAGTTAGCTTTAAATCTTAAATCACTTAAGATAAAGATTAGGTTCACGAAGCTATGATTAATTTAATAAGCACATATGGATGCTGGTGATTTTTTAAAAAAGTTGGAAAAATACCATCCTTTACTCCTTGATTTATATTTTTTTATATTTTTATCTAAATTTCTTAGTTTCTTTATTATAAAAAATCTTGCTAAATTAATTAGAAGTTAGGAATCTATTTTTTGATAATTACTTCATATTTCTTTTTTAAGTTTTGTTTAGAGAATTGGTATCCTATTGGAAGTATGAAATTTACTAGCTTAAGAAACCAGTATTATACGAAAAGTAGGAGGCCTATTGATTTTTGAAGGATATTTTGGATATTATATATGTATGTGTGCCGTGCACTCTATGATAATGATTAGGATGATTTATTTTTAAGAATCCTTATGTATATCATTTTAGATTGTATGGCATGTGAATCATATGTATCAAACTTTTATGTAAAGTATATTATTAAATAATATTTTGTGTGACAAGTATAAAAAAAGAAGTTAATAAAAATAGATAGTTGAGTAATAGATACTTGGTTTGGCTATGAAATATAGATAGAAATAGATATTTGAATGATACTTTGACTAACTATAAAATATAGATAGACCTATCACAAGCAAATTGCTTGTAGTACTGATACAATCCCACTACAAACAAGTTATATATCGTGTTATAATAGCTTCACTATAAATAAGTTGTTTGTGGTGTTGAGATAGGTACATGATTATTGAGATAGCATCACTATGAGCAAATTATGCATTGTATTAAGAAGCCTCATCATGAAGAGAATATAAATAATATTGAAATGACCAGACGAAGGACAAGTTGTATATGATATCATGATAACACTGTACCAGATAAGTGCTACATGGTATTGAGATAACTCCAATACAAGTAAATTGTCATAATATTTAGTGCCATGATAAGTAAGCAGTTTGTGATATTATAACAATCTTGTCATGATAGGTTATATGCTACGTATTATAGTTTGCCAATGAGGAGCAAAAGTGTGGCAAAGATTAGTTCTATAAAGAAAAGATAATTTTTGATGGATCTTAACATGTAAATTAGAAAAAATATAAGTTACAAAAATTATGGTTAATTGGAAAGATTGTTATATATGATATATGTGATATCAATTTAATGGAAGAGGTAATTGTTGGTATGCAAAATATATGTACATTTTGGTTTGTTTGGGTATTTGATATATAATGTGATTTCCTAATATTTTTTAATTGATTCAGCATTGATACTTAGTCATTGTCTATATTTATATTAATTGTGTTGGTTGGGAGGCTGAGTTGTTGGCTAATGTGATATGTTGCTCATCTTTTTAGAACCATAGGATAAATAAAGTTAGACTTCAATAAAATCGTATGATTAGTAGAATAGTTCATACATAGTGGCTAAATCATATTTGATACTTTATAAATAAAAAAGATTTTAGTATTTTTATTAGTATAATTATTTGAATTTAAAAATTAATAAAGGAACATTGTGTCATTATGATAATTAGTAAAATAGATCTTCTATATTCTTTAGAGGCATATTTTAAAGGATATACAGTCAAAATGTTATATGTCCGACTAAAACTGGGTTTAGGATATGACATCATATCATCACAATTTGTTTGGACCATTATTTTTTTACTAGAAAATTTATCGTTACTTGCTAGAATAAAAATTTGAAGTTAAAAGTACTATTTTATATAGTTGAATAATAACACATTAAACCATTATTATTTGTTCCTATGATGTCAAATAATATCATTAATGTTGGGGGTAAAATCATCATTGCATCAATATCCGTGTGAGGCAGCTAAGGCCAACCTCCTCCCTTCGTCTTCTCCGGGCTTCCGTAGCTCGGCCCCTCCGGGCTTCTGTAGCTCGGCTCCTCTGAGCTTCCATAGCTCGGCCTTCCCGGGCTTCCATAGCTCGGCCCTCCCGGGCTTTCTTAGCTCGGCCCTCCCGGGCTTCCGTAGCTCGCCCTTCCCGGGCTTCCATAGCTCGGCCCTTCCGGGCTTCCGTAGCTCGGCCCTTCCGGGCTTCCTTAGCTCGGCCCTCCCGGGCTTTCATAGCTCGGCCTTCCCGGGCTTCCGTAGCTCGGCCCTTCCGGGCTTCCTTAGCTCATTTCCCCCGAGTCTCCCTGGCTCGGCTTCATCAAGCGATCCACAATCCAATACCTACCTCCGCGGAACCTGACACGGGAGAGCCCAGGCTTACCATAACGACATCCTAGACAAGGAATCACGTCGGGACGTGGCCTAGAACCTATCATAACTGCCCCAGGTCTACTCAACCAGATCTCAAGCCATCAAGGAGCTCTCCTAGTCGTCGATCCCCTAACAAACAGGATATGAATTCCAACGGCCCCACAACGGCCTGATTCGATCCATCTCCATATCCTAACAACCTCTGAACCTTCTAGAAGGCGCTCAAGGCACAAGTGACAGTCTATAAATATCACACTCGCAGATTCCCTCAGGTAGGCCCTTTTTACGCATACGTTTACGCACGCGCTCATACCCCCACTCTCACTCTCTCTTGCTCTCTTCGGCAACTCGTCGGTGCTCTTGCCCTTTAGAGCTTCCGATTGGCCACCCCCGGAGAGGCCTCCCGGAGAGATCCTTCTCCCCATTATCTGGTTGATCGCCGATTTCTTCTCTACTGACTTGAGCGTTGGAGGGTCTTCCGCGGAGGGCCACCCCCAACGCCTCTCGCGTGAGGACTTTTTGTGCAGGTCCGCCCCCTCTTCCTGGAGATCGACCGCGCCCGAGTCGGAGGACGGATCCCGACGGCAACAGATTGGTGCTAGAGGAAGGGCCTCAAGTCCCATCAAAACTTGGAAAAAGGAGATAAGGATCTGAATCCGGAGAAGAACCCTTCAATGGCCAACCGGAGAAGAGCAACCTCTGAAGCCCAAGATCAGGTCGCTTCCCAGAGGCCTGATCCGATGGGCGGTACAACGCTGCAGCCTCCACCGGTCGAAACCCCGTCACCGCCTACCATCCCGATGACCCAGGACCAGTTTGCTACACTGGTCCAACAAGTCCAGGCCCTTACCCATCTGGTTCAAGAGCGCCTTGCAGCTCCTCCTGCTTCGCATCTTCAGAAGGAGACGGCGATTCCTTCTTCGCCGGCAGCCTCCTCCTCTGATCCGCATGAGCTCGCGGATCCCCCACACCGGCCCAGAGGGGACAAACCAGTCCCACGAGGCGGTTATGATAGAGATCCTCCCAGATCTCGGTGAGCCCGATCCCTCTCCCCGGTGACATCTCACCATGATTCAACACCATCCTTGCGATTCTCACGCCCAGCTCCTCCTCTGACCGGCGAAGAGGAGATCCATCGTCAGATCCAGGATATGCGTCAGGAGCTGGACGCCGCCAAGCAGGCCCATCCGCCCCAGCCCAAAGCGGAGCAGGGCATCCCTTTCTCTAAGGGGATCATGGAGGAAGTGATTCCCTCCCATGTCAAGCTACCAGCCATCGAACCCTACCACGGCTCCACTGACCCGGATGACCATCTCAGTAGCTTCCGGTCAATAATGATGTTCCACGGAGCATCTGACGCGGTCCTCTGCCGTGCCTTCCCCTCCACCCTAAAAGGATCCGCCCGAACCTGGTTCAATGCTTTGAAGCCAGGTTCTATCGATTCATTCGACGAGCTGAGCCGCCTTTTTATTGGCCAGTTCGTCAGCAGCCGCCGCCACCAACGAAGATCTGACTCCCTCTCCGAAGTCAAGCAGAGAGAGGGGGAGTCCTTGAGGAATTACCTTGGCCGTTTTAACAAGGCCATGTTAGAGGTGGACCACCTTAATCATGAGGTGGCTATGTCCGCCCTGGCGGGGGAATCTCGAAGGAGAGCGACTTCTACCTGGCTATGGAAGTTAGCTACCCCCCATGTCTCTCTGATATGATGGCCCTGGCGGACAAGTACGCTAGGGTCAAGGAATCGTGGAGAGTCGCCCGCGCTGAGCAAGCAAGGAAGAAGGAGCCTAAAGTCCCCGACAGGCACCGTCCCGCCCGGCGACCAAGTTCGCCTCGCCGCCAAAGAGTCCCTCTGCTACCGCCAAGGAATCGCTCCCGGAGTCCTCCTAGGCGATTTGATCACTATACTCCACTGACCATGCCCCGGGCGCAAATCCTCATAGAAATAGAGCGCCAGCTCCCCCGGCCAGTGCCTCTTCGAGGGAACCCGACCCGAAGAGATCCCGCCAAGTATTGCCGCTACCATAGGGAGCACGGTCATGACACTGAAGAATGCTGGCAGCTGAAGAATGAGATTGAGAGGCTGATCCGGTGGGGACGACTGGATCAGTTTAGAAGAGCGCCCGAGCCACCACAAGGAGGTGACCGCCAGCCCGAGCTTCAACAACCTCCTCCACCACCAAATCCGCCCGTGATTGACCGCATCAATATGATTGAAGAGGCCGGCGGGTCAAGCCCCAGGGGCGGCAGTGAAGGATCGACGCCAAAGAAGGCAAGGATGGGCGAACTCTCCTTCTCCGACGATGATCTTCAAGGGATACAGCTCCCCCATGATGACGCACTAGTTGTATCCCTTAATTTGAATAACTATGATGTAAGCCGAATCCTCGTTGATAGTGGAAGTTTGGTAGATGTTTTGTACCTCGGTGTGTTTGCCAGGATGAAATTACTCATGGAAAACCTTCGAGCCGTGGATTCCACCTTGATGGGATTCACAGGCGACGTCATTGTCCCGAAAGGGGTCGTCACCCTGATGGTCCGCGCGGGAACCTGGCCCCTTGTGACTATTGTACAGACAGACTTCCTAGTGACCAACCTCAGATCCCCATACAACGCCATATTCGGCAGGCCCGGTCTAATGTCCCTTAAGGCAGTCGTCTCCATCCTGCATCTATCCATGAAGTTCCCCACCAAGCGAGGAGTTGGAGTGGTTCGGAGAAGTCAAGCCATGGCTCGGCAGTGCTTTGTTACGAGCCTTCAGTCTAGAATGCCGGAAGTTGATGGGCTAGACGCTCGCGAGGACTTCGCCGAACAGCGGGGAGAATCGGCAGAGGAGTTGGAGAAGGTACCATTGGACGAAGCTCGGCCCGACCGAACCATAAAAATTGGGTCGCTGCTCAAAGGAGAGCCTCGGCACAAATTGATCAGGTTCCTCCGAAGCAACGCTGACGTCTTCGCCTGGTCTGCATCCGACATGCCAGGGATCAGCCCCGAGGTCATCGTCCATCGTCTCAATATGGACAAGATGCACAGGCCGGTTAAGCAGAAGAAGAGGAGCTTCGCCCCAGAACGACAAAAGGCCATTAAAGAAGAGGTAGACAAACTCATCAAGGCCAATTTCATCCGAGAGGTAAATTACCTGAGCTGGCTGTCGAATGTCGTCATGGTGAAAAAGTCGAACGGCAAGTGGAGAATCTGCATCGACTTCACTGACCTTAACAAAGCCTGCCCGAAGGACAGCTTCCCCCTTCCTCGGATCGACCAGCTCGTGGACGCCACCTCAGGCCACCAGATGCTATCGTTCATGGATGCCTATTCAGGATATAATCAGATCCGAATGGCCCCTGAAGATGAAGAAAAGACCACCTTCATAACCGACCGAGGTACCTACTGTTACCGTGTTATGCCTTTCGGTCTTAAAAATGCAGAGGCAACCTACCAGAGGCTGGTTAACAAGGTGTTCAAGGAGCAAATTGGCCGGAACATGGAGGTGTATGTGGATGACATGTTGGTCAAAAGCAAGGAAGCGCCACGGCATGTCGAGGACCTCTCAGAGAGCTTTGCAACACTGCGCAAATATGGGATGAAACTCAACCCGACCAAGTGTGCCTTCGGCGTCAATTCCAGGAAATTTCTTGGCTTCATGGTCTCCCAGCGGGGTATCGAGGCTAACCCCCAGAAGATTCAAGCTCTCCAACAAATGGCGCCCCCAGCATCTGTTAAAGAAGTCCAGCGCTTAACCGGGAGGATAGCGGCCCTTAACCGCTTTGTGGCGCGGTCGGCCGAGAGATGCCTCCCCTTCTTCAAAACCCTTCGGTCGGCTAAGAACTTCCAATGGACTCCCGAATGCCAAAATTCATTTCAAGATCTCAAGAAGTACCTTGGCTCGCCTCCACTCCTCAGTAGTCCGACCCCGGGAGAGACCCTATTCTTATACCTGGCTGTTTCGGAGGGTGCGGTCTGTTCGGTGCTGGTCAAAGAAGAAGGCAAAGTCCAGAAGCCGATCTACTATGTCAGCAGGCTACTCCGCGATGCGGAAACAAGATACAACAGAATTGAAAAGATGGTGCTGGCCTTAATCACCTCAGTTCGAAAGCTGCGGCCGTACTTCCAAGCACATTCTGTGATGGTCCTAACTGACCAACCCATCAAGGCGGTAGTCCACAGTCCCGAGACATCGGGGAGGATGACCAAATGGGCTGTCGAGCTAAGCGAGCATGACATACATTTTTAGCCTCGTCCAGCCATCAAAGCCCAGGTGCTAGCCGACTTCCTCCTTGAGTGTACCATCCCGGAGGACGGCTCTACCCCAGACTCCCTTGAAGAGCAAAAATCTGGAGCCCGGTGGCTCCTCCATGTCGACGGGTCATCTAATGCCCATCACTCTGATGCGGGTCTAGTTCTTACCAGTCCAGAGGGGATAACCTTCGAATATGGCGTCCAATTCTCCTTCCCAGCCTCCAACAATGAAGCCGAGTACGAAGCCCTGTTAGCCGGCCTCCGAATCACCCGCAATCTGAAGGTGGAGAAGCTTAATGCCTTCACCGACTCTCAGCTGGTAGCCGGCCATGTTCGGGGAGAGTTTGAAGCCGGGGAGCCGAACATGATTCGATATCTCCAAGAGGTGCGTAGCCTGCTCCCCCACTTTGCTGAATTTGAAATCATTCAGATTCCCAGATCTGAAAACGCCCGCACCGACCTACTCTCCGCTTGGCAACCGTGGAGACAATGGATGCCGAGCAAAAGTTCCACCTGGAGACTTTGGAAAAGCCCAGCATCGCGGAAGCCGACCGAGTAATGCAAGTTGAGGCCGAACAATCCTGGTTCGACCCTATCCTCAAATATCTCAAAGAAGGGTCGCTTCCGTCCAACCGGAGAGAGGCTAGAAAGCTGAAGCTACAGGCCATTCATTACGTGTTGATTGACAACCAGCTTTACAAACGGTCTTTTTCCATGCCGCTGCTTAGATGCCTTCGCCCATCCGAAGCAGACTATGCTCTACGCAAGGTACATGAAGGGATTTGCGGCAACCATCTGGGAAGCTGGTCCCTATGCCACAAAGTGCTGTGACAAGGCTACTACTGGCCGACCATGCAAAAAGACGTGGACGATCTAGTCCGAGCCTGCGACCCCTGCCAGAGGCATTCAAGCATCCAAAGGCTCCCTTCCGCCGAGCTAGTTTCCATATCCTCTGCTTGGCCCTTTGCCAAATGGGGGATGGACATTCTCGGCCCATTCCCGCTTGCCACGGGGCAGCGGAAATTCCTATTCGTCGCCATCGACTACTTCACCAAATGGGTCGAGGCAGAAGCAGTTGCACAAATTACCGAGGCACGGGCCAGAGATTTTGTTTGGAGGTCCATCATCTGCCGATTTGGCCTCCCGCACACCATAATCACCGATAACGGCAAGCAGTTTGATAACTCCAAATTCCGCCAGTTCTGTGAGGAGCACGGAATCCGTCACCACCTCACTTCGGTCGGGCACCCACAAGCCAACGGAGCGGTCGAAGTGACCAACAGGACCCTCCTCCAGGGAATCAAAGCTCGCCTCTCCAGAGCCCAAGGCAGGTGGGCGGATGAGCTACATCATGTCTTATGGGCCTACCGCACCACCCCGAGAATCCCAACAGGAGAAACCCCATTCCGAATGGCTTTTGGCACAGAAGCCGTTATCCCTGTGGAAATAGGCCTCCCATCATTGCGGGTGGAAAGTTACTCAGAGGAAGCTAGCAACGAACAACTCCGCACCAACCTTGACCTGGTAGAGGAGATCAGAGAGAAGGCCCAGATCAGAATGGCCGCTTATCAACAAAGGGCGGCCCGGTACCATGCCTCCAGAGTCAAAGGAAAAGCCTTCCAGCCTGGTGATCTTGTCCTCCGAAAGGCCTCTGTTTCCAAACCGCTGGAACAGGGAAAGCTAGCACCAAACTGGGAGGGCCCGTACCAAGTAGCGGAGATTATTGGACCGGGAACCTACAAGCTACAAGATTTGGATGGGAAATCCATTCCCCGGACATGGAACTCGGACAATCTCCGTAAATATTATCAATAGGGTATGTCCTCTCTGAATTCATCTTCATATGCTTCGTTATACATTCCCATCTACATATTTCTTCGCAATTTGCAACATGAATCATTATGCCCTGCATTGCCAAAAATCACAAAAAGCAAATAGATGCTGCTTACCAGTCCTCGGTACAACTGAGTTATCTGTCTGAACAGGTATTCTCTGAACCTTGGCAGGGCCAAGTAAAATATTCTCCGAACCTCGGCTGGGCCGAGCAACAAATTCTCCGAACCTTGGTAGAGCCAAGTAAAATATTCTCCGAACCTCGGCTGGGTCGAGCAACAAATTCTTCGAACCTTGGCAGGGCCAAGTAAAATATTCTCCGAACCTCGGCTGGGCCGAGCAACAAATTCTCCGAACCTTGGCAGGGCCAAGTAAAATATTCTCCGAACCTCGGCTGGGTCGAGCAACAATTCTCCGAACCTTGGCAGCGCCAAGTAAAATATTCTCCGAACCTCGGCTGGGCCGAGCAACAAATTCTCCGAACCTTGGCAGGGCCAAGTAAAATATTCTCCGAACCTCGGCTGGGCCGAGCAACAAATTCTCCAAACCTCGGCTGGGTCGAGCAATAAATTCTTCGAACCTTGGTAGGGCCAAGTAAAATATTCTCCGAACCTCGGCTGGGCCGAGCAACAAATTCTCTGAACCTTGACAGGGCCAAGTAAAATATTCTCCGAACCTCGGCTGGACCGAGCAACAAATTCTCCGAACCTTGGCAGGGCCATGTAAAATATTCTCCGAACCTCGACTGGGCCGAGCAACAAATTCTCCGAACCTTAGCAGGGCCAAGTAAAATATTCTCCGAACCTCGGCTGGGCCGAGCAACAAATTCTTCAAACCTTGGCAGGGCCAAGTAAAATATTCTCCGAACCTCGGCTGGGCCGAGCAACAAATTCTCCGAACCTTGGTAGGTCCAAGTAAAATATTCTCCGAACCTCGGTGGGCCGAGCAACAAATTCTTCGAAACTCGGCTGGGCCGAGCAACAAATTCTTCGAACCTTGGCAGGGCCAAGTAAAATATTCTCCGAACCTCGGCTGGGCCGAGCAACAAATTCTCCGAACCTTGGCAGGGCCAAGTAAAATATTCTCCGAACCTCGGCTGGGCCGAGCAACAAATTCTCCGAACCTCGGCTGGGCCGAGCAACAAATTCTCCGAACCTTGGCAGGGCCAAGTAAATATTCTCCGAACCTCGGCTGGGCCGAGCAACAAATTCTCCGAACCTTGGCAGGGCCAAGTAAAATATTCTTCGAACCTTGGCAGGGCCAAGTAAAATATTCTCCGAACCTCGGCTGGGCCGAGCAACAAATTTTCTGAACCTTGGCAGGGCCAAGTAAAATATTCTCCGAACCTCGGCTGGGCCGAGCAACAAATTCTCCGAACCTTGGCAGGGCCAAGTAAAATATTCTCTGAACCTCAGCTGGGCCGAGCAACAAATTCTCCGAACCTTGGCAGGGCCAAGTAAAATATTCTCCGAACCTCGGCTGGGCCGAGCAACAAATTCTCCGAACCTTGGCAGGGCCAAGTAAAATACTCTCCGAACCTCGGCAGGGCCAAGCGATGAATTCTCCGAACCTTGGTAGGGCCAAGTAAAATACTCTCCGAACCTCGGCAGGGCCGAGCGATGAATTCTCCGAACCTTGGTAGGGCCAAGTAAAATATTCTCCGAACCTCGACAGGGCCGAGCGACAACTCAGGCCAAAATACCTGTAGGAAGCCAAAGCGCGCAGGCCCCGATTAAAGCTAGGTGACTTCCAAATAGTCCCCAAAAACTTCGCTCGGTTTGAAAATAAGTATGCTAAACAAAAACCGTTGACGCACAAAAAGAAGGCACCTTCGGTGAACCCCTTAAAGGGCCCATTAAGCCCCGTGCAATCGGTCAAAAGCCCCAAGCAGAGCCAGGGGATTCCCCTCTGCTACTAAAGATCTTTGGGTAACGCCCCTATAACCCGTCGTTCAAAGCGTCTATATCAACGCGTAAACCAATGGAGCCACGCCAACTCCCTAACTATTACGCAGATAGCATGATCAAGGCTAAAACTCTTGAAAAAGAAGAGGGTTACCCAAAACAAATCCATTTTTCATTTATCAGAAAAAAGGATTACAAAAAGACAGAAAAAACATAAACAAAAGTAACAGAGGCCCTAGATCATGGTTCGGAGTCGCTCCCGGAGGCCAGCAGGTCCTTCAAGCGCTCTGTGAGGTCGGCCACCTGCTGACGAAGCGAAGCAATCTCCTCCCTTTGCCGGTCTACCACCCGGCGCAGGGCCTCCGCCTCCTTGGTCGACACGTCCATATATTCCTCCACTACCCTAACGAGCTACTGTTGGCCAGCAAGGGTCGACGCCAGACCCAGCCCGTCTACGGTAATGGCGGGACGCCCCCTCTCCGAGTACAGCAAGCTGTTGAGTGAGGTGCGTAGCTCACCAGAGGATCGCCCTTGAGAGGCCATGATCTAATATTGTTTCAGGACTTAAACCGAGGGATGGCTGAGACCGATACCCCTCGGTCATATTCATACCTGTCGGGCGGGTACCTCAATCGGTCGCACCGTAGCCACCGACTTATAAGTCCTTGCCACATGTCGTCATTTCAATGCCTGCAGAATCCGAAGTGTCGCGCCCCATCCCGAGCGAGATCGGTAAGCGCGAACAGACTGTTCGGGAATTTCCCTGAGCAGGACATTTTCCGATCTGCCGGCCCTCGCAATAAATGCTCTTAGCGCTTCCCCAAGCCTCCTAAAGCTGGCCTCTTTTTCAAAAGCACAGAGGAAAGAATTCCAGTGTCCGGCCAATGACTTGTCCCCTAGGGAAGGGTAGCGTCATCAATAAAGAAGCGTGACAGTATACCGCTCGTTCTGCCCTGGCGCCCCTCACCAAGCGCTACATGGGCCTGACACTGTGGCTCACAGTGACAACTAAGTAGTTTCTTCGAGCCCGAATCTCCGAACCTCGGCTGGGCTGAGCAATAAGTTCTTCGAACCTTGGCAGGGCCAAGTAAAAACTCTCCGAACCTCGGCTGGGTCGAGTAACAAGTTCCCTGAACCATGACGGGAAAAGATACAGATTCCCTGAACTTCGGCAAAGCCGACCCACGATAATTCGAGCTCCGGAAAGAGCGAAGCACAAAAATACCAAGCTTCGGACCAAAGTAAGGAGCGTATTTCGCCGAACGATCCCTAAACCATCACTTGCGAACCTCCATTAGTTCGGATAGTACGGGATCCTCGTCTAAGGACGAGCGGGACGCCTTTGTACCCCACGAACAACAACATCAGCAAACTTGGCACAGAAAAGATAGAGATTGAGAAACAAAACAGAACTCTCTTTATTGCCAATCGAGATCAGTTACAAATGCCTCAGAGGCGTTACAAGAGCATTGAAATGCATAAAATAAAGATAAGTACAAAACTCGGGCAACTGCTCCAAAGCAGACCTAGGCAACTGTGATGCTCCAGCATCCGACCGCCGAACCAGATAAGTCGCATCCAGTCAGCTCGAGCTGATAATAGCCGGACGACATGGACCAATAGTTGCGACTGGCTTCAGTTAATAATGATATCTCGGTGACCCAACTGAGATATCTGGATGGCCATCCCAGACCACCCAACCGAGGGACCCCTCGGCGAGCCGATGGGGAGCCAGCAGACCCTGGCGTCGGAATGCTCTCCCAAACCGAGTGTATACCGCCACGCCTTGCTAAGTCTCAAGGACAAGGAGTCGGCGGGCGGCACGCTTTCACCCCCTCCCCATGTGGCAAAAGATTCCCCAGGCAGCTGAGCCCAGGAATCCAAACCAGAGGAGGAGGCAAAATTCACACAACCCATGGGAGGTCCGCGTGTACTTCCTACCGTGTGTCCCCGAAGGAGAACCACAAAGGTCACACTGGAAGAGTTAGTGTGCGCTCTCCGTGTGACCTCTGCGCCCTCCCTGTGCGCTCTCCATATGATCTCCGGGACTCATCCCCTAAGGGTGAGCCATTCTTCGGCAGCTCCCCCATCGCCCCAGCTATCCGGTGGCAAGGAGTTATGAGAGGAAAGCTCGGTCCTCCCATTCGCAACAGCAGAGAAATAAGCATGGTGGAAGTTCTAATGGAAAAGAAACTTTGGGGATAACCAAACATGACCCCTTTTTCCCTTTTTTATAGGCAGAAATGAACCGGGAAAAGCTACCCAAGCTGGGAGCCCTGAGATCCAAACGTCTAGCCCATGCCTCCACATGGCCCCTCAGGATAGGCGCAACGTCCTGTTGCGCGCCGAGCTCACCACCTAAATCAAGACGCATGCGATGATTTCCTCTTGATCCCGAATCGTGATCATTAAATGTGGAGGATCGCCCACTGGCATTATGGAAACTGGCAGGTTCAGAGTATCGTCCTACGAAAATAACGTCCTCCAATGGTAAACGGTTGCGTGCGCGGCACGTCAAAATGACCTGCATAGGAAAAGAACACCTTCCGGAAAGCTCTGGTGCAGCTTTATGTTCCCCACAATGCCGTATCATCAATTCTGGTGAAATAAAAACCGACTCACCTGCGGAACAGCAGGGCATTGGTAGAATAGCAGAAAGCGCAAAGACCTACTTTGCTCGTCGGCCCCAGCCGACCTACTTTGCTTATCGGCCCTAGCCGACCTACTTTGCCCGTCGGCCCTAGCCGACCTATTTTGCTTGTCGGCCCCAGCCGACCTATTTTACTCGTCGGCCCCAGCCGACCTACTCTGCTCGTCGGCCCTAGCCGACCTACTTTGCCCGTCGGCCCTAGCCGACCTGTTTTGCTCGTCGGCCCTAGCCGACCTATTTTACTCGTCGGCCTCAGCCGACCTACTTTGCTCATCGGCCCTAGCCGACCTACTTTGCTCGCCGGCCCTAGCCGACCTATTTTGCTCGTCGACCCCAGCCGACCTATTTTACTCGTCGGCCCTAGCCGACCTACTCTGCTCGTCGGCCCTAGCTGACCTACTTTGCTCGTCGGCCCTAGCCGACCTGTTTTGCTCGTCGGCCCTAGCCGACCTATTTTACTCGTCGGCCTCAGCTGACCTACTCTGCTCATCGGTCCTAGCCAACCTACTTCGCCCGTCGGCCCAAGCCAGTGCATTTCTCTAATCTCAGAATAAGAATGACCGAAAAATATCAACAAGCCATAAGTTGCTTGCGATTAAGGCAAAACTGGACGGCTACGGGGCCATACAAGAAAAGCACTTAGACAAAAATAGAAGATTCTTTTATTAAGAGACACCAGACAGACTCTTAAAAAATGGAATACAGGAGTGGCTCCTAAGGGTCGGGAACCACATCGGTTCTGGAGGAGCCCTCGGTTACATCCACAGAGGCGTGACTAGACTCGCCCTTCTCTAATATCTTTGCCCCCTCAGCGGCAGTTTACGACCGCCCCTCAGAAGCTACGGCTTCGCTGGGACCCAGGACGGCACCAGGATCGGCATCGAAGACGTCGACGTATTCGTCTTCCTCTTCTCCTTCAGACTCACCATCATCAGGAGCTTCGGTATCCAGGAAAAAGAGATCCCATTCCGGGTGCTCACTGGATATCCTGTCTTTACATTCTTCCATCCCGAGTTGGAAGGCATCAACGCCAATAGCGTCCTGCCTCCCCTTAAGTATAGCGAGCTGCACCTTAGCCTCAGCAGCCTGCTTCTCAGCCTCTGCAACTTGAGCCTGCAAAATGACGTTCTGCTCCTCAAACTCGCTGGCCTGCATCTCGAGTTCTGAGCTTTTATTGCGGCTGGACACGAGCTCACCTTGGAGAGCCCGGTTCTCCAACCCTAACTTCACAATCTGAAAAAATCAGAGTTAATCGGCATCACAAGAGGTCAACAGAATAAGCTGAAAAGAGGGAATGAGATCGTACCTCCTCCTCTCGTCTGGCCAACCTCTTGGTCAGCTCCTCAGCCTCGCCCCTGGCTCTTGTTCTGTCGGCCCCTACCAGCTCAACTCTCTCCTGGAGAGTATTAATCCTTAACTATTGGCTTCGACCTCCTTCCGGGCTTGGGATAGCTCGTTGTTCACCCGAGCTATCACCCCTTGGTGCCACTTAGCGCCCTCCCTCAAGTGGGCAATTTCGCTATCGCGCCGCTTCAATCGCTCCTCCGTTTCATCAAGCATTCTAGTCAAGCGTTTCCTCTCGTCGGCAGCTTCCCTCCCCAGCCGACCCAGACTCTCACTATGTTCTCTCCGCATCGCCTTCACCTCCTCGAAGTGTTTCGACTTAATTCTGGCCAGTTCCAAGCATGCATCATCATTTTTCGCCAGGAGTCCCTGCAACTCCTCCGCTCTGTCTCTCTGCTTGGATACTTCAGCTACAGCGGCCTGATATGCCGCCTTCATCCCCTCCAAACCTCTATTGCTACTGGCCAAGAGTTCCTCGAACTTCTCGGATACCTTTATGCGCGATTGAAGTTCGGCGTTATCTCTCCTGGCTTGAACACTGGCCCCAGTCGCCAAACTCAGACGCCAGCACATCGCCCAAGAAAGCAGAACACTCTGCAGGAAAAAAAAAAAATGAATAAAAGCCCACGATCGGGTCAATTAGAAAACATCCACCATACTAAAGCAGTAACTTACCCGAGATGCATAAGACCGCATCTCTTCATAAGGGTTGGATTGTCAATGTCAGGGAGAAGGTGGACACTCTCGACCACTCCCTGCTGCCCAAACGCGGCATCGACCAGTTCCAGGTCCGCAAATCTGTTCGCCGAAGGATCTGTGCCCGGGTACAAAGCCGATCTCATCATGGCGGAAAATGCCTCCTCAACGCCAGCGCTCGAACTACTGGGTTGACCATCCCCGCCCGAGGGACCGACCTAGGCGACCTCCGTCTGGGAGGCTTTCAACCTCCCAGCCTCTTCTATCAAAGCCCTCGCTTGGGCTTCTTCAGATAGTTCAGCCAGCCCAAGCGCCAACCTCCCCAGAATCTTTTTCGAAGGAGCCCCCATTGCGGGACTCCCACCTTGATATGCCCATTCCTCCGACCCATCCTTCCCGGTCACCACCATCTGCATCTCCTCCACAGGCTCCCCCGAAGTCTCGGTCTAACCCGCTTCTTGACCCTCCAAAGGCAGTCCGACATCACTGCTCTCGGACTCCTCCTGAACCTCTCCACTAGCGACTTCCCTCCTTGGCTCCTCCGCTGGAGTCGCTAACGGTCCCACGGAGGCGGAAGGCCCCCCAGAGACGGCCGCCTCCGCCGAATCAACCGCCGACTCCTCTTTCGCAGAGGACGCTGCCGGACGAGCCAATGGAGCCTCATCCGAGCTGTCCGTTATTTCCAGTATGGGAGGACAAGGGACCATGGCTGTCCTCCCCAGGTCCTCCTTCGCCTCCGGCGCTTCTGTCGTGACTGCTCCGGTGTCCGACGGGCTTCTTACGGAGGTATGAGCCCTTTTCTCGGGCCTGCCGCTATCCACGCCACTGCTCTCCCCTGGGCATTTTCCTCTCTTCCTCTTGGAGAGGCTCGACAGCGCCGACCTCTTGGCTGTCAGAACGGAACACATATGCTCAGATCCATACAAGTTCACCAAGAAAACACGCAGCGAGAAAGGGGTAAAAGAAGGGATTCACCTTGCGGGTCCAGGGAGCTGAGCCCGGCTGCAAAGAGGGCCCCCTCCGATAGCAGGTCATTAGCCGAAAACACTTAGCCATTGCGAAGGACATCCAAGTCCCTCTCCTCCTGCGCTGACAAAACTGGATGCGTCTTCGCATCCCTAACAAAGTTCTCCCATTTCTGAGGGAAATCGAAACCAATGTTCCCCTCCGCGATAACAAACCGGCTCTTCCATCCCTTGATAGAGGACGGCTTATCCACAATAATGTTGAAGGACCTCTGGGGTCCAATGTAAGGCCACTCTGATTTCCTCCCAGGTATCAGATGGTAGCAGGCGCGGAAAAGGGGAAGAGTGGCGACAATCTGAATTTGGTGGCACATTGAGATGAATCCGATGATGCTCCGCCAGCTGTTTGGGGCCACCATCGCCGGGCAAATGTTATAATGGGTCACGATTTCCTTCACCAAGGGATGGAGTGGAAAACGGAGGCTTGCCTTCAAGCTATCTTCATAAACGAAGACTCCAGACTCCAGATCCCGGGAGACCCTATCTCCAGATTCCGGTGCCCGCAGGACAACATCTAAGGGCAAGCTATATCTTTGATGAATCCTTCCCAAATCCTCAGCGACGATCTCCGAAACCACATCATCGGGACTCATCGCCATCTTGATTGAGAAAAATACCAGGCAAAACGATGAGCGTCAAGAAGGATGAAAGGCCAAACTCTTCAAAAAATAAGACGAGAGGACACTGCGAACATGCATACATATATATATAGTGCGGCTGTCGCTTTGCTTCCCCGCTAAGGAAGCCGCCCTGAGGAGGCGGGACGTCTCGCCCGAGGCATCCGGAACCGCCTCGACAAATGCCCGATCGATCGGGATTCGCGACATGGCGTAATCCCAACCGTCACTCTTGGAGGAGCCTTAGCCCCAAAGGCAGGATGGCCCTGTCGCATTAATTAGGGCATCATTGCATGAGCTGTCTAAACCAAGACGTTCCATCCAGGATGCGCCATTTGAACTTATACTCCCTATGCCCGAACCTACGCTTCGAACTAGGGAGTGGAGGGCATGTGTTGGGAGGTAAAACCATCATTGCATCAATATCCATGTGAGGCGGCTAAGGCCAACCTCCTCCCTTCGTCTTCTCCGGGCTTCCGTAGCTCGGCCCCTCCGGGCTTCTGTAGCTCGGCTCCCCTGAGCTTCCATAGCTCGGCCCTTCCGGGCTTCCATAGCTCGGCCTTCCCGGGCTTCCATAGCTCAGCCTTCCCGGGCTTCCATAGCTCGGTCCTCCCGGGCTTCCATAGCTCGGCCCTCCCGGGCTTCCATAGCTCGCCCTTCCCGGGCTTCCGTAGCTCGGCCCTTCCGGGCTTCCGTAGCTCGGCCCTTCCGGGCTTCCTTAGCTCGACCCTCCCGGGCTTCCATAGCTCGGCCTTTCCGGGCTTCCGTAGCTCGGCCCTTCCGGGCTTCCTTAGCTCATTTCCCCCGAGTCTCCCTGGCTCGGCTTCATCAAGCGATCCACAATCCAATACCTACCTCCATGGAACCTGACACGGGAGAGCTTACCATAACGACATCCTAGACAAGGAATCATGTCGGAACGTGGCCTAGAACCTATCATAACTGCCCCAGGTCTACTCAACCAGATCTTAAGCCATCAAGGAGCTCTCCTAGCCGTCGATCCCCTAACAAACAGGATATGGATTCCAACGGCCCCACAACGGCCTGATTCGATCCATCTCCATATACTAACAACCTCTGAACCTTCCAGAAGGCGCTCAAGGCACAGGTGACAGTCTATAAATATCACACTCGCAGATTCTCTCAGGTAGGCCCTTTTTACGCATACGTTTACGCATGCGCTCATACCCCCACTCTCACTCTCTCTTGCTCTCTCCGGCAACTCGTCGGTGCTCTTGCCCTTTAGAGCTTCCGATTGGCCGCCCCCGGAGAGGCCTTCCGGAGAGATCCACCTCCCCATTATCTGGTTGATCGCCGATTTCTTCTCTACTGACTTGAGCGTCCGAGGGTCTTCCGCGGAGGGCCACCCCCAACGCCTCTCGCGTGAAGACTTTTGTGCAGGTCCGCCCCCTCTTCCTGGAGATCGACCGCGCCCGAGTCGGAGGACGGATCCCGGCGGCAACAATTAATTTGGATGACATTTTTATTTGGAAACCTTTGAAGGTCTCCAAAGACCATCAAGGATGAACGGCCATTGATTGAAGCCTAGGTTTTCTAAGGTTGTCCAGAATAATTTTGGTGGTCTTCAGAACGCAAGGTATGGGCCACAAAAGTCAATTTTGGTTCTCATCGTCCTATGAGAAGACCTCTAGTTCCAATTTCTAAGTTTGTAGGTGAGATTAATCCTTTACCGTTAGGATTGGTCCATAAGAACTTTAATGGTTAGTAACTTATAAGGGGAGGTCCACCACAGAAGTTGTTTTTTTGTTCCTCACATCCCATATACGAAATCTGAGACTTTGTTATGATTTCAAATTAACCATGGCCAAACAGGCTTCAAATTTTTCTGGGTTCATGGTGATGCTTCGCAATTGCCTGAAGCAGCCCAAGATTTGATTGTAACATGGCACGAGGAGACCAAAAATACTCCGAAATATAGAATAATTATAACCATATTAAAATAGAGGGCCATCGAACTTAAAACGATAGCCGTCTCTCCCCATTCGTAGATTTTTATGCTAGGGATGGTGACACAGCTACAATGAAAGCCAGTGAGATTATAAGCTTACAAATTACTGGTTGAAATAGATTTCCAAAACCCTCTGGCACGGCCAAGAATCTAGGGGAGGGCTCCTCTTTTTTCTACATGCATGGAAAAGCTTTCAGGTTGATCTCTTCAGTGGCAATGGCAGCTTCATCATAAAAAATAGTTTATTATTTAAAAATAAAAATAAGAATAATAGAACTCAGATGATTTGCTCGTGAAAAAAAAAAATCACTTAATTCATTAATTCAATAAATATTAATATTATTATATATTTTAAAATTTTAAAATCATTTCTAATCTTGTGCAATCACACAAGAGAAGAGAAAGCCATGTAAAATGAGATGAAGTTTTTTCTCAAATATATACATGCTTATATACATGTAATTTATGTATATGATGAGATTTGGCTTGAATTCATTAGTAGTTTGAAGTTTTTCTTGCAAAGTTTTCTTGTTGAGATTTAATTTAAATTTGTTTTGGATTGAAATATATATTTTTTAAATAAGATTTGGTTTAAACTCTTATTAGATTGGGATATTTTTTTTATAAAAGTTTTCTTATTTGAATTTACTTGGATAATAATATTTCATTCTAAAAAAAAAGGAGTTTTTTTGGGATCATTAGCAATGAGGGGAAGGGCGAGGAGGTGGCTAAGCAGTTTTGAGCGAAAGAAATTATATGTAAGGTTTGCGATAATTATGTATTAGTTGATTAGGTGTATTGAATTTCAGATTGTAAGTGTAAGATTTTTTTTTTTAAGATGGCAATAATGTTTTATTAATAGTGTGTGAATGAAGTAGATATTGGCTGAACTATATTAAAATTGAGTATTTCTTTATTCTATTTTTAATCTTCCAATGAGCAGCACCACAAAGTATTGCGAGTATAAGGTTTGAAATTGGGTTTTTGATAGAAAAAATGATATAAGCCTATGTTAGAGCACTATAAAGAATATTTTAGTGTAATAAGGGTTAATAAAAGTGTTATATGGGAAAGAAAAAAAACTAATCATAATGAAAAATGATGATTAAAAAAACTTAAGATAAATTTAGATTACAATATGGCTAACTCTTACACGTGAGTTAAAGTATGCCATATTGAATCAAACTTATATTAAAGAGTTATGAAAAAAGTTAGACAAAATTTGAAAGTCAAAGTCACTCATAAATTGATTATACTTGAAGAGAGAATTATATTAGTTGAAGAAGGGAAGGGATAGATATTAAGGACTACCTTAATATCTATAATAAATTGGAAATTAAGTTAACAAGTATAGATGTTAAGATTAAATATGAAAATAAGACCTTATTATTGTTGATATCTCTCTTCACCTCATATAGTAATTTGGCAACTACATTATCAGTTGGAAAGAAAAAACTCAAAATGAAGGAGTTGACTAGTTCAAGACAGTCCCTTTAGAGAATGAAAAATTTAAAGAGACTGGCAACAAAGCTGAATAAAATTTGAATAAAATTTTATTAAAAGACTCATTGATTTTAGATTCTTCTTACTCTTTATGGAAAAGTCTTTGTACACCACCTCCGATGCAGCAAGGCCTACGTGGGCTGCACCACCTCTTCTGATTGGTCCATGTGGATCCTACGTGGATGACGTGTCGAACGGTATGGCTCTGCTACGATGTTACGTTCTGAACGTGACGGCCATTTAAAGCGCTTCGCTTTTTTTAAAAAATTAGCGTGCAGACGAAAATGCCCTTTCCCTCCATTCTATCGCCATTTTACGTTGGATTTCATCTGTGCAAGAAAAAACTCTTTCTTCCCCCTCGCTCTGGCTTTCAGATGCTAAGGAATCAATCCAATGCTTGAGCACAATCCTACGCCCTCGCTCTGAGAGTCCGGTCGAAAGAAAATATTTCAGCTTCGAGGCTGGAATACCTGGCTACTAGAGTCTTTGTTCAAAAACTTCTAGAGAAAATGTCATCCGTAGGACGAATTAAAAAGTCCTTCTTCCTACTTCTTTGTAAAGCTCCTTTATTACACCAACTATTTTTTCTCGTTAAAGATAGTTAATGCGTTACCAAACCGTTTAATGCGCGGGTAACTTCCTTAGAACAAAACAGTTATGACATTCTGGGAGTCATAACTGCTTAGAGTTTACTGTTTTGTAAGCACGAATGTCATACTCTTTTAACTATGATGTTATACCTCATGAACTGGGGTGTCGTCAGAGTCTTTCGGCCTATATTCCCTGTTATTTCCTGTTCATATAGCTCTAGTGTCGTCATTAAAGCTACGACACCCCTGATTTATTGTTAAGACACCGTAGTTACAAGCCTACGTCACCCGTGCTCCAAACGAATGCCGAAAAAAAGCCTCGCGACATCGCAGGAGAAAATCGGGAGTATTGTGACACCCAAGTTAAAGAAATAAGACACCTCTGTTAAACAAATACGACACCCCTGTTATGCTCGGCCGAAAATCCTTCGCGATACTGTAGTTCAAACATCACGACACCCTAGCGACAATGCTACAACACCCATGCTTATAACCTTATGACACCCAAGGAGGAATTTGGCCAAAAATCATTCGTGACACCGCAGTTGAAACATTATGACACCCTAGCGGCAATGCTACGACACTCATGCTTATAACCTTTGCGATCTTCGTATGTTGCTTTCCGGGGTGTCGTAGCTTGTTCTATGGGGTGTCTTTAAATGCTAAAGGGTGTGTCGTGCTTATAACTGACGCTGGAGAGCAGGCCCGCGACACCCAAGTTAGGTTCACCCAAAAAAAGATCTACGACGCCGTTGTTGAAACATTAAGACACCCAAGCATCAACGCTATGACACCCCGTATGGAGAACAATCCCTGCGACACCCCGCTTTAACAGTCATGTCATCGATGTCATCGCCTTAAAGCTAGGGTGTCGTCAGATGCGTACTGGGGTGTCGTTAACAGCCTGAGTC
Source organism: Calamus simplicifolius (assembly GCA_900491605.1). Lineage (NCBI taxonomy): Eukaryota > Viridiplantae > Streptophyta > Magnoliopsida > Arecales > Arecaceae > Calamus > Calamus simplicifolius. The sequence continues at coordinate 216,517 of UESW01005018.1, forward strand.
AGCGATGTCGTCGGTCCCCCCTAACAGTCCCCGCATTGGAGCCGTCACCTTAAAGCTAGAGTATCGTCAAATGAGAACTGGGGTGTCGTTAACAGCCTGAGTCGGTGATGTTATCGTTTGCGACACCCCAGTTGAAACCTTACGACACCCTAGCACCAATTCTACGACACCCGTGCTTATAACTGACCACGGAGAGAAGGCCCGCGACACCCAAGTTACAAACCTAAGACACCTGTTCACACTTAGGAGAAAACTTTAGCACATCCCAGGATGAAATCGATTGGAAAACAGTTACGACATCCAAGCTCCCTTATCCTTCGGTCTGGCAGCAAACACAAAAGTTACTAAAATTTCTTTTTATTCATCACACAAATAAAGACAAGAATAAAAGAAAAGAAAAAAGTATAGGAGCCCTCACGGGGGCTTGTCATTTTCTCCGGGCGCTGCCGAGCTCCCCCCATGCTGCGGGGCTAACTCGGCGAAATGGCGCTGGAGGGACTCTACTTGCCCCTCCAGCTGGCTGTTGGCCCGATGCAGGACCTCGATCTCTCTCGTTGAAATGGCCAGGTATTGCTTGGCTGCCCTATGGAGTCGCTTGTTGTTTGCGAGCGACGATGCAAAGACCTCCGCATCGATGGTTACCGTTGTGCGGCGGCTTCCATGGGGGCCAGTCGATCGCCCCTCGCCTCTAGAAGCCATCTCAGTATCCAAAAATTTTGGAAGATTAGCTGAAAAGGTGATTAAAGATGGCATTCCCCCATCCATATTTAAGATACTCCTGACGGGTGTTTTGATTGCCCGAGCTATCAGCTCCGGCACCCCTATCGTGGAAACTCGCCACGTGCCACCATCTCAGTGGGCGGTCAAAGGAAACAAAGGGTTGCGCCCCCCTCGCTGAGTTTAGGGGGATGGGGAACAGAAGAAATCATTATTGAATAGAGTGTCGGGAAGCCAAATACCTAGTTACCGTAGTAAGCTTGACGACGTCCCAAGAGGAAACCTCACGACACCCCATAAGGAATTCGGCCAAAAATTCTTTGCAACACCCCAGTTGAAACCTAACGACACCCTAGCACCAATGCTACGACACCCGTGCTTATAACTGACCATGGAGAGAATCCCCGTGACACCCCAGGAGGATTGGATTTCGGCCGAAAATCCTTCGCGACACCCTAGTTGAAACCTCATGACACCCTAGCACCAATGCTACGACACCCGTGCTTATAACTGACCACGGAGAGAATCCCCGTGACACCCCAAGAGGATTGTATTTCGGCCGAAAATCCTTTGCGACACCCCAGTTGAAACCTCACGACACCCTAGCACCAATGCTACGACACTCGTGCTTATAATTGACCACTGAGAGAATCCCGCGACACCCCAGAAGGATTGGATTTTGGCCGAAAATCCTTCGCGACACCCAAGTTGAAACTTCACGACACCCTAGCACCAATGCTACGACACCCGTGCTTATAGCTTTAAGGCGACGACCAACCTGCCTTAACAGTCAACGCACGGGTGTCATCGCCTTAAAGCTAGGGTGTCATCAGATGAGAACTAGGGTGTCGGTAACAGCCTGAGTTGAGGATGGTGTCGTTAGGCCCTTCCACAATGTGTTATGAATTGGTGTCGTAATTTTACAGCTTCGGTGTTGTTTTTTGTAAACTGGGGTGTTGTGACTTCTGAATTCAGATCATAGGTGTCGTATTGTTTTAACCTTCGTGTCCTAATCCTTTGTCATGATATATTGACAACTAAATCTATGGATATCATTGTTCATGACTGTGTGCCTATATTTTCACAGATGATGCTGAAATTATAGATCAGAAAGAAATCGATAACACTCCCGGCCGTGCACCTTCACCCGTCGCTCCAAATGCAGTGGATGATACTGTAGTTCCTCAAACTGGAATAAAATTCAATTCAGCAGATGATGTATATACGTTCTACAATGGATACACGAAACGAATTGGTTTTGGAATCACAACAGTGTGTAGCAGGGCCAACAACAAAAAATAACTTTGCTTCAAGCACCTGGCGTGTTGGAGGTAAGGAAAATCTAGAAAAACATAGAAGAGTATGAATCATAGGGATACTAGGAAAGTTGATTGTATGGCATCCATAAATACAAGACTGAATGATACAAGTGGTAAGTGGATATTGGATGAGGTTTCTCTAGAACATAACCATGGGATGTCCATAACATCAACTGGTTATCTACGGTCGCATAGGAGGATCAGCACAGTAGAGAAGGCAGAGATCAGCAATTTACATGCCGTGAATGTTCCGACAACTCAGATATACTCTGCCATAGCAAGGAGAAAAGGGGGCAGAAGACAATTGGATTTCATCGAGAAGGATGCTCATAACTTCATTTGTCGCGAACGTCAGTCTAAGCTGAAAGAAGGAGATGCTCAGTCGATGGTAATTCATTTCACCGAAATGCAACTCAGAAATCCAAATTTCTTCTATACCTTAGACCTCAATGATAATGGTCATCTGAGGTCTGTCTTCTGGATTCATCCAAGGTCAAGATTGGCATGCACATACTTCGTTGATGTTCTAAGCTTTGACTCAACCTACTTGACAAACAGATATCAAATGCCTTTTTGTCCATTCGTCGGGGTCAACCATCATGGACAGTCCACCTTGCTTGGTTGCGCATTGTTGTCTGATGAGAGTACTGAGACATATAAATGGGTTTTTCAGGCATGGCTGGATGCAAATGGTGGTCAAGCACCTATTGCCATAATAACTTACCAAGATAAGGCAATCGAGGCTGCTGTCAAAGAAGTTTTTCCTAACACACGACATCGATTTTTTCTTTGGCATATATTGAAGAAGATACCTGAAAAGATTGGCCACATTTGCACGGCAAATCCCAAGTTTATGGTTAATTTCGATGAGGCGATATATGATTCATTGACCATACAGTCATTCGAGGAAAGGTGGGCACATGTTATGGAGAAATATAAAGAATGCAAGTCTATAGATTGGTTCAATGTCCTTTATGAATATCGGGATAAATGGGTCCCAATTTACCTAAAGGATATATTCTTCGCAGGTTTGTATGTCATTGTCTTTGGTTCATGTTCGTGTTCAACGCTTTTTTTTGTTGACAAAATTATGAACAGGGATGTCATCTTTACAAAGGAGCGAGGGCATAAATCACTTCTTCGATGAGTTTATAAATTCGAAGACTACACTAACGGAGTTCATAGGTAAGTATGAAGATGCCTTGAAAAAAAAGATATGAGGCCGAAAATGAGGAAGATAATAGGATGTTGCAAACGATTGCTTTCCTAAAGACATCATCGCCTTTTGAGAGACAAGCTGCAGGAAGGTATACAAGGCGCATTTTCAAAAAATTTCAGAATGAGATCCTTGAAATGGCTGCATCTAATACTAAATTGATCAAGGAAGCTGACAACTATTGTGTATATTCTGTAAAGTCGTACGAAAGGATTGAAGTCGATGGAATCGGCAGGAGATGATCAAAGATTATATCATGTCATACGATAGAAATATTGAGGATGTCCAATGCCAGTGCCGATCCTTTCAGTTCAAGGGGTACCTGTGTAGGCATGCCTTGTTGGTTCTTCATCAAAGTGACATATTTCATTTACCAGATAAATACTTCTTGAAGAGATGGTGCAAGGACATGAAATACCAATTCGACGAATTCGACTGCAATACTGAAGGTTATGATAAAAGCACAATGGGGAATGGACATCCTCTGGCCATTCCCCCGAGCTTCAGGGCAACGGAGATTCTTACTAGTCGCCATCGACTACTTCACAAAATGGGTCGAGGTCGAGGCACTGGCCAAGATCACTGAAAACAAAGTCAAAGCCTTCTTCTGGAAGTCGATCATATGCTGTTTTGGCCTACCTCACACCCTCGTCACCGACATCGGCCGCCAATTTAATAATGAAGCATTCAAAGCTTTCTGTGACGAGCTAGGCATTCATCACCGATTCACCTCTGTCGGCCACCACCAGACCAACGGAGAGGCCGAGGTCATGAACCGCACTATCCTCAGAGGACTCAGGACCCGGCTAGATGGGTCCAAAGGTCGGTTGGTGGAGCAGCTCCCCAGTGTGATATGGGCCTACCACACGACCCACAGTGCCCCGACGGGCAAGACTCCCTTCAGTCTTGCCTTCGGATCCAAGGCCGTCATTCCCGTCGAGATCGGACTACCCAGTCGGCGTGTGGAGTCCTTCAACGAGGAAAACAACTCCATGCTGATTCGGGCTAATTTGGACTTTATCGACGAGGCGCACGATCGGGCGAGGCTGCGCATAGCGACCTTTCATCAGCGAGCGGCCAAGTACTACAATGCTCGAGTTCGTCTCAAGGTTTTTCGCCGTAAAGACTTGGTTCTGAGGAAAGCTGAGGTTTCCAAGCCTACAGAGGGAGGCAAGCTATCCCCCAACTGGGAGGGTCCTTATCGTGTCACCGAGACACTCCACCGGGGGGCATACAGACTAGAAGAACTCAACGGACAACCCATTCCGCATACCTGGAATGCGGATAACCTCTGCCAATATTATCAATGATGTATCCCCCTAGGGCATAAGCAATAAAGGAGGTCCCTTCTGACGCCACAGCCTACTCTCCCTTGCATCCAAGGACCAGGTCTCTCAAAAGAAGCTCACCGGTATCGCGGCTAACGGGACACCACTCGGCCCCGGCACGGCAGTGTCCCCGAGTCGGTTAAAACCCTAACAGCTTCGTACCCGATCAATTCGCCCCTTAGGCGGCACACAAACCCCTGAGGCGGTTCAAAAGGAGCTCACCGGCATCGTGGCTAACGGGACACCACTCGTCCCTGGCACGGCGGTGCCCTCGAGTCGGTTAAGACCCTAACAGCTCCGTACCCGGTTGAGTCACCCCTCAGGCGGCACATAAACCCCTAAGGCAGTTCAAAAGGAGCTCACCGGCATCGCAGCTAATGGGACACAACTCGGCCCCAGCACGGCAGTGCCCCCGAGTCGGTTAAGACCCTAACAGCTCCGTACCCGATCGAGTCGCCCCTTAGGCGACACACAAACCCCTGAGATAGTTCAAAAGGAGCTCACCGGCATCGCGGCTAACGGGATACCACTCGGTCCCGGCACGGTGGTGCCCCCGAGTCGGTTAAGACCCTAATAGCTCCGTACCCGATCGAGTCGCCCCTCAGGCGGCACACAAACCCCTGAGGCGGTTCAAAAGGAGCACACCGGCATCGTGGCTAACGGGATACCACTCGGCCCCGGCACGGCGGTGCCCCGAGTCGATTAAGACCCTAACAGCTCCATACCCGATCGAGTCGCCCCTCAGGCGGCACACAAACCCCTGAGGCAGTTCAAAAGGAGCTCACTGGCATCACGGCTAACGGGACACCACTCGGCCCCGGCACGGCGGTGCCCCCGAGTCGGTTAAGACCCTAACAGCTTCATACCCAGTCGAGTCACCCCTCAGGTGGCACACAAACCCCTTAAGCGGTTCAAAAAGATCACCGGCACCGCAGCTAATAGAGTACCACTTGGTCCCGGCACGACGATGCCCCCGAGTCGGTTAAGTCCCTAATGACTGCGTATCCAGCCGGATCGCCCCTCACATGGAATCCAGACCATGGAGATAGCTCCAGAAGGCTCCGTGTGGCCCTCATAGACTCCGTGTCAGCTGGCACAGCCACGGCCTTTCCCGGTCGTCCCTGACCAGCCCAGGCATCTTCATCACTGACCGAGTCGATGTAGCCCCCCCCCCCCCCCCCGGCCAACCCCACTCGGCCTCGGCATCCCCACGATGACCGAATCAGCCTCGACCATCTCTGGTTTGCCCCAATGCCTCCAAAATTAATCTTGGCGTCGAGTCGCCCATGGATCATTCCAAGCCTTTGGAGGATCCATACGTAGATGAGTTTCTTTTCAAATAGTCTGCAACAACATGAAGAATTTTGAGTAACCTTCCACATGGCCGGCTTACATTCTGGGGTGCACTCGAACATCGTCCGGTCCAAAGTCGCAATTCGGCTACGGCATTGTTAACATATGCAACATTTGAAACTAAGAAAACATTTCAGAAGGTGCAACATTTGGCTACGATATTGTCAATGAATGCGACTCGGCCGTGGGAAGTAAGGCACAGTAAGATGTTCTTTCAAAAGAAGAAAGGACAGATGGAACAAAACGAAAAGAAGTTTGATAAAAATTTCTTCTTTATTAGCAATCAGAGAGAAATACAAAATTGGGACTGAGGCGGTTACACAAGATAAAGAAAAGAAAAATGGACAGCGGATCCTCAAGGCTCGCCGGGGCCGGGCTTCTTCTCATCCTCTTTCTCTGCTGGCTCCTCGTCAGACTCCCCAGGCTGGATGTCTTCAAGTTTAGAAACGTCGATCTCGAGGGCTGCAGATACTTTGACCTTGAACATTTCGAAGCCTTGAACATAGGCATTGAGGCTGGCCTCGATGACTTCCTACTTGAACTCCGACGAGGCCTTATAGTTGGTAATGGCCTGCCCTGCCTCGACTTCAGCTCGCTGTGCTTTGGCCTCGGCCTCCTTGGCTCGCGCCTCAGCCTCCCAGGCCCTGCTCTCGGCTTCTTCAGCATGGGCGCTAGCCTCATCGGCACAGGCTACCGCCCCGGCCTTCTTCGAAACTGCTTCTGCTGCCACTTTCTCCGTGGCAGCGGCCCTCTCCCCTATGGCCCAGACTCCCTCCTTGGCGCTTTGGAGCTGCCTGGTCAGCTCTTCATTCTGCGCCACGATGGCCTTCAACCTTTCCGAGGCCAACTCCATCTTGGCCTCGGCTGCGGAGGCCCGGCCGTTCTTGGCCTCGGCCCGGCTCTCCATCTCCCGTAGACGGCCGGCTAAGCTCTCCTCGCGGGCCGAGGTCTCTTGATGAAGTCGAGCAAGGCTTTCGGCCTGCGCCATGCTCTCCTTCTTGTACTTGTCGGCCCGTGCCAGGGCCTTGACTATCGTGTTTGAAGAATGGGCCAGCACCTCGCGAAGGCCCAGGGCATCGTTGGCCATCTGTAGCAGAGGAAACATGTTAGCTGCAGAAAGGAAAAACATTGGGAAAAATGAGGAAGATTCAAAAAGTACCTGGACAACAGTGACCATGACCATATCCAGGAGTGCAGAGTGACTCAATCCTCGCATCTCCTCCTCGAACTTGGCGGTTCGAACTCCTGACAGAAGGTGGGAGGCTTGTACGGCATTCGCCATCGTGCCGAGTGTGGGGACCAGCCGAGTTTGTCCCTCCTGTGGGCCTTCAGATTGGGGGCGGGCCAGTTGACGGGACGAGCTTCCTGGCTCACCCCTCTGCTTCCCGGTCGCCTCCGCCCCGTCCTAGGCCCTCCTGGCGACTCGCTCTCCCTCGCTAGTAGTTGGGGGAGCACTCTTCCTCGCTGGCTCTGCAACAGCCGGAGGGCTGACGACGATAGTAACCCGCCCCACCTTGGGCACATCGGCGGCGGCGGGGGCTTCCTCCTCATCCAAAACTACCACCGTCAGTTCGGTAGCGGCCGAGATCTCCCCCTTTTCAATTTGGCCCTAGCCGGCTTTGGGGCCTCTCCTACAACCGGCTTCTTCTTAGCCGGCTCCTCCGTAGGTGTTGGGGCCGTGAGGGCTGCGGCCGGCCTGGCTGGCTCCCTTCTCCAAATTTTCTTCGCCGGCCTGGATGACTCTCCGGTCGCCGGCCTTTTCTGCCTCAGGACGGCCTCGAAATCACTGGCAAAAATCTTCATTGCTGCACAGAAAAGATAACAAGCATTAGCGACGACATACAACAAACCAAAGGTCGGGACAGAGGGAACGAGGCGTCAAGCTCACCGGCCGCCGGGGCTAACTCGGCTTCTACCAGGTTCTCCTCGGATAGGAGTTCCTTGTAGCCGGGGATTTGGCAGTTGGACAGTTGGGTGAACAATTCCTTATCCCTATCCCTTACGGAGGAGTCGTCGTTCGAGCTAGTGTCTGGCTCCCTCCAAGCGGCCCTTACCCCCTTGACGTGGGCAAAAAGAAACCTAGACTTCCACCCCCTAATTTTGGACGGGAGGCCTAAAGGGAAAGCTCTGCCCGGCCTGGCGGTAAAGGCCCACCATGCCCCCTCGCCTTGATGGCGGAGCTTATAGAAAGCTCGGAACAGAGATAGCCCTGGACGGGCCCTCTCAAAATGACATAGAATGACAAAGGCATAGATGATCCGAATCGAGTTCGGGTCAACTGCGCCGGCACCAACCTATACCTATCTAAGAGGTTAAGGAGAAAGAGATGGAAGGGAAGGCGCAGCCCGCACCGAAAGAACTCCTCCTATAAAGCGACCCGACCTGGGTAGTCAGAGGTCACCCTATCTTCGGACCCCGGCACGGACAGGCCAATGAAGTCAGGGACCAAATATCTAGCTCTAACAGCCTCTACATCCTTAGGGGTCATGGTGGAAGCCACTCCCGCTAGACCTGTTGGATCGGAGCTCACCACCGGAGGAAGCGCCGAACGGCGAGAGGACACGGGGGCTGCCCTAATAGGAGAACCGAAGGTGGACGGAGGTCCTATCGCCCTCGATTGGTCGCAGATGGTGATGCCACCCACCGGTCGAGGCATTTGGCTAGCTACAGGGGCCTGGTTATCACTGCTGGATTGGGAAGACTCTTCTACGGGTCTCTTACCCTCCCTAATGGCACTACGGTCCATGGGCGAAGTAAAGGATGAAACTAACCTGGGAGTTGGAAGGGCTCGGGTCGCAGAAGAAGCTCAGGGAGGAGGAAGGTGGAAGAAAGCAATAGCGGTGTAAAAGCTTTCCCCAGACTCTAGAAGCGCTTTTATACCCTCCACCTTCCATCAGTGACGCTCGAGATCCCGCCACGTGGCAAACCTCTATTGCGCCACGAGCTATCAATCGAAAATCTTGCCTGCGCCCAAGACAAGCCACCTCGATCCGTCCCAAGGGACGTGATCCTCGGCAAATCGTGGGGAATAGAAAACAGAGAAGCAATGATGATCCTCACCTTTTTCCATTCCCTAATGAGCTCCCTCCCCGGAGCGTCCGGCGCCAACATCAGCCCCACCTACCGCATGATTGTGGGAGATCTTCGAAGCGACACTGCCTTGGGACAAAGGCCAGCTCATCAAGCCATTTAAAGCGCATAAAGGAGGCAATCATTCTTTTTGAATTTTCGCGCGACTTTCGCCCAAAGGATTGCAGGCGCACGGTCCTTAGCGCTCAGGGGCGGGGGCGCATCTGATGTGGCTGGTGTAGCTACAAGGGCAATTTCGGTAAAACTAAAACATTAATGCGGCCCCGGCGTCTCCAGGCCTGCCGAGTTGGCCCCGACCATTCCTGGTCGGCCCCGCTCGGCCCCGGCAGCTCCAGGCCAGCCGAGTCGGCCCCGACCATTCTGGGTCGGCCCCGGTGTCTCTAGGCCCGCCGAGTCGGCCCCGACCATTCCTGGTCAGCCCAGCTCGGCCTCGGCGTCTCCAGGCCAGTCGAGTCGGCCTCGACCATTCCTGATCGGCCTCGCTCGGCCCCGGCGTCTCCAGGCCCGCCGAGTTGGCCCCGACCATTCCTGGTCGGCCCCGGCATCTCCAGGCCCACCGAGTCGGCCCTGACCATTCTTAGTCGGCCCCGCTCGGCCTCGGCAGCTCCAGGCCCGCCGAGTTGGCCCCAATCATTCCTGGTCGGCCCCACTCAGCCCCGGCATCTCCAGGCCCGCCGAGTCGGCCCCAACCATTCCTGGTCGGCCCTGCTCGGCCCCGGCAGTTCCAAGCCCGCCGAGTCGGCCCCGACCATTCCTGGTCGGCCCCGCCCGGCCCCCGCATCTCCAGGCCCGCCGAGTCGGCCCCGACAATTCCTAGTCGGCCCCGCTCTGCCCCACTCGGCCCCGGCGTCTCCAGGCCCGCTGAGTCAGCCCCGACCATTCCTGGTCGGCCCCGCTCGGCCCCGACAGCTCCAGGCCCGCCGAGTCGGCTCCGTCCATTCCTGGTCGGCCCCACTCGGCCCCGACAGCTTCAGGCCCGCCGAGTCAGCCCCGACCATTCCTGGTCGGCCTTGCTCGGCCCCGGCGTCTCTAGGCCCACCGAGTCAGCCCCGACCATTCCTGGTCGGCCCCGCTCGGCCCCGGCATCTCCGGGCCCACCGAGTCGGCCCCGACCATGCCTGGTCGGCCCCGCTCGGTCCCGGCAGCTCCAGGCCCGCCGAGTCGGCCCCATCCATTCCTGGTCGGCCCCGCTCGGCCCCGGCAGCTCCAGGCCCGCCGAGTCGGCCCCGACCATTCCTAGTCGGTCCCGCTCGGCCCCGACATCTTCAGCCCACCGAGTCGGCCCCGACCATTCCTGGTCAGCCCCGTCCCGGCGCTTTCTGGTCGACGAGGTTGGCCTCGGCCATCCCCGATCGACCCAGCTCAGCCTCGGCTCCCTCGAGAGAGTCAAAACGCCCCCGTTTCCTCCAAATCAGCCCCAGCACGGCTCTGGAAGTTCAGGACGCCACCTTCCTGACCCACGCCGCCTGACAACGCTAGATCCAACTACCCACTGGCCATGCCGCTGATGGGACTGGACCCAACTACCCAATAGCCCCACTGGCTGATGGGACGTAGTCCACCAACCGTCATTTTCTTCCTCTCCGATGGGACAGGACCCACCAACCAGCCCAGATTCACATAACTTCCAAGAACTCCGCGGACATTCCTTTTTACGAAATCCCACGTGGTCATCCAAGTGTCAACCCCTATAAGAAGGTGAATCCACTCAATAATCAGGTATGAGCAATAATCCCAAGGAATCGCTATCTTAGCACTCAAAGAGGAATCCCTCCTTCCTGGAAACACTTATCTAAAAAGAGCTCATTCGAGCTCCTCCTCAGCTGTGACCTCATTGCTAACTTGAGCGTCGGAGGATCCCACCGGAGAATCTTTCCGGTCCTAGGACTTTTTTTGCAGACAACCTGGTGGAGCAAAGATTCGATAATTAATCCATTCCCTTTTCTCGAGATCAGTGATCGGGCATCATCAGATATTAATGCATGTTATTAAAATTTAAGATGATTCTCTTATCCATCATATAAAATTTATATGAATCAATAAAAAATAAATATAGAATTTATTGCATCAAAGGTGGTTTAAAAAGACTTTTCCTAGCTGAATTATTGGAAGGCGAACATTCTTTGCATCTGAGCCCCATCTCCCTCAGGCTCACCAGACGAAAGTATTTTTATTCGTTGCATTGACGCCAAGCACGCCAGCCATTGACCTGAGAGCAGGGCTTTTGAAATAATGAAAGGCGTGCATTTCACGCCGAGGCTTATCCTTCCTCCATCCTCATCAGGCCAAAAACACCGGCCACCACAGGTTGACTGACGCACTCTTCTGCAGGAGGCGCTATGGAGGCAATCCTCTCGATTGGAGAACCGATCGTTTCCGCCATCGTCGACAAATTGATCGGCCAGATCAGCTCCGATGCCGTGGAGCAGTTCGGGCGAGAATCGGGCCTTCAGAACGACCTTGAGGGGCTCAAGGGTGCTCTGGCAAGGACCCGCATCATCCTCGACCTCGCCGAGAGGAAGCGCACCAACTACAGGAACCTTGCCAAGATCCTCGAACAACTCAAGGACGCCGTCGACGATGCCGAAGACTTGCTGGATGTATTCCAATATCGAGCCCTGCAGCAAAAGGCTGAAAGCCAGAAGGATCGCGGAGGTAAATTAAAATTCTTATCCTCCTGGTTTACTCGTGCCATAAATTTGTTCAATCGTTATGGTGAAACTGTGAGGGAGGTCAAGGGGAGGTTAGAAAGCACCGCTGATAATATGGAAAGAGCCATCAGACTCCTGGATTCAGATGATGATGGAAAAAGATCCAAGAACTCGGCGAGACGAGAGACGAGCTCATTCTTGACTGAATCCCAAGTGTTTGGCCGAGAAGAAGAAAAAGAAAAGGTGATAGAACTGCTGTTGAAGTCGAGTGATGCAACTGAACCTAGAGATGGTTGTGCTTGTTCAAAAAGATCAAAGAAAGACACCATTTCTGTTTTGCCGGTGGTCGGCATTGGAGGGATCGGAAAAACTACACTCGCTCAGCTCATTTACAATGATCCGAAGGTGGATAATTACTTTGATGTAAAGATTTGGATTTGTATGTCTGATTCTTTTGATGTGAAAAGGTTAACTAAAGAGATGATAGAGTCTGTTACCAAGGAGAGACAGTGCAATATGAATTTGGACCTTCTTCAAGTCATCCTTAAGGAGAAGATAATGTCGAAGAGATTCCTGCTCGTCCTTGATGATGTATGGAACGATGACAGCATCAAATGGGAGAGGTTCTGTGCACCATTAAGGTCCAGTTTGGAAGGAAGCAAGGTTTTGGTAACAACCAGAGATCGAAAGGTTGCAGAGATGATGGGCAGTATGGACCCAGTCCCCTTGGAGGGTTTAGCAGATCATGCTTATTGGGAATTTTTCAGTAGACAAGCATTTGATCCTTTGAACCCCAAAGAATATCCAAAGTTGGAAGCTATTGGCCAGAAGATTGCTAGGCAGCTGAAAGGATCACCACTTGCAGCCAAGACGCTGGGAGGCCTATTGAATTCAGACTTTGATGAGAGGCACTGGAGAACCATCATGAATAGTGAAATATGGCAACTAAAACAAGGTGAAGATGACATTATGTCAGTCCTACAATTAAGCTATCAGTACCTGCCTGCATGCTTGAAGCAATGCTTCACATATTGTTGTGTGTTTCCTAAAGGTTACAAATTTGAAAAAGACGAGTTGGTGGATATCTGGATGGCACAAGGCTTCATTGTACCTCAACAAAATAAGCGGATCGAAGAGGTAGGAAGTGGGTACTTCCATGATTTACTTTGCAGAAATTTCTTTGAGCACTTTTTGCAGGATACATATGCAATGCATGATTTGATATATGATATGCTGCAATTTGTGTCCCCTAATGATCATTTAAGCATAAGGGATGGCCGGCCGCAGGAAATTTCTGGTAAGCTTCGACACCTGTCAATATATTATAAGAATCTGGAGCTGAGTAAGACATCAGACTTTAGCAGTTATAAGAATATGCACACTCTTATTTTTAAGAATTTGAATGATGCCAATTTTGGTCCCGTGCTTAATTGTTTGTTCAATGTGTCAACAAAGATTCGTGTGTTGCAATTAAAGCATTGTGAAATCCAAGAGTTGCCTGAAAGTATTGGCAACTTAAAACATCTTCGATACCTTGATGTCTCTTTCAATAGAATTCGAAGGTTGCCTGAATCATTATGTAAGCTTTACAATCTTCTAGTGTTGAACATATTGGGTTGCCCAATAGAAAATTTCCCTGCATATATGACTGACTTAGTCAACTTGAGGCGGCTTAAGGCAGAAGGGGCGATAATTTCCAAGTTGGCTAACATTGGGAAGTTAACGTCTCTCCAGGAGTTGCCAGTATTTATCATTGAAAAGAAGAGTGGACATAAGATTGAAGAATTAAAGAATATCACAAACCTTCACAGAGGACTCTGCATTAAAAATCTTGAGAGTGTTGAAAGTAAGGAAGAGGCCAGTCTGGCTAATCTAAACGATAAATGCGACCTTGATGAATTGGTGTTAGTATGGAACTCTAATAGAAGCATCAGTTCAGGGAACGATGATGAGATACTTGAAGGACTTCAACCACATCTCAGTCTCCGAAGGCTGCAAATCAAATGCTATGATGGTGCCAGATTTCCAAGTTGGCTGGAGCCACAATCGCTCAAAAGTTTAGAAGTTATTTGCCTAGACAATATCCAAAGATGGGAACGACTTCCATGTCTTGGACAGCTGCCATTTCTCAAGACTCTGCGCATCAGAAATATGCATAAAGTGAAACAAGTTGGTCAGGAATTCTATGGCTCTTTAGGATTTCCATTGCTGGAAGAGTTGGAAATAAAAATCCTGCCAGTATGGGAAGAGTGGTTTGGAGCAGAAGGCATCATCCAAATGTTCCCTCGCCTGCTTAAGCTCTATATCGAGGGCTGCCCTGGTCTAAGGGGCTTGCCTTGTCTACCTCCCTTGCTTGGAGAATTGCGCTTGAAGAATGTAGGAATAAGCGCACTCCCAGAGGCGTGGGATGAAGGCGATGATTTTAACAATAATACAATGACACGACGCAGAAGACGCAGCAGCAGCAGCAGCCGGAGCTCTTCAATATCCGTATTAGATGTCGCAATGTGCCCAAATCTGATTGGTCTGGAACAATGGCTACTTTTACGTCATCTACCAGCTATCAAAACATTAAGGATTTTTGAATGTCCGAAAGTAGTGCGGTTGCCGATGGAAGGGTTGAAAGACTTCGTCTCCCTCGAGGAGTTGCGAATCATCGGCTGTCCCTTGTCCGCGTCTCGAGCACAACTGATCCTTCCCTGTTCTCTTCGACGTCTCGCACTGGATTCATGTGGTGGTCATCTAGATCAGTCACTACCCGACTGCCTGCACAACCTCACCTCTCTTACCCGCTTGAAGTTGGTTTGCTGCCCACGCATGACCTCTCTTCCAACTGAAGTGCTCCGTCACATGAAAGCTCTCAATGCTTTGATTATTAAGGACTGCAAAGAACTGAGGTCACTGGGAGACTTACGAGTTCTCGTATCTCTTGTGGAATTGCATTTAGGAGGATGTCCTCGGCTGACAATATCAGCAAACGAGGAACAGCAGGGCGAGGGTTCGGGACGTCTTCACTTTCTAAGCATCGACGACATTGCCCTGGTCAAAGTGCTGGTCAAAGTGATTTCCTCCTTAATTACCCAATCGTTTTTTCTTACTCTCCGAATCTGTGACTCATCTCAACTCACATTGTTCACTGGAGAGGAGCTCTTATGGTTGCAAAACCTCATATCTCCTTGGAGCCTAGTAATTGAAAGATGTGCTAATCTTCAGACCTTGCCAGCAGAGTTGCGCATCCTTTCCACTCTTCATAATTTCGTGATACAAGATTGCCCTAAGATCCGCTCGCTGCCAGAAAGGGGCCTGCCTTCCTCCCTAAAATATCTAGTTTTCAGAAACTGTGAGAACCTTGAATCTCTGCCAGCAGAGTTGCATCGCCTTTCCACCCTCAGTTATTTGAGGGTATTAAATTGCCCAGCAATCCGTTCGCTACCAAAGGACCTGCCTTCATCGATACATATATATGTCGAAAATTGTCATCCGGAGTTTACAGAGCAATGGAAAAGACGCGAGGAAATGTTGATGAAGTCACGTAATGTTCTTCCATAGACTACTCAAAACAGGTACAGCAATTCGATCGGCATAGTTTCACCTTTCACCTTTAGTCAATTTGCTGATTTTACGTAATGTTTTCCGATCTGTATTTATTGCTAATTTGCACTTGAAGAAGACTTTGACTTGTAGCATATCCATGTTGAAGTCTTACTCCATAGCTTCATGCAACAGATTTTGACCTGAGCTAATAACTGTACGAAACCGTGAATGTACCATAAATTTTATGATGGTCTTATCCCTTTGATATTTTCTGGTACTCTATCAAAGCAGAAAGTATTAGTTTGCCTTATGTAAAATATTCAACTAAAAAAGGATTGTTTTTAGCTTCTTGACATTTCTGGAGCTGTAGATTAATATCAACGGCATGCATCTCCAAATTGTATAACCCATCATTGATATTAAGTTGTTAAATCTCATATTGAAGATCTAATGTGTTATATCTCCAATTGAAGTTTAGTTCGTGATGTGTGTTTCATTATGCTAAAGTGGGTTCTGAAACTTATACAATTTTCAACTTACATAAAAATTAGTCTAGTTGTGATTATATCAAAATATTTGGACAAAAATGGAAAAAGGATTAGGTGCCTTGGATTGATTCTTATATTGTTCATTTGATCTTGGCTTCAAGATCACTTCAAGTTGTAGGAATTGTGATCATATTAATAATCATTCTCTTGAAATTCCAGGACCATTATCTCTAACTGATCTGACTGTCTCTAGCCATGGACCTAACGTGCGTGTATCATATCAGGTATAACATTTTGTTGCCTAATCACGTCCTGTGTTTTTTGTATTATGGTTAACATCATTAGCAACTCATGCACAATATTCTTGTTTTGATTTACAATTTAATCCAGGGTTCTACAGGTGCATACATGAGGTTGCTGCCCTCAAAGCATGCCCATAGTGTGTAGCTGTTCGCTGTGAACAGTTTGAAGCTGCATTCATTCAATAAAATAGCATTTTATATCATTTAAATTCATCGGTCATCAAACTGCACCCATTTTAAACTGATTTTGTAACTGGCAGTCTGTTGAACTTTGGCTAGTTGACAAAGCAGTTCTTCCAATTGAGAACTCTGTAGGTGGAAACACTTGTAGGAACTACAACTTGCTTCTCTGCCATAGGCTGCATATTGTGGGTGAGCTGCAAATGGCTGTTAACCACTGCCTCATGTCTCTGCCAGGTGTGAAAAAGGAGCTAAAGCATGTTTTAAGCCATCCACAGGTTTATGTTTTACTAACTTGATCATCAAAATGCCTCATTTTAATATTTTAATCCATACCTTATCACTTGCAGGCACTTGCTTAGTGTGAGATTGTACTGAGAAAATTAGGTGTTATTCAGGAAGTGTTGATGATATTGCTCTTGCTGCTCAGGTTGTTCATGTTTTTCTTCTCTTTTTCTTTTATGTGATGTATTTACTTAAGGTGGCGACAATTGTACCTCTTTTGTTAACTCCTACAATTTTGCCAGCTCGCAACCTCAAACGATCTAGGGATGCTGGAGCAATTGCTAGTGCCCAAGCTGCAGAAATATATGGGCTTAAGAAAGTTCAAGAAACGATCTAGGCAATGAATCTTTTTTTCTTTTTGACTAATTATCATTTTACTTGCATGCTCATGTATTCTTAGCCTGTTTAAGGAAATGACTTTATACTTATTATGATAGACATTGTGTTCATATGCTTTTAGCTTATATTTAGATTCAATGATGTTCAACTCCAACACAAAAATATCTTGGACCACATAGCATTCATGTACTCTAGATTGACATTTAAATGTTTTTACTCCTCTCTTCTTTTAAGCTTAAGTGAACTATGGCGGTTCATTAATTTTGATCATAGATTGGAGCTACTATTGTATTTTAATTCTGCAGTTCTGTATCTTCTCACAACCCTTCATCTGTTATTTTCAATGCTATCCTATTTTGCCTAGAACCCTTGATGCTCACCCGACAATTAGAAATGGATACTGGCATGAAACTTAAGTATGGTTACATGAGAAGGAATTTTATATACCAAAATACGAAAAGAATGTGGCACATGCCTCACTATCGCCCAACAAAGATATATGAGTCCGTGTAATATTGGTACTATAATTTCAGTTATGATCATCCATTTTGATATGATGTATTGGTAATGATAGGACAGGTCTGACAACATTACTTATTTCCATATTTTGGCCAGGGATCGCATAGTTCCAAAAACAAATAGGCCCTTTAAGGTATTAACCTGGAGGCTACTATGTTCAAATTTAGTGTTATGAAAAGGAATGAAAAATCAAAATTTTCACTAATCTTTTCAGACAAGCATTATCTTCACTCTTGAAGAAGGTCCTGGAGTATTATTTATAGCCTTGGCAATCTTTGCTCTAAGGAGTGTTAACCTGACAAAGGTATCTGACACTGAAATTGGTATTGTCATTTTCAGTATCATTAAGTTTTTTGATTGAAAACTTGACAAGTTTTGGTCATGCAATGGCAGATTGAAAGCAGACCACAAAGAAAGCACCCTTTAAGGGTTATTGATTACTCTAACCATGGCACTGCCAGGTAAGTGTTGTTATTATATGAAGCTACTTGTAGTTCTAGAGCTTACCTTTAGCTACACCATATACATGTGATCTTTGTTGTCCTATGTCTGTGTGTGTAAAAGAGCTACTGTAGCTTTTACCTTTGTAGTTGCAACTAATTGAGAATTTTGTTTTAGTTACTTTGATTATCTATTCTATGTTGATTTTGAGGCATCAATGGTTGAGCCACAAGCACAAAATGCCTTGGCTCATGTACAGGTCAGGATTATGTTCTCTATGAATATTTATCCTTTATTATGTTGTTTGAAGTATAAGTTACATCAAGTGCTTAAATATACAAAAACAAATTCTTCTTGATAAAATTTAATATCACTTTGAAAATGCTCGATATCTGAATGTGTGGTTATGAGGAAGTTTGTCTTCTTATATAACAATTGTTACATTAAGAAAAGATGCTTGAAATGATGGAACATATGGTCCTTTACCATAGTCCTACTAGGTTGTATTCATAAAATTTATGTAGGAATCATGAGCAGTGCCAAAGTTTTCTTTTGTTTTCCTTTGACCGATCTCCTCCCTTAATAGAGACTATCAAGTTGAATTATAATACGAGTCCAACATTTTGTACATCATATTTGGACCATTCATCCTAAATTACAGTGCTGCATGCTTCATTTGCAGCACATATGATAGCTTCACAATCATGCAGGGTATCATGTGCCAGATTGGTAACATAATTAAATAAATGGTAATAAATTATGTGACCAAGGCTATCCATTAGATACTCCCTCTTAGTTAGATGCATGGCTTTTCAGCCATGTGCATTGAAATGCCAAATGCTAGTTTTAATCATGAGATCTGCTGATCTGGTCTGTAATTTTATTAAATCCTCTCTCCTATGTTGCTACAATTTCATGAACAAATTTGCTAGTGCCCCACAAATAGAAAATCCTGATTTTGCCCCTGTTTTCACTTTTCAGAATTTCTGTCAGTTTGAGATATAGATCATCTAGGCAATTAGTTGAACTTATAGCAAGCACTCTTCACTTGTCTTACAAAAAGAAGATAAGGTGATTTTTTTGCAAAATGAAAGTCAAAATGACAGATAGTTACAGCTTAGGTGAGTCCTCTGAAGTAATCAATGGCCAAGTTATGGTGATTCAGCCTAATGGGCTAGTACAGTGGACCAAATTCCCACCACCTCCACCTCTATAGTCCAAGTAGCTAGTGGGAAGTCCACATACCACCTAGTACACTCTTACCATTCATATGAATATCCTGCTAATGTGAAGATCCTTACTAAGGCTTCTAATTCCTTTCAAATAGTCCAACAAACATGTATGACAAAATGTGCAAATATCAAAATCCCTTCATCGCCTCAAACAATTGTTTGACACCTCGGCTATAGGCTTCAAACATCAATAGCTCCACACCAACTTGAAGTCAAAGTCGACCATCAAAGGGAGGATGATATAAAACCCTCCTTATTGGAGGCTTTCAAAGAGTCATGAAGTACCAGCTATCCTCTGGAAGAAAATGATGCTTCTTCCACATCATGTGAGCATAGAAATAGAGCAGGCTACACCTACCGCTTCAAGCATGATCCATTTTCCCCCCACAGTCAGGGGCTCAACATGATGACAAGTTGGTAACTCACAGGTACAATCCCCAGAAGGCTATAACCACTAAAAGCCTGATGTTAAGAGTGTTCCACTATATCGAGAGGGGGAGGGGGTGCACTCTACAAACAATAAGAGAACCCATCAGACCCCTTAAGTTTTCACCCTTTAGTCAGCCACCAGAAAAGCCATCAAAAAGAAGTCTGTTAGTTGTAATTGACTGGGGCCCTCTAACCGCCCTATGTAAGCATCAAGCTAGAGTACTCTGGCCGGAGACCCCCTGACATTTCTGTTTTAGTTCATAATACTATTGACCAATCTTGAATTAACTACTTGCCAACCATCAGACAACAAACAGCAAGAAAGAGAGACCCATTTGTGCTGTAGGTGCGTAGGATGTTGATAGTTTCTTTTTCCAGAATATATGAATACATATTATACATTTAAAACATATATGTTTACTGATCAAAATTGATGTTTCGTATCCTTGTCAACTCTTAGACAACTCTTGCTTGTTGTAATATTTTCTCATCATTAATGCAATTGGTTCATCCATCCATATAAGACTACTGCTCTGTAAGAAGAACTGTCTTTAATCAAATAGTTCTCCAAGAAAAAGGAAATGTCACGATTATTAGCAACTAAAGATATCGACCCACATGGAGTGTTGATTACTTGACTTCATTACGGTAATTTTTTTTGGGCTATTACACCTTGGAGTTCCCGTGCAACTTGGAGTAATGACAATCCTCTATTGCCAAATAAGAATACAGAAAAAATCTATGAAACGTGGGGTATGTGAAGTACTTATATTTGAGAAATGCATTGTAGATTTCTGATTCATGATTCTGTCTATATCTTATATGATCATAACAACTGGTAGCATTCATAGTAATTCAAAGAAGCATATTGAAGTAAATTGGCTCTCTATAAAAGAACATGGTGAAAATTAAGTGTTTTGAGGCCTAAAGAGAACATTCTGTTGATTTCCACAATTTTTCTAAATAATGTTCAATATTACTCAAAATTAAAATAGAAGAAAAGTATGTGCTGTCCCTATGTATCTTTTAATTCTATGTACGACTGCGCATGAATTGTATCTGATGAAGAGTTTTTGCATTGGTTCTATACAAGCACCCTTTCATTTGTTATCATGCTTGGAGTTTGCATTTGCATTTCTGCTCTATTTAATGTTGGACTAGAAGTAGCATTGCTTTTGAAGTCTTGTATCCCACAAATGACTTTATCAAGAGCCTTCAATCTCGAAATAATGAAATCTTGCTAGTTATGTGGGAAATTGATGCAAATTTACTATGGGAAATATGCATGTAAACATGATGGCATCAAATTTATGCCCAGGCAATCGCCTTGGACATCATTCTTGTCTTTATAGCATTCGCTACTACCTTTTCTTATTTGCAGTGATTTAGTGCACAACATTCATGAAGAAAATTTTAATTTTGTTTCAAATTAGTATATTTAGGTAATGAAGTGTGGTTCATGCAATGTCCAGAATGTCCAAGAAACAAGAGTTTGTTTTAAGACTGTGCTTATTTGCCTATATTTTTCCACCATATTACATCCTAGGAGTCATGAGATTTGTATAACTGATATAGCTTTGTTTGGTAACTCGTTATTTCTTCATTCACCTCTTGAAACGTGTCTCTGCTTGTATAGGAATTTGCGACATTTCTTCGAGTTCTTGGCTCCTATCCAATGGACACAACTCTGTAAATATCTTTCTTTGTGGCGACTACTTTGCAGACATATACCGTCTCTATTGCTTTGTCGGCTCAGACAAAGTTGATTCGTACCCAAATTCTTTACTGCTTGGTCTTACCCTAGCAGGTTGAGCAATGGGACTCTACCAGCAGTGATGAACTCCACAAGGGAGTTGGACTGCGGCATCTTTCCTTTTTAAGCTTGTTTCAAGATTTTGGAAGCTTGTCGTCAACTTCATCAACATTGGTACATGATCAAATTATTTTCTGGAACTTGTATATATCTTTGCTGCTATTAAAATTTTGGAACGCAGCGAGCCCCCTTGAGAAGACTAAGCAGCTGATTGGTCTATCATTGCTTACAGGACTGCTGAGATACATCTTAAGTTTATCATCTTTTTGGCTTTCCGTTCATTTTCCTTCAATCATAGGAATTATGAGAACTTAAAGGGGAACTTACAAATGTGCTTTGGCTCAAGCTTCATTAATTTATTATTCTCGAACCTGTAATTTGAATTTCTATGAGGTGCTGTTTTTGCTCTTGTGGAAGCATATTAAGAATGCAGCTAATTGGTGAATTGGAGTACTCTGCTGCATATATAACTAAAAATTCTGAGTTTATGGGAAACTGACATGTTCAAAGCGAGATGAATTAAATGTATGATGAGCTTGATGGCTCATGTGCTCATTGTGCTGCAACTGAACTATAGAAACAGGATTACTGTTTCCAGTAGGGCTTGACAGGGAAGAGTTGTTATACTTGATTGGTCTAATTTGAAATAATATGGACTCTACCTTGATTTTATATGCTTATATTGATGATAATGAATGGAATGTTATAGTTGATTGGCTTGCAAATTCTGCCAGAGGTGACAATATTACTTGTCTGGCTTGATGAATTCCAGGAGAGCTGGTGATTCTTGTATATTTGGACATGATTTGTGGGATGCGTGGTTAAAGAAATGTTATTAATTATTTCTTGGGATATTGTGTAATCTTCCACAGTAGACCATGTGATGCTGATTTGCCTGGATGTATCTACTGGAGGATTCTGTCGTACCTCCCAATGTAATGGCATAATTAGTGGTTTAGTCTCATCTAAGTTGGATGCTGGCTGGTGTTAGGGTCAGCAAGGTGTCCTCAAATGTTGAACTTGCTTATCAACATTTGTAAGCGAAGCATATTAAGCTGCCAAACACTTTGAAGTTGAGGGAAATTCGCATATTCCCTTTCATTCTTTCCATGGGTAGCTATACTAGTGCTCATGAGCACTATGTAAAGCATATGACAAGCAGTATTGCTTCTTCCCACAAATCATTGTAAAGCTTGTGCATGTACGGATTGATTTACCGTGTCCGCTTGTATGATGCATCTCTCGTTATGTATGACCTGTGAGTGCTTAAGATTATCATGATTTATGATTATCTTAAATTATAGAGAATCAAATACTTTTGCTCAAATTACTATATCTAATTATCGAACATGGACAAACATGCTAATTTTGAGGTTAGCAAAGTGGATTAGCATCAACCAAATGCCTCCTAATAGCACTGGCATAACAAAAGGGTCAATGTGTAAGATTAATGGGATTTATGCCTAGCATCCATCAAGCCTGGTTGGCCTATAGGTGCGGGGTAGTGGTAGGAGAATTTAACAGCCAGTTACAAAATAGGAAAAGTCCTGCATCGTGCACGGTGCAAAAGTTTATACACCATGCACGCTAATTGGCTGTGCATACATACAATGCACGAAAGGATAAAATCTTTTTTGACAATGCATTATCGTATGCGTGCGATCTGCACCATGCGCAATGCACAAAAACCTTTCCAAATAGGAAAAGTCCTCCTGCACCAGATGACAGGGTTGTGCTTATGAAGATGATCTAGCTTGATTGATAATATGGGAGTATTTAAGGCACGGCAACATGATACCCTTGAGCATGAGAGGAACCTTGCAAGCATGTATTTGCTAGTGACATGGTTGTGCAAGGATCTTAATCCCTTGCACGGCCGACGTACGCAAATAATAACTTTTAATAGTTTTTTTCCGACCGAAGTCTTATATTTGTAATATGAGAGCAAACCGGCATATGACTTATGTGGAGGCTGGGAGGTACTACAGCATGAATCCTTTATGATCTGACCATGGATCGATTATACATCAATTATATGCTAAGATGATCTTAATACTTTTATATGCATCCATTTGGGACAGCCTTCTAACGTAAAGTCTTAGGTAACTAAATAGCAAGCAATTAAAAAATATATGGTCTACATATGAAAGAGTAAATCTATCAATTATATGTTGTCGTGTCATTGCAGCTTTCTTTCGACATTAAGGTAGTGTTTGATAGGAAAAATATTATCCATGGATAAGTGTACGGGATAGAGTTTATCCCCTGACTATCCTTAGGGATATCCTTTGGCTATCCCATTGATCATATCAAATACAAAAAGGTAAATCCATAGGATAACCTTTTTTTTCTCTATTTGGAGGGATAACCAGCTATTCCTACATTTTCTAGGGAATAAATTGAGGGGATATCCCATGGTTAACCATGGATTATCCCTTTGGTTAACTTTATTCTATGCTATCCCTTATAGTTATGGCTTTTGGGAATAAGAGTGGATATCCCTTGGATATCCCCTCTTATCTCCTATTTCAAACACTACCTAAGAGGGCTTTTGGTAGAAGGTGACCTATCCGGGATCATTGATGATCTTGGTAAAGATGATAGTGTCACCATATTTGGCTACATCTTAGGCATCCCACATGGCAGTGATCTCAAATTACCTCACTTTTAGAATCAACATCGAATCCAATGATCTCACATTTATTCATGAGATCAGTTATCCATGATTAACTATAGACAAGGACTTTGACTTAAGATTTAGAGATAAGAATGCTCCTCATCCACATAAAAATAATACTTGATATTTTTTTATATTAATATAATATGATTTAATATTAAAAACTATATTATATTAATGTAATTAAAATGTTATAATAATTATAATAGTATATCATTGTAATATAATATTATATAATTATTATACTATAGTAATATGATTTAATCTAAATATAATAATAAAAATATGAATAAAAAATTAATTATTATGGTACTTGCAAAATATTAGTGGTAATTAATTTTAATCAAGAGTAATTTTATATTTCCTAATCGGTGATCCAGAATTTTCATGATAAACCAAATGCAATGATCTTAGGCTATTGGTGATCTAATCATTAGCATATATCATATCAAATCTTAAATTATCGAGGATAAGATCACTTCAATATAATGATTATCGCCCAATAAGAGCCCTTGGATCTGTTATTATTTTGTAATGGTTCCATGGTGCACAAATTACGTTAGCCCGTAAGGCTGCAGCAACAAATGGCTTTGTAGACAAGATTTTCCCTCACAGAAAATCAAAAGGCTGAAATTAATTATAATAAATATTGTGATTTCAATATTTATAGAACATGAGAAAGGGCTACTTGGTTTATGATCGGTTACCAATTTACCCGTCTTTCCTTCCAGCACTTTTTAACTGTTGTCTCTCAGTTCTAAGCAAAGTAGAATTTTCTTGATCTTATTTGAATCTTTAGACTTTATTTCTAAACTGCAAGCAACGGGAGGAGCTTTAAAATTTGCGGCTCTTGTCTCAGCTTTTCTTTTGTCTGTTCCAAGACTGAACTCTCATTAGACTATGCATAATCATGGAAATTTGCTGAAAGATTTAACCAATAATCTAGAGGATTATGGATCTTGGAAAGTGTCTACTGTTAATCAAATCTCTCATGGGAGAGTTTTAGCATCATGTACTTAAATTTGTATCAAGACATAGCCCTCCAACTTAGATCCATCCATGGCTACTCATTCATGATAATTGGCATCTAAATAACAATAGAATGGGTCAATTACTTCTTCATTGCCCTCTTAATGTTGAACTGTAATGCAAAGTTTCCCCTCATTAGTGCAGCACTATTCTTCTCTTTACTCTGTATTCTTCTCTCTCCCTTACTCCTGTTTTCTTCTTAGCACTGTTCCCCTACTGTACACTGTTCAATTTCATTATCTTAATGAAAGTGATGAGTCCCTGTCTAATCTTCTCTCTAGAAGAAAACACTGGTACCTATCAGAAACAACCTCAAATTCTTAGTCTTTTTGGTGGAGAAGTATGAGCGCAAAGGATCCAGGTGAAAACCCAGCATGATAATAAGAGGGTAATTGGTGCACCATGAACCCGTTAAGAAATTAACTCATAAACCAATCAATTTTAAATAGAGAGAAACCACCAGCAAATTGAATTTTGGACATCCTACTAAAACTGTCACATGGTTTAATCTAAAACTATAAAGAAAGAAGGATTATTGGGTCTCAAAGTGGGCTTAGAAATACACAGAAAGCTCATTGACATGACCACTCGCTTGATGAACAAAAAAGAAACGTCCTTCCAAAAGGCTGGCTTGGCAGGTTAGACGGCACTTTGCCCGGAGAGAAGGAACCATGAGTTTTTGGATCGACCTTTTCCAAGGACCATCCAAGTTTTGTTATGCCCCAGTTTTTTCCTTTTCCTCTCTGGCTGCATGGCTATTCCCAATCATTAGAGTAAATAGCCTTTGCTCAAATCCTTTAGGTTGCCATAGAAATTTCCTAGCCTCTATGTCGATTGTTATTTTCTGGTTTTAAGTGCTAAAGCTGCGGTTAGGATGATTAGAAACTGGCCTTCTATTGGCCTGCAAAAGATTACCATCCAGCAAGCTGAAGTTGTCCCTTCTAAACATCCATTTTGTTCATAACTTTCTTCCGGATAGTCCTAAAGATTTTGGCTATAGAATAAATTTTCGCCAGAAATCACTGTTGAAAGAAAAGAGATCTTCCAGTATGGCATGATTCCCTGAAATCTATCAGCGTAGGAATCTACTCTCTCTGAAAGAAGATGCACGAAGAGATGGCCATTGAAGATGTACAGTGCCATTTCATCAGATATGTGTGAACTAAAAAGCTTATCACAAGCAAAGTGAAACCTTCTTCCTTCCCTCTAGTTCATATCTAAGCTGGCGAACAATATCTAAGCATGAAAAGCTATCTTGGAAATCTAGATATCCTAAAAGTGCGAAAAAACAACCATGGATAAATAGCAAAACCTTCACTGAGAAAGAGGAGAAAGAAATAATACCTTAGAGCGAGTGAGCGTTCATGCGAAGGAGATATTGACGCGGCTCAATCCAATCACATGTTTATTTGAGCATATAAACCATGTTTTCAGATTGAGGCACGCCAATACCTCCTACTCAGTCAAACACTCTGGTCATCATTTCTTCTTGTCCTTCTTCTTGTTCTTCTTCTTCTAAAAGCCCCTTCAACAACCGGCGGTGGATCGAGTAGCCATCAGTGCTCGTTAATATGTCTCTTTCCCATATCTATGATTGCTGCCGAGATGTGGAGGCAAATCGACAGTTTGGGAAATGATGGGAGAGCTTTTCAGACAAGAAGTTTATTCCGAGTTGGATTCCAACACATGGAAACAAGGCTTGAGGAAGGAGAGATCATGGAGTTAGGAAGGAGGGTTATACATAAATTGTGGCAATCCAGGTCATCATATAAAGAAAAAAAAATTATTCAGAAGATATTATTTAAGCTGTTTAGTTAAGGATCTTTTCGATGCACAATCCGGATAGAACTAAATATACGTGTCCAAGGATCCTCATGTACTCTTTTTGTTTAAACTAACTAAGAATCCAAATTTAAATGATTCTAATCATGAACTTCATGATCAACTTATGATTATTTTCAAAAAGATCCATGCTATAGCATGGATCATGGTTCAAATTCGCTCTAATATTATTTGTAACGTCTTAAAATTTAATCTAAAAGTTTTTTTTAAAAAAAAGTCAAAAGGTATTATTACTTGGGAGTGTCTTTTTCTCCTATATAAGTATTTAAAATTTTTTTGATATATAATCAATGTAAAAATAAAAAAAATACCTGCACTTATCCTCGTATATGTAATAGATAAAATAATGAGTTTCCACTTTTGTAAAAAAATATCTTTCTTTATATCAACTCTCACTTACAAACACTTTCTTCTTGTCATTTAGTTTTCTTTTTTATGTGGCTCCAAGTTGTTAGGTAAAGAGAAACATAAAATAGCAGAGAACAGAAAGAAGGTATTGGAGCCACATCAAAATGTTTGATTTTAAGGCAAATCATATTTGGAATGATCCTAGTCAGTAAAATTGCTTAATTATCATTTTTTATTTATTTGTTACTTTTTTGTTTAATTATTTCTCTTGTTATAAAACACCTAAATGTACCCTTGAATAAATTTGTACTAAAGTTTAATGTCTCTTTCTCTCTCTTCATTTTTTATGTGATGCAATGTATGGTAATGATGATAACGTATCAGTCAAAATTTTTATTTTATATAGAGGGACATTAAAAATCTTATGGATATATATGACTTCTAAGTTGGCTGCAAGCTGATAATGCTGCTGTAGTCGCATACAAAGCCATATAGGCATAGAGAAAGAAATATGTTGCTCTTAATGCCCTGATTAATTAGAAGATTAAAACCTCCTCTAATTAAGTCTTGAATGTTGAATTATCAACTAGAACATTTTGTTTGAAAACAGAAAATCATGATTGTTCTATTTCATTCTTCTTCATTGAATTAAAAAAAAAATCTTAAGAAACAAGCTTTGGATTTTAATTACTCGATAATTAATCGGGAGCTTAGGCATATTTCACTCAAATGTTCAAACGTATCGGCAATAATAATATCATTCTAAATAGAGAAAAAGTCAAGAAAAGAGCAGAGTAATGCAGAACTATTGCCATCTATCTGAATCACAGAACTTTTAGTGTAACCAACTGCTTTCATTGTCAAATCGATTTGCTTCTTTATGTTGCTTAAATTCCTCCTTTACTAGAATAAGTAACTCATAGTTTTGGGTTTAGGTGAGATGTGCCTTCTTTCACTTCCTCTGCCAAATTTTGGGCCAGTCAAAAAAAGATAGCAGCAGCTAGTGGCCAATCAACATGCGCTCATCCACCCATAAACAAAATAAAAATATGTTTAAAACAATTATAAACTCAATATCCTTTTACTTAGCAATCAGGAATTTTAGGTTCAAGTTTTAGGTGATTCATTTTCTAGTGTCTAAATCTATGTAATTATATATATATATATATCTATCTATCTATCTATCTATCTATCTGTGTGTGTATATGAGAGAGAGAGAGAGAGAGAGAGAGAGAGAGAGAGGGGGGGGGGAACCTTAAATACGATGTTCAACGCTAGAAAATTTTAATTGAAAAAAAGGGTGTCCATCAGTTTATACGTAGGATAAATTACAGTGTTTTAGAAATTAGATCGAGCCAATCGATCCAACTGATTCAATCGAAAATTTTAAATCGATTGATTTATAATCCAAATGTTAAATTAGATCATTATTTAATTTAATTTTTAAAATACTAATAAATTGATATCTTTAAATATATTTTATTTTTAAATTTTTGGTATTGGAATCTAAATGGGTAGACGAGAGAGAGAGAGAGAGAGAGAGTCAAAGGACTACTAAGCCGATGCGGTTGGTGGAGAAAAGCGGCTGCGGGGGGGGACCGAAATCTCGGGCTGAAGCAGGCCAAACCATATGGTGCTAAGAAGCATTAAATTCCGGCAGGCGGTAGCGGGTGCCGCAGGCTGTCATGCCCCCGCCACCCACTTGCCTTTGTCACATGGTTTGCAAGCAAAAAGGCATGCTTCAATGTACCCGTGGGCGCGTAATATGCTGGAATTGAAGAGCCTCGGGGGTATTAAAAAAAAAAAAAAAATCTACTTGAAGGAGTTGATGCTTCGTTTGTGCTTCCATATTTTTTTTTTTTTGAAACAAATGGACGATCACACAAGTCGAACGTGAGTCAGCCCAGTTAGATCAGAATATAAAATTTGTTGCAAAGGAGCAGGACAGGGGTCATCCGGAGACAAGATCCAAGGGCCAGAAAGTCGAGCCACAGAAGCAGCAACCCAATCTGCAGCCGAGTTTGTGCTTTCATTGCTTGCACTATCCTGCATTATAATTAATATACTCTATATTTAATTGCTTTCATACCAAAATAAAATATTAGAATTTGAGAGGATATATTTTTTTTTAAGATAAAATTTAGGTGAAGCTCATTGCATATTTATCATCAGATTCTTCACTCAATCAATCGACTCTGTATGATATTTCACTTTTTTTTTTTTAATATAGATGGATAATTACATAATTCTAATGCAAGTCAGTCCAAATAGATCAGAATGCAATATTTGTTTAAGAACAAGGGATAGAGATCATCCTAATTCCATATTCAAAACCCAACATAACGAGCTACAGAGGCCACTACCTAATCAGCTGCAGAATTAATCTCACGATAGATATGTCGAATCGGAGCTCTATGAACTTTTCGAATGATATATTAAATGTTATGGAGCAGTGGATTGAGAGGATATGGTTGCAACCACCCTTTTGAAGCTATCGGATGATAATAAGAGAGTCCCCTCAATAAGAAGCTGTGAGCATAGAAAAATTTGAGCGGTCTAAAAATTACCAATCCAACCTCCATAGATATTTCACTCCATTAGATGCTTAAACTTTTTTAAAAAGAAAGAATGAAGTTACGTTCAGCTCACAAGGAGTTTGTTTGACAGCTGACACATGTTTGCTATATATATTTTCACTTAATGGTGATAAAAATATGTTGCTAATTAAGTAGGATTGTTGTACACATATTATTTTTTAAGAAGAAACTATACAGCAAATATGCAGGAAATTGTACTTAAATTTTTTTTTTTTTAAATGATGGCAAGTACAATTTAGTACTCTATTAGTCATAAATTCTTTTACATAAATAATAACTATTGCATATCACTTATTAAGTGAAGAACTTGATGGTAAATACCTAATGAATAACATCTAAGTTTGGTTTATGTATGCATATATCTATGTATATTTATTAAAAGATTGATTGGGAAGTAAAATTTCAAAGCAGAGGAAGTTACTGAAAAGAATCTCTATTTCATTATTTATTTAGAATTTTAAATTAAATTTTTAAATGGAAATTGTCCCTCTTTTCTTGTCTTATTGGGAAGATTGGCTATCTAGCTACAATTGCGAGGGAAGAACCACAGGACGAGAAGCAGACATCTCTTAGTTCAACTCAAATTGGTGTATACCACTTCAGAGCTGACAACAAGGTTAGACATTTTAGCTCACGTAAGATGGCTTTGGACGGTAGCCAGAGAAGAGCTAGGAATGGCAACGGCTCGAGAATAATTTGAGATAATCTATATCGATCTTCATTCTCACGTTAGAAAGAAAAAATGTTTTCGTTCTTCACCCTGTTAAGCTGTTTATAGTTAACGGAATGGAAACGAAGATATCTGACCGAGCAAATAGGGACCCAATGGGCACCGTTTGCCCATTTAAATAAAAAAATAAATTATTTTATTAAATTTATAATTTATTAAAAATTTAAAAAATAATTTTTTTTAGGATAAGATAGATCAATCGTTAACAATCAATCGTTGATATTGATATATCTAACACATTAGCTTTAACACAGTAACAAATCAGATAGGAAATGATCTATCAAATTCTAATTGCATTTCGAATGCATATATATATATATATATATATATATATATATATATATATATATATATATATATATATATATATATATATATATATATATATATATATATTTATTTATTTATTTATTAAAATTTAAATATTATATAAAGCTAATGGGGACATGGATGAGTAAATGAAGGTGGGACGAAGAATATCATTTATGTATCATTATCTATTTAGCTATTAACAAAAAATTTTTATTATCCATTAAGTCATTTAAATTGAAAATTTTTAATCCGTTAGAAACGGTACCGGTTAGAGAGAAAATTGCCATGGAGCGTCGAAACAAGGCGCAAATACCTTCTTTAACCTCGCTGAACACCGTAATTTTAGATCTTTGGACTCAAACAAGCTCTCTCCAATTGCGAAGACCTGAAGGTAATGAGAACTAATTCACAGTCATGTTAGATCCAACAGGACCAGATTTGCTTGCACCATAATAAATACTTCAAAGTGAGTGATTAGATCGATATTTGATCTATCTATTACTTTACATTCAAACTATTTCTAGTTGAGCCTATGAAAACAACGGTTCAATGCATTACCTGGTCTAATGTCACACAAGGTGGTATTACATGACCAAATAAGGTTTAGATTAGCCGAGGCCCTGGTTTAATATGTTTGTGCTTGTAGGATACCTAACTCATAGAAGAACATGCAATTGGTGGGATTTGGCACGAGACAAAACCAGGTCACAAAACAATTTCACATGGTACACAAGTTGGATGAAGTAGAAACTTCATGTCAAGATTTACTTGATTAAGACTTAAAAGTAAGTTGCAAAATTTCTCAATTTTCATCCTCTGCAAGGGAGAACTAGGAGTTATCCTAATGATCGCATGTCCTTCTTAGCAACAAGAGATTTCAGATCGATGCTTGGATGATTCATTTTTTAAATTTTAGACTTAAATGTTTATAATATAGATGGCTTGCCTTTCCTTCTTCTCAAATTCACTGCTTTAGAGGAGTGAATTGGGAATCTAAAGCAAACCAAGTGAACCAACAATCTAGGTGACCATGGTTCTACCTAACCTAAATTGTCTAATATTGGACTAGGATGGAGTCACGAATATTCTAGTTTGAGAGGGTGTGCATGAGTCGAGTCAAGTTGATTAAAGATATTTTCAAAATAAAATTAATTTAAATTAATTTTTTAAAAATTGAAATCAAACCAAACAGATTCTTTCAATAAATCAAATCCAACTAAGAAATTCAGTTCTTTTATCAGTTAGCCTTGATCTATTTTAAATGATCGTGACATTGATTTTGTAGGAAATGTTAAGTGGTCAAATAATGATCTAATTTTTATAATAAAAAGAATATAGCTCAATTATTTACATATATGCCTGCAGTATCTTAGTTTTAATTATAATATAAATGAAAGTTTATTAATATATATATATATACATATATATATATATATATATACATATATATATATATATGTACATATATATGTACATACATATGTACATATATATGTACATATATATGTACATACATATGTACATACATATATTGTACATATATGTACATACATATGTACATACATATGTCATATACATATATATGTACATACATGTACATATATATGTACATATATATACATATATATGCATGTACATACATACATATATATATGTACATACATACATATATATACATACATACATATATACATACATACATACATACATATATACATACATACATATATATATATATATATATATATATATATATATATATATATATATATATATATATATATATATACATACACGCCACAATATTTGGTTTGATTTATATTGATTATTTAAAAATTATAATCAAATTGAACTAATCTTTTTTTTGTCTTAGAAATTTTAAACTAGGACCAAATCAAGAGATTAAAAAAAGATTAGTTCAATTTTGATTATAATTTTTAAATAATCAATATAAATCAAACCAAATATTGTGTGCGTGTATGTATGTATATATATATATGTATACATATATATGTACATATATATGTATATGTATATATATATGTACATATATATATATACATATATGTATGTATACATATGTATGTACATATATACATATGTATGTACATATATACATATGTATGTACATATATACATATATATATATATATATAGTACATACATATGTATGTACATATATGTACATATATGTATGTATACTATGTATGTACATATATGTACATATATGTATGTACATACATATGTATGTACATATATGTACATATATATGTATGTACATACATATGTATGTACATACATATGTATGTACATATATATGTACATATGTATGTACATACATATGTATGTACATACATATGTATACATATATATGTACATACATATGTATACATATCTATGTACATACATATGTACATATATATATGTACATATATATATGTACATATATATATGTACATATATATGTACATATATATATAGATATGTACATATATATGTACATACATACATATATATGTACATACATACATATATCTATATACATACATATATGTACATACATATATATGTACATACATACATATATGTACATACATACATATATATGTAAATACATACATATATGTACATATATACATATATATGTACATACATATATATATGTACATATATATATATATACATACATATATATATATATATATATATATATATATATATATATATACATACATACACGCACACAATATTTGGTTTGATTTATATTGATTATTTAAAAATTATAATCAAAATTGAACTAATCTTTTTTTAGTCTTAGAAAATTTAAAACTAGGACCAAATCAAGAGATTAAAAAAATTCAATTCAAACTAAATTAAAATCATAATTTAAATTAATTTTATAGTTTAATTGATTTTCTTACACATGCTAGCTTGGTGTCACTGGGCTTTCGATTGACATGTGCAAACATTCCCTATGGCCACTAGGTCCTTGCGTCTACCGATGATGGCGTTAGAAGATCCCTTTCCTAACCAGCCTAGACCCCACAATAATAAAGTAAAACCCCCAAAGATAAGTCCCTGACAAACATGACAATATACGGGAAGCATAGCCTTCCCAACCAAAGAACTCTTTGCTAAGTAATTTAAAAATAACGAGGTTGCCCAAAGGCTACAAAAATACTCCTCTCTGTCCCTAACAAAGATCACACAAAGTGCCCACCCAAACCTCACTCGACAAGAACTGATCTGGATGCTCCGCACCTGTGCGCACACCGCCTATGCATCTCGGCCACATCCCACCAATGCCTAAGTCCGCCTGACTTAGACCCTCGTGCATCTCGATCTTCACTAATCATGTTGCTCACCAACCTCTGTTGGTCACTGGATGGTCACACCCGAGCTCCTTTCGGATGGCTTGATTGTTTGCAACTCGAAGCCTTGGCCTTGGGTCCGCCCTTTTGCAAAGGACTCCCCAACCGATCCTTTTACTCACATGCAATTCGATACCCCTAGGCCTTGGGTCAGCCTTCCCTTAAATAGCTCCCCAATCGGCCTCCTTTCCACTGCCCAAGAGTTCCGCACCGTGTAAAAACCGTGTGAAGTTCCTCTCTTCACACCGCCTAGGAATCAGCCCCTCATGCGCCTCCAACAGCTGATTATGTGAAGTACATAACTCGGTCAACTGCATGCTCAACTCCACGCACACAGCTACAAATCCATGGTTGATCCTTCTCCTAAATCTCCCACAATCCCCTCCAAACGGGTCACACGGTCTCCAACCGCTCTCGCCATCTGTGCTTGGAACTTGCTTTAACCGAGCTCTGATACCAATTATCACCGGGCTTTCGATCGGCACGTGCAAGCGCTCCTTATAGCCACTAGGTCCTTGCGTCTACCGGTGATGGCGTTAGAAGATCCCTCTCCTAACTAGCCTAGACCCCACAATAATAAATTAAAATCCCCAAAGATAAGTCCCGACAAATACGACAATATATGGGAAGCACAGCCTTCCCAACCAAAGAACTCTTTGCTAAGTAATTTGAAAATAACGAGGTTGCCCAAAGACTACAAAGACACTCCTCTCTATCCCTAACAAGATCACACAAAGTGCCCACCCTAACCTCACTCGACAAGAACTAAATAGGATGCCCCGCACCCACGCGCGCACCGTCTGTGCGTCTTAGCCACGTCCCACCAATGCCTAAGTCCGCCTGACTTAGACCCTCGCTCACCTCGATCTCCACTGATCAGGTTGCTCACCAACCTCCGCTGGTCGCTGAATGGTCACACCAAGCTTCTCTTGGATGGCTTGATCGTTTGCAACTCAAAGCCTTGGCCTTGGGTCCGCCCTTTAGCAAAGAACTCTCCAACCGACCCTTTTACTCACATGCAATTCGATACCCCTAGGCCTTGGGTCAGCCTCTCCTTAAATAGCTCCCCAACCGGCCTCCTTTTATCGCCTAAGAGTCCCACACCGTGTAGAAACCGTGTGAAGTTTCTCTCTTCACGCTGCCTAGGACTTTTTTTCACTTAGGACTCTTCTCCAATTAAGACTCCACCTTAACCGTTGGATGAAGAGATAAAGGCTAGGATCCTCCCATATCCACCGCCCCAAAGAGTCCTCAAGCCTAGGCTAACTCTATCTTCAAAATACGGTGGACTCTTAGTGATAAAATCGCCAACTAGCACCCCTAAGAATCTCCCTACAAATAGGACTCCATCTTGGCCGTTGGATGGCCAAGATCTCATGCAAGCTACTACCTCAAATTTTCTCTAAGAAAATACGATGGCCTCTCTTTTGGTCGTGCTGGACGGACTTGCCCAATGGCCATGCTACGCTAGCTGCGCCAGCTTGGCCGTGCCTGCCAAGCTAGTCATCAATCTAGGTGGTCCGGTCATGCGCCCAGTTGGGCCGCACGACCGTCAGCTGGGCGCGCATGCATGCATCCTCTACCTAGATCGGGCCGGACCGTGACATTGGCTTACTAGGAAGGCTAAATTAAGAGAGAAAGTCAAGAAAGAATAGTTCAATTGAAGAATACTTCTATACTCCACCCTAATTATGCAAGGCACATATTAAAAGAAGGTATAGGATTATTGTAACCCTTTCTTTCCTTAACTTTTCATAGAGATAAAACAAAGTTTTATCCCACAAAATAACTAATTTTGTTGGAGAAGATAACTTATTCTATCAAAATAAAATTTTTTTTCTATTTTTATCCTTAATAATAGCTAATATTTTTTAAAGTATAATTATCAAAATAAAAAACCTATAATTTTACCCAATCCTACTTAACATCAAATATAAAATAAAATAAATTTTATTCTATATGATTTATTATCTTATTTTTTTATCAAATATGAGGTAAGATGGTTTTTATTTTTTTTATTTTTTTTCTTTATCCTGACTCCTCTTAGATCCGATCACGTCATGCGTATCACATGCAGCCGTAAGTGGCACAGAGCGGGCATTTAATAAGATCACGCGAGGTGTTATCTCTTGAAGGACCAACGACCCATCCTTTGGCCTTGCTAGCGTCATACCGATACCGTGCACCGCTGTGGGGTCTCCCTGGCTATTAAACTCTTTTTCTCGGCGAAGTTTATCCCGTTTGTTGGGTTGGTTACGTCGAGCGTGGCATTATCCTCGCCACCTTTTGTCCTCATTTTCTGCTACGATGCCGTTCGTATGTGGGAAAAATTGTGGCACCGCCGCGAGTGATGAAATAACTTAATGAGCATGCTTGGACCTTGGTGGACGCTGGCATGGCTTTCTCAAATACTTTATTTATTTCCATCTGTTTGTTTTGTTTTTAATTTTTGGATGGGTAATGCCGTGCGCCACGGGTTCCATGCAAGCGAAAAGTTTAGCCCCACCGGATCATATTAAAGGATTGACGTCACTCTCAAATTTAGTGCGATATATAGAAAATGACTGATTAAAAATTTGAAAAAAAAACTTATTATACCATTCTCATGTATTAATCATACGAATTGATTATTTATTCATACTAATATATGTATATGTAATAAATATTGAATCATCACACATATGCTAATATGCATAGATAACTAATCTGCACCGACCAATACGTATTTACTATAACAAAAAATAATGCAGCTAGATTTTTTCAATAAAGCCAGCGTTTGATGGTTTAATAAGCCTCTGTATATGGTAGAATTACAAGGCGTTGAGTGAAATCTTTGACCATCAGCATCAGCATCAGCGACATGTCGTGTCACATGCATGTACGAATGTCTTGCATGCACTTCTTGATGGGATTTCCGACGCGCACGCAGGGCGCAGCCTTGCAACGGATTTAAGAGCGAACCCCATAAACAAGCATTAATTTTTTTTTTTAACTCACCCTTTTTGATGGTAATAAAGAGGTATTATTCAAGGTGGGTAAGTGTGATGAGAAATGCACAGGTATCACGCAATATGATAGAAATCTCAAATCAGGACTAGGACGCCAGGAGAGCATGCCCATGGAAAGGAGTTCACACAATCATTTTATTTGACTCTCAATTATTTGATAGTAATAATACATCTCCATAATTATTTCTGAGTTGGCTTTGTCTCTCTGCTTTTTGTAGTATGTAATCTTGATTTTTTACTCAATAATATTTGGGTTTGGGTCTCACCTTCTCTATATCACGCTACACATATCCAGCCAGTTGTCACCTCCAATTGTCAGCGCTCAACGCAGCCTGGCAGCCCAACTCCCAAGAACTGGCTGAAGGCAGGAACGTCAACTCTGAAAGAAACTTGCCCTGCGTTGCGCTGCGTTGAAAAACTGATCAATTTAAAATATTAAAGAACAAGTACCCAAGTAGTAAAGAAAAATAATGCAAGTGTTCTGAAAATTTTGTATTAGGAGGGGGAAGGAAAACATAGTTGGCAAATTGAACAAGAATATGACAGGTCAAATAGTCTTACTGCTTTTCAAGTGCAGTCGCCAAAGCCAAAAGTCCTTCAAAATCTTCCCACATGCCAATGATTTTTTTGAGCTTAATTAGGCAGAAATCAAAGCAAAAAATTGGACTACAGTCATGCCTGCTCTCGATATCTACTTTTCTTTTCTTGGAGAGAATCAATAAGGTGCTTCTTTAGACTCATTCTGAAATTTTCCTCTGTTCGCGTACTGATCTCCATGATTTGGAGAGAAGAACATAGGACCAAAACCTTTACACAATGCAGTTGTTTGAGAATAACTGGGTCACGATCATAATCCTGCTCACAAAGAAGAAAAAGTGATTCCCAGCCACTGAAATCAGACACAGAATATTCAGCATTGTTTTCTCCATCTGCTTAAAAATATCAAGAAGGCAATCGTTAATTATTTTATGATGAAAACTTTAATCAAATTTGGCATACCTTCTCTGTCACCACAACAATTGCTTCAACATTAAATTCATACTTGAGTTTTCCAAGCCTCTCCCTGATCATATCGATATCCTAGATAGATGGACATCCAATCAACTCACATTGGACCAGATCAGTTATCAAATATAAACAATAGCATATAGCAAAGTGATATTTCATTGCTTTCATAGGTAGAAGTTGATTGACAAAACATTATAGAGATGAATATTCAGCATTAGAAATTGATGTTTCCACTCCAATGATTTTATATTTAAATTCCCCTCGAAAAAGTATTTCCAATGAAATGCACTGAGCAGACACTTAAATCCAATGAACCATGATAATTTATTAGACTGAGCAGACACTTAAAATCCAATGAACCGTGATAATTTATTATAGACTTTCATCAACTTGTCAATCAAAGAGGAGCATGAATTTCACAAACTCCTTTTCTATATACCAAGTACAATGCATGAGATGAGTCACTTGTATCTTTATAGAAATATACTTAGATTACTTTTCTTCCATAACCACAGATAATGATATTCAGAAAAAAAAAAAAATGATGTATTAAAGTAACAGCATGATTTATTACCACTTCTGTTGTACTGAGTACATTACCCAGCATTAACTGCACGCATCAGTTTTTGCATTTCTGAAGTATATTGCATTATTGTTTCAAAACCTTACTTTAAGTGCTTTAATCCATAAAATTGACAGATGCCTGTCATGTTTTTAATGTGTCAGAAATGTCAATTATTGCAAACCTTAAATGAAAGGTTTTAATCATGTATACTCTAATAACTGGAAAATCAAGAAATAATTCTTAGTGGTCATGTCCCTCTACGACCAAAGGTTCTGGGTTTTATTCTTGTTGGGTAGAGCATCCTAAAAAATTTTGATCTGCATAATTATAGTGGGGGCAGTTCCCACTGCCTCTTTCTCCACCAAAATCCATAAAAAAAAAAAAAAAAAAAAAAAAACTCCATGTATGTTTCATATTCCCATCCTATCCCGCAAAAGCATATAGTTCTCCACAATATCGCACTTATAAAATATTGCAAAAATCCAACTGCAAACAGTAGACTGTAAAGGAAAAACCAGAAAGCTGAATTCCAAAATATGTTTCATCCACAAACACAGACACCCTGGATCAAATTCCAGACCTTTCTCTTCAATATCACAGAACAAGATTATGAGCAATAATGGAAAACCTAATCGAATAATTATTACTATTTTTTACTTTTTCTTTGAACAGCACTGCTGACTCAACCAGGGGTCAGCTGGACCCACTGTCATGCAACCAAGCCAGTGGCAATGCTCTGAAGGTTCAACCCATGTCTTTCAATGCTCAGATCAAGCACTTGCAAGCCCATACTGAACCGACATTGAGTTGCTAGGCCAAGCTGCTTGTCACAAGCCTCAATTAGATCCCAAAAGACTATCCAAAACTGCAAACCATTCAACCCATCTTTCTTGGGCATCGGTAGGATTTGGCAAGGATTGTTCAGATTCTAAACTAGATGAGCCACCTAGTGAGGGCCAAAGACCATAATTCGTCTTGCTTAATTATTTTTAGATTAAAACATGCTCCATGGAGGTCTACTTGTGCCATAGTTAAGTAGTGGGTCCCATATAAGGCTAAAAGTTAAAAAAGAATAGCAGTGTTTTTATTATCATAAAATAAAAGGACTCTATATCTCCCCTCACAGACCCATTTAATCTTTTATCCAATGGAAGTGCACACACAGGAAGTACATTTAGCTAGAGAAGGGTAGGAGGATAAAAAAGTGTTATTGGATGCGGTCAAGAAGATGGTCTTAGCATGAAGGATGCTAGGCATGGATTCGTAAGGATAAAGTAGATAAGGTTTGAGATAGTACGTATATGTGCCCACACACTAGTCGTATATGTGCCCACACAGCTAATGGTCCTTGCTGATGATCATGCTCATAGGGCAAAATTAGACCAACCTCTCACACCTTCCCACTTTACTACCAACATATGCTAACCCTCAACAAGGCATCTTGTTGAGGCATGAGCACAAGTGTGCTCACACCAATGAGCATGTAGATTAATGGTAGTGGCAGTGGCAACACAGCAATCTTGGTCTTTCTTAAGGCTATCACAAGTGACAAAGAGCATATTGAAAAAGCACACTAACCATGCCCCTCGCAAAATCAATGCTTAGCCCTTCCTCAGTCCCAAAGCCAACTCCAAATCTAGCTGGCCTTCTATGGTGGGATGATGTGGAAAGGGTGATGACGGCAGCCAATCCACTTAAACATCAGCATGAAGGGCAATTTTTTCATAAAAATCCAATCCAATTCATGCTTTATATGCAAAATAAATGCCTTTATCTGGTTCAATTTGTAAAGATAGATAAAAGGGCCTTCACATTAAAAAAAGAATAATGTAGGGAGCAATATGCTAAAACTCAAAATCTTTAAGTTGAATTATTATCCACATTTCAATTGTCATTGAGACTTATAGAAGTTCTAATTATCTTTTGATCTCCTACCATGTTTGCAATTATTGGTTTGCTTTAATTTGTACACCGCAAAGACTACAAGTTAAATGTGTACCTTAGTAACATTACATACTAGTGTAAAACTTTAACCAGAAGAAATAAAAAAGAGCATGAAATGGAACAAATAAAAAAGTCACCATGTTATTAAAATTTGTTTTTATTTGTGAAGTCCACTATTCAGAATTAAACATACACCATAGGTCCACAGTGCTGATATGTTTGCAATAAGCTAATCAAAGAGGAATCACATTACAAGATTAAATTTCTTTGTAAGCCACTTCAAGGGAAAGAAAACCATATATTCAAAGCACATTGTGTGGAAAAATAAAAAGCCAAAAAAGGGGATACTCACATTAGCTTGAATTAAATGATGATCACTGAAATCTAACCTATCAACATGCAATGGTCCAATCTGCAGCAAATCAAAAGTGATAATGAAAATCTAAAGTAACTCGTTCCATTTTAAGTTGGTAAATAATGCAAGTGATACATAACTCAAAAGAGTAGAACCGAAAAATAGAATGTTGGCGAATTAGAAACATGAAATAATGCGTTCATCAGCATTCAACATTCCCCTAAACCAAAAATTACTGTATCCAAATATAATCAATTATATATCTTTAGAGCTAATATTTTAGAAAGGCTTTAAAATATAGACAAGATTTATCGCATGCATCTAAAATCAAGAATTAACGGTTTAGTACGAAATACTGAATATTCAAACTGGTTTTTTAAAATATCATAGCTTGCATTGATAACAGACATGCTTAGCACTATGTTAGAAGGAACATCTATCTGAATAGGTCAGCTGGCTAAACAAGTGAATATTATTGGATGAATACAAGAAAAGGATGTCAATGCCCTCTGATGATGCCCGATCACCTTGAGCTGACGTCCTTGAGCATCAACTGATGCACCACCAATCCGCCAAAAGGGCTTTACTTCATCTTCAAGACCTGCAGAAGTCCCAGGGATCGGAATTCTGGCAGGAACCCTCCGACGCTCAAGTTAGTGATCAGGATCACAGCAGTCAATTTGAGAGAGTTTGAAAGAGAAAGATTTTAGAACTGATTGAGTCCTTGCCTTCTATCCCTTTCTTACCTATTTTTATTAGCCTCTTGAGTCTGCATGACTTGCTCGCTAAGATTGGGATCTCATGATGGGTTAATGCCTTTACAGATAGAACGTCAGAGCTGGCAGGACTAAATCCGCATCTTCTGACTCCGGATGATTGGTACTTTACAGCAGATAATCACCTTTTGAGGCTTCTTTAGCCAGAGTCATTAAATCCCCTAATGACTTTTTGGGCTTTACTGGCATTTTCTGACTCGAGGTGATTGGTACTTTACAGCAGGTAATCATCTTTTGAGGTTTATTTAGCTAGAGTCATTAAATTTCCCTAATGACTTTTTGGGCTTCACTAGCTTGGAAGTTTGCGACTCCATGATGTATTACGACTTTTGGAACTTCATCTGACCAGGCCATTAATGTCGTCTGATGGATCATGACTTTTCGAGGCTCATGCTGGAACTAATGGTTCCTGTCTTATTAAACCGACAGGGATCAAGGATAGTGGATGAGCTCGGCTTTGTCCATGCAGAGGCTTGTTCGAAAAGCTGAAACGAACCATGAGGATAAGACAAAAAGGGCACCGATGCCGCTCAGGAGCCGAAGCCGCCCAGGAACCGCCTCTGTAGCCGGGGCCGCCTAGGAACCGCTTTAGGCCGCCTAGGAACCGTCTTGGACCGCCTAGGAACCGCTTCTGTAACTGGAGCTGCCTAGAAACCGTCTCGGGCCACCTAGGGACCGCTTCTGTAGCTGGGGTCGCCTAGGAATTGCCTCGGGCCGCCTAGGGACTGCTTCGATCGCTGGGGCTGCCTAGGAACCGCCTTGGGCCTTCTAGGGACCGCTTCTGTAGCTGGAGCCGCCTCGGACCACCTAGGGACCGCTTCCATAGCTGGGGCCGCCTAGGAACCGCCTCGGACCGCCTAGGGACCGCTTCCATAGCTGGGGCCACCTA
Organism: Calamus simplicifolius; assembly: GCA_900491605.1. Lineage (NCBI taxonomy): Eukaryota > Viridiplantae > Streptophyta > Magnoliopsida > Arecales > Arecaceae > Calamus > Calamus simplicifolius. Next base: position 259,204 of record UESW01005018.1, read on the forward strand.
GGAACCGCCTTGGGTCACCTATGGACCGCTTCGATAGCTGGAGCCGCCTAGGAACCGCCTTAAGCCACCTAATGACCGCTTCTGGTTGTTAATTCTCACGCAGCTTTTACCAGCCACATCACATGCCCCCCCGCTTTGAGTCTTAGCACTCATGCGCACGGCGCTTGCCAAGAGAAAGGAGCATAAAAAAAATTTCTTTAGTTGAATCTTGTGCGTCGTATATCAATGAAAGTGGGCGCATGTCCTGGAGAAGTAAAGTCTTCTCAGAGTCTTTTCGTTATTTAAGGGATGGTATTGGGTATAGTGCGGCCTACGAGCGGATTGAGAAAAATGCCTCGTGACCAGCGAGAAAGGCAAGGCATCATAATTGGATTACTCTGGCGGTGTCCCATCATTGGGCACCGATTGTACCCCCTCTGTAATCCGCAAACATCTGGGCGATAGCCTTGCCCTTTCAGTTCTACTTTTTATAATGGACGGGACTTTCAAAATTTGGGGATTAATACTGTTCCGCCTGTCTCCTCAACCTCCTAATACCTTCATTATCTTCTCCGTGTTTCCTTCATCCTTTGAATACTGAGCTCTTTTCGCTTCCATTCCTTCGATTCAAAGTCAGTTTCTTTTGCCTTTCTGTCTCTCCTTTTCTTTCTCATGGATCCCCGCCCTAATAGGAAAGGTAAAAAACCTTTAGTCGAACCTTCTAGGGAGGAAATCATCTAGGCCCGCTGCCGGGCCCCTGACGGTGTCTCCATCCGCGGTCGCCCAGCGACTGCTGCTCCGACCTCAGCTAGGGCTCCCTCCAACACTAGGGCTTCTCCTCCACCCTCTAGGGCATCGCCTTCGTCATCTCGCTCAGCCTTTCCTCCAATTTTCAAGTCCAAACCCACGGGTCCAGAGGGGATACACTCCACCATGAAAGATCGAGACATAGAAAGACTTAGGGTGAAGTATAGTATACCCGACAGTGTGTGTCTGTCTGTACCTTGGCATGGTGACAAGGTAACCGGTGGTCGGTCCGATGGAGTCGCTTTGTATGAGGAATTCTTCAAGAGTGGGCTTCGTCTTCCTTTTCATCCTTTCTTTTTGAACCTTTTAGATAGGTATGATCTTGTCCCGGCGCAGTTGACTCCAATTCCATCCGATCATCTACGCATTCATAGTTCTCTGTCATTTTCATAGGGCTCCTGCCCGAGTTTCTCTCTTTCGAGCCTTGTATAAGCTCCGAAATCCTAAGAAAAATGGGTGATGGAGTTTTGCTTCCCGGCCTAAGAGAGCTCTCAAATTAGACTTACCATCTAAGGTTAAGGAATAGAGTCTCGATTCTTTTATGCTCACGTAGAGGGGGTGAGGACATCCTAGAGATTCCCTGACATCAGTCCCAATAAGAACTCGGTCATAGAAGAAAAGGATCGAGAGCTTTTCGACGCCCTCATGTCTTCTGTCATCCCTCCCTGTGCGGTGTTACTATCGGAGGATAACCTCCGCGAAGCTCTCGCAGCGCCGGCGTCACCATCACCGGCACCCGGTGAGTGCCACCCTCTTCGATTAGCCGCAGCATATCTCTTTTTTTAAACTCTATCCCTTTGGCAGAGATGAGGTTCTCCCCCCGACTTCCTCGCAGAGGGCCTTAGGAAAAGAAAGAAGGCCGCCGATGATCCGACAGGAGCGGCACCCAAGAAACTTCGGCGAACAGAATAGAGTGGGTCACCCCGAACCTTTGTGGCTTCATCCATGGCTCCCGAGGTCACGCTAGTGGGGGAACCGAGAAGGAGAATCCCCCCATCAAAACGTCCGCGACAGGGGTCCCTCCCACCGAGGCTGAGGCGGAGCCGCTGAGAGAAAGACCCTCGGCCGCTGCCGACCCGAGGGTGAGGCCGTGCCAGAAGCAAGAGCAGTGACACCCCCGGCGCGAGGAGCTGGAGATGACCATTCTTCGGCCGCTCGCCCAACTTCAGAGGCGGGGGTGTCACCCGACAACGTCCCTCTCAACCGACCGTCCTGGGCCACCGCGATGCATCGAGGCCGCTTGGCAGAGCGCCTTCTTAGTCGCTCGACTCTCCCCACTTTTCAGGCTGAGCTTCGGCACCAACCGTTGGAGAAATCCCTTAATACCCTCTTCACCACTGTCCTCCAAGTAAGTATGCTAATCTTTTCTTCTTTGAATGAACATAGGCTACATTCTAACCATTGATGCGCACAGGTGTCCAACAGTGTTTTTGTCCTTCAAGATGCCTGCACCGAAGCTCTAGCAGTCGCAGGTGTGCCCAGCTGAGCTGACTGCTCTTAAGGCCCGGGTTGACGAGTTGACCTAGGAACTGTCCGAGGTCAGGGCTTGGGAGGCGGCGGTGTCTGCGCACTACAAGCTGCCGAAGAAGAGGGCCGTTCTCACAAGGTTCAAGCCGAGGAGGCTGAAACAAAAGCCAGGGTTGCTGAGGCCAAATTGGCCGAAGCCATGTCAAGGCTAAGGCCAACAGAAGAGAAATTGGAGGATGCCCTCCTCAGAGCGGATCATGCTGAGGATAGGCGGGCGCGACTGAGTCTGAAGCCCGAGCCGCCATGGAAAAGTTGGCTTCTGCAGAGGCGGAGGTTCGGGAAGCCTTGGAAAGGTTAACTGCCGTCGAGGTTGAAGCCATGGAGAAGGTGGCAGCCGCCCAGGTCGAAGCTTTAGTAAAGGTCAGCGCCGCCGAACACCGGGCTCGGGAGGCCGTGGAACTCTATAAAGGTTCCACAGATTTTGCTACTGAGTTCAGCGAGGCAGCCATCGACGCCTACACTCAGGGTTTTGAGAAGTGGAAGGAAAAGATCTCCTAAGCCTATAAATTAAGTGGCCTTGAAGACATTCAGCCTGAGGATGAGGACGCCGAGGATGGGCAAGGACCCGCCGAGCCTAGGTTTAGTTTCCTTCTTTTTTCTACTATATCTTGTAACACAACCAATGTTGGTCTTTTTATATGACAATGAAATTAATGAAAAGGCATTTTTAATAGCAACACTTGTTGCTCAAATTTCACAACTTCTTTGTTAGCAATGTTTTGATTTCTGGCAATCATACTTCAGCTTTTGGCCTTTGAATCTAATCAAAATATGCTTCTGTTTCCCTAAATATGCTTAGAAAGTGGCCGGCTTAACCCGTGGTCTTCACAAGGGTGTTTAAGTTTGTATTTGTATCTTAGGTTTTTGCCGAGACGCTCATTGGCATCGATCGTCACCCTAGGGTATCATGTCTGTAGGGTTTCTCACGCCGGCCTGAGAGTTTGACTCGGAGCCGCCGACCACAGGACTTGAACCACCGAAGGTTTCTCGCGCCGATCCGGGATGTCTATGATCTCGGGACCACCGAGGTCCTTTTGAAAACTTCCACGGGGTTTCTCGTGCCGGCTCGGAGTTTGACTCAGGACCGCCGAGACCACAGGATTGAACCGCCGAAATTTCTTATGCCGGTTCGGGTGTCTATGATCTCGGGACCGCCGAGGTCCTTTTGAAAACTTCCACAGAGGTTTCTTGTGCGGCCCGGAGTTTGACTCTGGGTGCCGAGACCACATAACTTGAACCACCGGAGGTTTCTCGCGCCGGTCCAGGGTGTCTATGATCTCGAGACTGTCAGGTCCTTTGAAAACTTTCATGGGGTTTCTCGCGCCGGCCTAGGAGTTTGACTCAGGGCCGCCGAGACCACAGGACTTGAACCACCGAAGGTTTCTCGCGCCGGTCCGGAGTGTCTATGATTTCAGGACCGTCGAAGTCCTTTTGAAAACTTCCATGGGGGTTTCTTGCGCGGTCCGGGAGTTTGACTCAGGGCTACCAAACCACAAGATTGAACCACCGGAGGTTTCTCACGCCGGTCCGGAGTGTCTATGATCTCGGAACCACCGAGGTTCTTTTGAAAACTTCCACGAGGGTTTCTCGCACCGGCTCGGGAGTTTGACTCGGGCCGCCGAGATATAGGATTCAAACCACCGGAGGTTTCTCACGCTGGTCTGGGTGTTTATGATCTTGGGACCGCCGAGATCATTTTAAAAACTTTCATGGGGTTTCTCGCATCGGCCCGAGAGTTTGACTTGGAGCCGCCGAGACCACAGGACTTGAACCAGCGGAGGTTCTCGCGCCGGTCCGGAGTGTCTATGATCTCGGGACTGCCGAGGTCCTTTTGAAAACTTTCACGAGGTTTCTCGCGCCAGCCCGAGAGTTTGAATCGGGGCCGCCGAGACCACAGGACTTGAACCACCGGAGGATTCTCGCACCGGTCCGAGGTGTCTATGATCTCAGGACCGCCGAGATCCTTTTGAAAACTTCTGCGGGGGTTTCTCGCGCCAGTCCAAAAATTTGAGCCGCCGAGACCACAGGACTTGAACCACCGGAGGTTTCTCGTGCCGGTTCGGGGTGTCTATGATCTCGGGACCGCTGAGGTCTTTTGAAAACTTCTGTTTTAAACAAAGAAATAGGATCGAAAACTCTATTTATAATCATTGGCCAAATACACTCACTATTGGTAATATCGGCGAAGATTGCTCGCATTCCAAGTACGCAGAATCGGCTGTCCATCTATCCCTTCAAATCTGTAAGCTCCTCGATAAAGTGCTTTTGTGACCCGATAAAGTCCCTCCCAATTTGGGGATAGCTTGCCTCCTTCAGCCGGTTTGGATACTTTAGCTCTCCTCACGATTAGATCTCCAGGATGGAACGTCCTAAATGAACCTGGGCATTATAATATTTTGTCGCTCGGCGAAATGTGCCATCCTAAGTCGCGCAAGATCCTGAATTTCATCGATGAAGTCTAGATTAGCCCTTAGTTGATCAGAATTGTCATCATTTTTATATAGCTCCACTCGGGGACTGAAAAGACCAATATCCACCGGGATAACCGCTTCAGATCCGAAGATGAGGCTGAAAGGAGTCTCTCCCATGGGGACTCTGGGAGTCGTATGATATGCCACAATACGCTTGGGAGTTCCTCCACACATCTGCCTTTAAGCTCATCCAATTGAATTCCGAGTCATCGAAGGATGGTCGATTCATAACTTCCGCCTCTTTGTTAGTCTGTGGATGTCCAACAGAAGTGAATCGGTGACATATGCCTAACTCGGTGCAAAAGGCTTTGAATGCCGAATTATTGAACTGGATCGTTATCGGTGATCACGGTATGAGGTAACCAAACCGACAGATGATAGATTTCCAAAAGAATGCCTTCACCTTACTCTCGGTGATTTTGGCCAACGCCTCGACTTCGATCAATTTAATAAAATAATCGATGGCGACTAGTAAAAACCTTCACTATCTGAAGCCGGGGGAAACGGTCCAAGAATATCCATTCCTCATTGAGCGAAGGGCCATGGAGCAAAAAGCGGGCTTAACTGAGAAGCTGGCTGTCGCTGGATATTAGAATGCTATTGGCAACGGTCGCATTTCTGAACCAGCTCGATGGTGTCTTGTCGCATAGTGAGCCAGTAATATCCCTGGCGAATGGTTTTGTACGCTAGAGATCTGCCCCCCATATGATTCTCGCATATGCCTTCATAGATCTCCCTGAGAATATAATTGGCATCTGCCGAGCCAACACATTTGAGAAGGGGATGAGAGGACTTCTTGTACAAGTGCCCATTCAGCAATACGAACCTGGCAGACCTCCACTTAAGCAATCTGGTTTTTGTGGGGTCGGCGAGGAGAGTACCGTCAGTGAGGTAACGAATATAAGCATCCATCCAGGTTGGTTCTTGCATAATCGGTACAATCTCCTTCACCGAGTCGATACTTGAGCTTTCCAAATGTTCGACATACGTCCTCCCCAAACAATCATCCGCCGAAGTGGCTAACCGCGATAATGCGTAGCTCTGGCGTTCTCGCCTCTAGGGATGTAACTAATAGTAAAGTAAACCAATGAGGAGGTTAGCGACTTGACCTTATTCAGATATCGAGACATGGTAGGGTCTTGAGCCTCAAACTCTCCAGTAATATGTCCGGAGATGAGCTGAGAGTTAGTGAAGGCCCTGAGGCGTTTTACTCCAAGTTCTTGGGCAAGCTTGATTCCGGCTAGCAAGGCCTCATATTCAGCTCTGGCGTTCTCGCCTCTGGGGATGTAACTAATAGTAAACCAATGAGGAGGTTAGCGACTTGACCTTATTCAGATATCGAGACATGGTAGGGTCTCGAGCCTCAAACTCTCAGTAATGTGTCCGGAAACGAGCTGAGAGTCGGTGAAGGCCCTGAGGCGTTTTACTCCAAGTTCTTGGGCAAGCTTGATCCAGGCTAGCAAGGCCTCATATTCAGCTTGATTGTTCGTAGCCTTGAAAAAAATCAAAGAGTGTACTCTAATACAACGCCCTCCGGATTTGTTAGGATAAGACCAGCTCTACTTCCTTGAGAGTTAGAGGCACCATCAACATGGAGAATCCAGGCTTCTGCCAATCTTCCTCTGCATCTGGCACTTTATAGGAACGTCTTCGATTTGCTCGTCCGTCTAGGTACACTCTACTAGGAAGTCCGACAATACGTGCGACTTAAGGGCAGACCGAAACTAGAACGAAAGATCGAATTCCACCAGTTTAATGGCCCACTTAGCCAAGCGACTAGAGGTGTCAGGACAAGCCAGAATAGCTCTAAGAGGCTGGTCCGTGAGCACCACGATCGGATGGGCTTGAAAGTATGGTCGGAGATGCTGGGCGGAGACGATCAAAGCAAAAATAATCTTCTCAGTTCTAGAATACCTGACTTCGGCATCATGAAGCACCTTGCTAGTATAATAAATAGGTTTCTGTGCTCCATCAAGGTCGAGTCGGACCAGAACGGAACTAACCGCCTCTGAGGTGGCGGCAAGATAGAGGAAGAGCTTTTCCCCTTCCTTAGGCTTCGACAGTAATGGCGGAGTAGATAAGAATTCCTTCAATTCCTCAAAGGCTCTGGCAACCATCCGTCCACTCAAAGCCATCAACTTTACGTAGAGCTTTAAAAAAGGGCAAGCATCTCTCAGCTGATCTAGATAGAAATCAGCTCAGGGCGGCTATTCTTCTGGTGAGCCGTTGCACTTTCTTTTACTGATCTAGATAGGAATTAGCTCAGGGCGGCTATTCTTCTGGTGAGCCGTTGCACTTTCTTCTTACTGGCTGGCTGCCTCATGCTAAGGATGGCTTGAATCTTTCTGGATTTGCCTCAGTCCCCCTCTGGATCACTAGGAAACCCAAGAATTTTTCGGCAGTGACGTCGAAGGCACATTTACGGGGGTTGAGCTTAATCTGATGGCTCCGGAGATTGTTGAATGTCTCCTTCAGATCAGCAACGTGGTTGGTGATGCAGGTGCTCTTAGTCAGCATATCATCCACATACATCCCATGTTGCGCCCAATCTGGTCTTTAAAGACCTTATTCATCATCCTCTAATATGTGGCTCCAGCATTTTTTAGCCCGAAAGGCATTACCTTATAGCAATAATGCCCTTCTTCATGACGAAAGAGGTGTTTTCTTTATCCATCGGGTCCATCCTTATTTGATTATACCCGGAGAAGGCATCCATGAAACTGAGGAGCTCATAGCCGGATGTGGAGTCCACCAGCTGATCGATCCGTGGCAAGGGAAAACTGTTTTTGGAACATGCTCTATTGAGATCAGTGAAATCAATGCAGATCCGCCAGTTTTCACTCGCCTTTCGACCATGACCACAGTGGCTAGCCAATTTGAATATTGAGCCTCTCGGATGTGGCCGGCAGCAAGCAATTTGTTGACCTCTTCATCTATGGCTCTCTGCCGCTCAGGGGCAAAACTTATCTTCTTCTGACGAACGGGCCGATACTTTGGATCAACATTGAGTTTATGAGTTATCACCTCCAGAGGGATGCCAGGCATATCTGATGCTGACCATACGAAGATATCCAAATTTGCCCGCAAGAAAGTGAGGAGTTGATTCTTCATTTCCAAATGAAGGAACTCGCCAATTTGCATAGCTTTCATAGGATCATCCCCCAGTGGATAAGATAGTAGGCGTTCAGCTGACTCTCCTTTCTTTCAGACTTCCTAGGGTCGAACAACACCGAGATCGATGGAGCCACCATCTCTTGAGGGCTGGGAGCCATGTGATAGCATAATGTGCAAGATTTTGCTTCCCGCGCATCTCGCCGATCCCTCCATTGGTAGGAACCTCACGAGTAAACGCCTGATGGATATCACCGCGTCCAAGAGGTTCAAACCAGGCCGACCGAGTATGACATTGTACGCCAACGGCACCCAGACCACCAAGAACCTCATTAGGACCGTACTTTGGCATGGTGGTGATCCCGCCGTGACTGGTAAGGTGATCTCACCTTCGACTCTGACTGAGTCTTTCGTAAAGCCGACTAGAGGCGTGGTCATTGGTTGTAAAGAATCAAAAGATAGACCCATCCGAACAAAAGCATCATAGGTAAGTATGTCTGCTGAACTCCCACTATCTACAAGTATTCTTTTTACAGGATGCTTAGCGATCGTCATAGAGACGACTATGCTATCATCATTCAAGTTGCCCCTCCCCTCTAACTCCCTTTCAGAAAGGATTTACATCTTCTACTCCCTCATTCCCCCTTGATCTTTTAGAGGATGAAGCCACTCCCTACGAAAGCATGCCCACCGTCCGTTCTGTTGGAGTATTGTCAATGTTGGCCTGAACAGGTGGGGGCCTCATTAGAGCTAGGATGGCCAAAGGTCCTCCCTTCTGGACGAACTTTCCAAGATAGCCCCTTTGAATAAGCTCTTCAATGGCACGCTTCAAGTTGCGGCACTCTTCGTGTCATGGCCACAATCCCTATGGAAGCGGCAATAGCGACTCCTGTCGCGAGCAGTATTTGTTCTCAGCAGGGAGGGCGCTAAAGATAAAGCTCACTTTCGAATTTCCATGAGGATGTGAGATCTAGGGGCAAAAAAAGGTGTATAGCTTTCTTCCTTGGTGGTCAGGTTCAGGCGCCGATTGACTAGACGGTGCGGAGGCTCAGGCTTCTTGGGAGGGAGTTTGCTCGGCTCTTCATGGACCGGCTTCTTGTCAGCTCCCCTATCAGCGTTCCTCCGAGTGAAATCAGCTTCATCGGCACGAATATACTTATGTGCAGATCCAGGAGTTCGCATAGGAACTAGGAGGCTTTTTGTCTAAAGAATAAGTTAAGCGAGAAGGACAAGTTCTCGCTTCAAGGCTAGAGTGGCCACAGCATCATCAAGGTGATACACCTCGAGGGCCGCAGCCTTGAATCGGGCTATGAAGTCCTTTAATAGTTCTTCTTTCTGCTGAACGGAGAATAGACTGTCAGCCACTCGAGGAATCTTCCGACATGCATCAAACTGTACCGAAAAGGCTTTCTCCAACTGTCGGAAGGAGTCATGCTGCGCGAAAATAGCCGAAAATACCAGGCGCGCGCAGCTTTTGAAGAGTAGCAGAGAAGGCAATACATAGGAGGGTGTCTATTATCCCTTGGACTTGCATGAGGGATTTATAGCTCTCTAAGTGATATAGAGGATCCGTGGTACCATCATAAGGATCCAGCTAGGAAAGACAGAACTGGTGGGGTATAGGTTCCTCCATAATTCGGCAAGTAAGGGGCGAGTATCATATTCCGCTCCCGGTTGGTTGTTGAGCTTCTGACTAAGCTCCTCCAAGCGCCGGTCCTGCTCCTCTAAACGCCTCTCCATCCGGTCGTTAGGGTCCTCGCCTGCCGATTCAGATGATGAAAAGGGAGAGTAATGAGGCTGATAATAATATGAACCTTTGGGTTCCTTCCCCATCGTTGCTTGTAGCTGCGGAGTGAAGGGCGGGAGACCGAGACCTCTTGGAGGTTTTCCGATGATGATGCCTGGATGGAGCTTGGCGATGATGACACTCCTCCTGAGAGGATCTTCTATATGTAAACTATTGACTAGTTGGTGCAACAATTATGGGTGGCACGGAAGGTCCAGCTTGCTGTTGAGCGGCCGCTAGTTGCTGCTCTTGCAACTCACTGACTACCCCGATGAGAGCTTGGACCTGCTGAGTAAGATTAGCCAGCTGCTCTTATGGGGTAGCTGAGATCAGTGGTGATGGAGTAAGTTGGCCTCTGACTGCTCATCCCGACGAGGATGCCCCCAGCGGAGCTAGAAGAAGCCTTTGAGCATGTGTTGCCTCCATTGGGAACCTAAGGAAGGGCGAGCCCATCCCTCAGTCTTAGAGTAATCTTTCTCTTAATGGCTCGTCGTTCGTGACCCCGTCCGACCCCCTACCTGGCGCGCCAATCTGATGATGCCCGATCACCTTGAGCTGATGTCCTTGAGCGTCAACGATGCACCACCAATCCGCCAAAAGAGCTTTACTTCATTTTCAAGACCTGCAAGAAGTCTTAAGGACCGGATATTCCGGCAGGGACCCTTCGATGCTCAAGTTAGTGATCAGGATCACAGCAGTCGATTTGAGAGAGTTTGAAAGAGGTAGATTTTAGAACTTGTTAAATCCTTACCTTCTATCCCCTTCTTACCTGTTTTTATTAGCCTCTTGAGTTTGCATGGCTTGCTTGCTAAGATTGGGATCTCATGATGGGTTAATGCCTTTACAGATTGAACGTCAGAGCTGGCATGACTAAATCTGCATCTTCTGATTCTGGGTGATTGGTACTTTATAGCAGATAATCACCTTTGAGGCTTATTTAGCCAGAGTTATTAAATCTCCCTAATGACTTTTTGGGCTTTACTGGCATTTTCTAACTCGAGGTGATTGATACTTTACAGCAGGTAATCACTTTTGAGGCTTATTTAGCCAGAGTCATTAAATCTACCTAATGACTTTTAGGCTTCACTAGCTTGGAAGTTTGTGACTCCATGATGTATTACGACTTTTGGAGCTTCATCTGACCAGGGCCATTAATGTCGTTTGATGGATCATGACTTTTCGGGGCTCATATTGGAATTGACGGTTCTTATCTTATTAAACCAACAGGGATCAAGGATAGTGGATGAGCTCGGCTTTGTCCATGCAGAGGCTTGTTCGGAAAGCTGGAACGAACCATGAGGATAAAAAAAAAAGGGCACCGATGCCGCTCAGGAGCCGAAGCCGCCCAGGAACCGCCTTGTAGCCAGGGCCGTCTAAGAACCGCCTTGGGCCGCCTAGGGAACGCTTTTGTAGTTGGAGGCGCCTAGGAACAGCCTTGGGCCGCCTAGGGACTGCTTCAATAGCTAGGGCCGCCTAAGAACCGCCTCGGGCCGCTTAGGAACCGCTTCTGTAGCTGGGACCGCCTAGGGACTGCCAGAAGCTAGGGGCCGCCTAGGGACTGCATCGATAGCTGAGGCCGCCTAGGAACTGCCTTGGGCCACCTAAGGACTGCTTCTGTAGCTGGAGCCGCCTAGGGACCACTTCTATAGCTGGGGCCGCCTAGGAACCGCCTCGGGCCGCCAAGGGATCGCTTCGATAGCTAGGCCCTAGGAACCGCTTTAGGCCGTTTAGGGACCGCTTCGATAGCTGGGCCGCTTAGAAACCGCCTTGGACCGCCTAGGAACCGCTTCTGACTGTTCATTCTCACGCAACTTTTACCAGCCACATCACCCTCCATGAAATTTAGTTCACTAGAGATTAAATAACTTTTGTTGACTGCCACTCTACATATTACTTGGAAAACTGATATCAATCTAGACTTGAGCATGCCATTCCTATGAAAGGTTGGCCTGATGTCAAGCCCAACTTTCAACATCAGGGGTCAAGCATGAGATAGTCTTATGAACGCTATGCACGAGGAGATCCACATACAAGTGTTCGGAAACACCTACAGACACACACACACATATAGGGTTAGGATCAAGCTACACCTAGTGTAACTTTAATAGAGATGCACCCTTATGAATTGGACAATGAAGGTTTCAAATCAATGATTCAAACCATTGAATGTGATCTATCATCTCTAAACTACTTTTATAATAAAAACATATAATTTGAAGAATCCTAACCTATGCATTAAATTGTTAAAAATTATATAATTCAAATTACATTAATTTTTATCACTTGATGCATAAACTAGAAGTCCCCAAGTCATATGATTTTTGATGTGTAAGTAGTTTAGGGATAATAGACCATATCCAACAGCTCAAATAATTGATCTGGAACCCCATTGACCAATTCAAAAAGGATGCAACTCTCTTAAAGTTACATTAGGAGTCACTTGAACTTAACCCATGGGTGTATATATAGTCAAGTTTCGATGAGAGGGGAACCAAATGACCAAGACTTCTTATCCCAAACAAAATTCAGGACTAATCCCGGCCCTCATGTTCCATTCCGTCTTATCTCGACCATAATACATTATAGTATCGATTTTAAATTGATCTAATGTATCATAAAGATATAACTTTTGAAATTCAAATATGTTTAAAAATCAAATAAAACACTAAAGCTTCATAAATAATTTTTTAGAAAAAAAATTCCAAGCAAGTACTAAGATGCCTAATCAGGTCGAAGATCAAAGATAGGACGCGATGTGGGGCATCTCATTCGAAAAAAATAGAACACCCATCTCATCGGATTAAACCTTGCATGTATATATGTAGACAGACACTTGTATGCTACAAAGATACATATATAAATATATATACAAACAAATACATGTCACATACTAAGCCCGGGTAAAGAAGGATTGTGTTAGGTAGCTGACAGCCAGCATAAAACTCCGTCAGATCCTTTAAAACATGAATCTACTAAATCAAATGGGGGGAGCAGATTCATGTAGCCGACCCCATGTAGTTGGTAAAAGGCCTAGATGAATTGAGTTGAGTTGAAATACATGTTACATACATATGTATATTATTTATATATAAAGAAAGTACTTAAGAAGTAAGTGCATGACTGAGTTTCCAAAAAAATTCCAAAGTGAGTGTGGCATATTTAATAAAAATTTTCTACAACTAAGCAAAATGTACTAATCATTAGAAATTCAAGGTAAAAATAACTATGGTGGAGTTGACATTGCCAAATAAGATAATGGATTGAAATTTGCCTTGTTAAATTAAGGAAGAAGTAAAAGCAAAACTTTTAACCTCTTGTTAGTCAACCAAATTGAATGAGAATACCAGTAGCCTTTTATCATGCCCAACATAGCATATCAAAGCAAACATGAGACCAAGTAATACCAGTATGTCCTTAAATAGAAAAAGAATGGAAGAACCAAACTTTAATCACATAATATTATTGAATCGTAAAGAAAAGCAACAATAGTCACAATTGGTTATCTAGACATGTTTCAAGTCAAGGTTTAAAATACTATTGAAACAAGATGATACAATTGGTATTGCACTGTTCCGGCTATGAAATGACATTAGGATACCCATGGTTCACAGATAGTATTTGAAAGGAAGCATCCTGATTGAACCAGATCAGTGTCATACTAGCCAATACAAAACCCAATTCAGCCAACACGCATGCTTCAAGTGTCCAATGAAAATATGTAAATACTAACTGGTATTGATATTGGTTAAACTGGTTGATGGGCATCCCACATGAGATGAAATTTTTCTAGTTTTCATGGCTATGGAACAAAAAGGGCCATGTGGTGGATCCCTTTCCTCCTTTAGGCAGCCCATAAGAGGCTCGCCTCTCCTTTAACAAAGTGATGAGAAAGAGAGAGATAGAAAGAAGAGAAAGAAGAGAAAAGGAGTGGAGGCAGCTAGATGTGTCTTGACAATAAGAGGAAGCTGATAGTGTTGAAGGGAGAACCAATAGATCCAATAAGACATCTCTTCCCCCTTTTAAAAAATAGTTTAAAAGTAACAAAAATAGAAAAAATTAGGAAAGCTATGACAAATTTTTCTTATTTGCTTGAATTTTGGATATGTCATAGGGTAGAAGCACCCCGCATGATAATTTAAATTTTTTCATGAATATTTCATTCTTATGAAATTACTTATATTTTTAAACTAAAATATTAATAAAAATAAATTATATTAAATTTGGGTAAGAAAATTATAGCATGCATGCATCTGTATTACATTTTGTAAATTACGTGATCCGGTGACATGTTTGGAAGCCTCAAGCCTAAGCTCGAAAATGATATCCAATTAGCCACTCAAAAGTAATATTGGGGGTTCTTATGAAATGCACTAAATAACTCTACTTTTAAATATTTATGATTACTTATTTAATTTTTTATCAAACATAGTTAAAAATATAATAATTCCAAAAAATGTGAAAAATGAAGAAATGTCCTAAAATGCAAATATATTATACTGAAATAAATTTTATGTATTCTAATAGCTAAATGATTTTTCTAGATTTTTTAACTATATCTAAGGAAAAATTATTTAGAAATCAAAAAATCGATTAAAGGTAAAAGACATGTAATATTTGTCGATAATTAACTTGATGAATTTTAAAATCGCTACCTTATATTTTGTTGGTTAAAATATTTTTGTATTTTTTCATCTATTTTTTAACTAAAATAGCTTAAAAATCATAAATAATCTAATTGATTGTTGAAAACATGGAACATGCTCAGCGATTAATTTAAAAAAAAACCAGTTTACCTCAATGAAGTTTATACTATTTATAATAGTTTTCAAATAGAAAATTAGTTATAAATTATAAAAAATATGGTTAAACTCCAAAAATATTTAATATGCATTTATAATCAAAAATGTGAATCATGATTATCCATAATTGAATATGCAAGTGTATAGATGTTTAGGTAAGGTTGAAAGAATCAGACATTGGATGGTGAGATGGGAAGATGGATTCACAGAGGCACCATTGGATATGCAAGTATTGCGGAGTTGCTAACAAAGGTGTGGTCATCCAGCTGAAACAACATACCGCAAATGGCTACAGAGATCTTGCAAAGTGCACCAAAATTCCTGGAAAGGTTAGACAGGCAAAAAGGGACCACTTTCTTAGCCTAAAGGAAGTGAAGCAGGTAAAGCAAGAGCTCAACAAAATGAGAGATCTCGATAGGGCCTTCATCTGTAAAGCAGGGAAAGAAGACCATGCTAGGGCTTACTATTCATGACTTTGAACAATGTACCTACCCTAATGCAACAACCAAGCAAACCCCAAAGAGATGACTATATTAGGAACAACAAGAACACTGCAACAGAGACCACCACTGCCAAGTAGATCCACTTCATTCACATCCCAGCTTTCATTGCAGTGAACAGTTTCTTCCACAACATGATCACTAAACTGGAAGCAAGACCCAAGTATTGAGCCTCCTACACTACAAAAAATACATAGGCCATATATGAAGTAGGACATTAAGGGATAAGGTCCACAATAACAATTATATTATGCAGCGAATCAAGCAGCTGATTTGTAAGGTTGGAGAGGACCATGTCGTTTAGGTGGTGATGAATAATGATCCGCGGTACAAGGTGGGGGAGGATTTGATGGATGATATGCCATATATTTATTAGATACACTATGAAGCCCATTTTATAGATTTGATGCTGGGGACATGCCATAAGTGAAGTCAGTTTTGAGGATAAGGCAAGCTATTTTGAAGTACATATATAATTACATGGGTGCTTTGCCCATATGAAGCAGCATATGGGAGGGGAGCCGCTGAGGTCATGCATGACACAGTTTGCCATGGTCACGCATGACACAGTTTGCCACGACTTATTATATAAAGAGCTTGCTTGACAACAAACCAGGTCCTAGAACAATGTTTACATCTAGGAACATGATGAAGACCATATATAGCAAGTCACACAAGTTCCACGAAATTGGGAGAATCATTTTGAGTCATAGCTTTTGAGAGAAATGTGCAGATATGGTGAATGCAGTTGGAGCCCTTCTATGTGGTGCTGTGAATAGTTCACAGTGAGAAGTCCAAGGGGAAATGTCAGTCATAAATCCAACTGAGGCAACCGATGATGCCATACCAGTCCAAGAAGTGATAATGAAACATTGGAGCCAACAGATCTTGACTTGCCTAGATCACCTTATGATGCTTGTGACAGTGATAATGATAGTTTCAATGATAGGTCTAGAGGTCAAGGTGGACAATCTAGAAGTGGCTGTGGAGGTTATTCTCCATCCATTCACTAGCGAGGCAAACATGACACAGCACCAGGACCAAGCATGGTGCAGCTCACGGCACATGAGATCAACGTTATAAGGCTTGGTATATAGAGAAATTGGAGAATCAGCTAAGAAAAATTATATGCAAGGGCAGAAGGATTACATGTGCATTTAGCATGTTAAAAGCAGAGTTGATGGCAAAATACAAATGAAAGGTGAAAGGAAACGAACAATATCAGAATAACCATGAGCTGTTATGTCGAATGGAGAAAGTGGCATTAGTGACAGATCTACCAGTGTATTGAATAGCTATGATACATAGTTAATCTCATCTTATATCGGAGGCAGATCACCTACTGGATCAGATACTCAGACTGAACAATATGCTCCATCCTTCTATGATCCTCATGCATTCTTCCACTCATCTTATTCAAGGGGATCTGACTCCCCACACTACCCCTCCCACAACCATAGATATAGTATGAGACACAATCAACATCACTATCAGACGTCATATGACCAATAGGGATAGGGATAATATCCAAGCCAGTATAATGTCCAAGGTCTAGACTACGAACAAGCCGTGGATGTCTATAAGAGCCACAAACACTACTTGGGATTAAATTTAGAAAGTTATCATATATTTTATTTTTACAATGCCATGATTTATTTGTTATTTTTAATTATAAATGTTGCTAGTTTATTGATCCATCTTAACTCGATCAGTGTTGGCATTGGTATCAACACTTTAGTATCACATATCTTTTGAAAATGAAAATAAAATATTAAAATAACAAAAATCACCCAATAGCATACAAGCGTTAATAAATTGAAAATTAACAAAACTATAAAAAAAAAAAAGTGGAACTACTGATGTCTCAGTACAGTATTAAGATGGAACCCTGCACCATGTATTGGAATGAGATTGACCAGTACCATACTAGACTGACCAAAAAATTAATACCAACATCATTATCCATTTTTAAACCTTGCTTCAAGTCTATGTTACACTCCAATTGGCTATTCAGCATCCAAACACACGATAAATTTCAACTGAAACTCAATGAAAAAATAACATGAATATAACAGTTGACAACTTGACATAGAAACAATATATCTGGGCAACTGGAGAAAAGTTATTTTACACACCACAATGACAAAATATGTCAGTGATAGAAGGTGTACATCTGCAACCACAAAGGACATGCTCCACCAAGTCTGATTCAATATAACTATTTGTTATGTTCTTTTTAACTGTGGCAAATAATCTCCCCACTCTTGAATTACAGCAATTTCAATGTTTGATATTAACATGGCACAAGTAGAATGTCTATTTCCATTAACTTACTAAAAGAGAAAGCACTGTCAATTTTCATGATGTTCAAAAAAAGCAGGATCAGAAGTACAAAGAAATAATAATAATGGCAACTAGGAAGAAGAATACCTTACTAACTGCCTGCACAAAGGCATCTGGGAAGCCAATAGCAGAAATACATAATACAACCATGTTTTGCACTGTACTTAGTGGCAATCTGGAATGAGGATTTTTACTTCAAAAAAATGTGACGGTGCCATTCTGGAGTAAAAAATTGGAAGAGTTGCAACAATGTTCTGTACAGTTGATTCAATCATTCTAAGTTGTGTATCAGATACCTGTTAAGTAGTCAATGAACCAGAAAATAGTGTTTTGTTACAATAAAAGACAAATTTTCTCTTCAATAGATAAAGCAGAAAACTGCAAACTACCTTACAATGGGGAAGCCAAAGATAAGTCAGAAGTAGTTGATTATAATAAATACAAAGGAACCTGGAAAAACATTATGGATAGATCTTTCAAGACATTGTGCATAACTGGGAAATGAACCCAGTTATCGAAGTAAATAAGAAAGATTATGAAGGGATAAAAACCTTGCCGGATAAGAGATCAACCTTAAGCTGCGTAACAGCTTTCTTTTTCACTAGTGATTGATAGATAATGATTATGGGAAAATTCATTAAGGAATTAAATATGAACTTTGCAGAAACTTCAAGTAATAAGACAGAAGAATTAACAACAAGATGAAATAATCGTGCTTAAGTACAAGTTTTATACACATGAATCATTGATGTTACTAATTTTCATTGTCAGGCAGCTCATTTTGATAAAAGCGACAAAACTTTAAAAGAAAGTTTTGACCTTGAGTTAGTCAAAGAACTTTGCGGTATTTTTGGAGCTTCCGTCAAGAATTTTAATGACTCCATGACAGCCTATATGATTTCAGTTTATAGTGCTAGGGCAAACCAATCTATTCTATAGTTAACATAATAAAATTCCCTTTTCCCAGGACAGTTTGCAACAGTACATGCACTTTACTATTAACTGAAATTCCTACATGAACCCTACTCCATGACTATCAAGAAGTAACACTTCCTCTTTCTTCTCTTTTGTCAACTTTACCTTCAGCTTTTCTTTTTTTATATTTTTATAGTGAGGGAGGGCTGATACAGACTCATTTTGTGAGATGCTTTCTATATCTCCTTCCCCTCCCTCCCCCAAGAAAATGCTTATAGAAAAAAAGAAACAATGAAACATTTTTGAAGCATCTCTAATTAGAAAATGAGGTGTAAACATAAATCCTGTTAGCATGTGGGTACCCTGATTTGATGTTTCTGATCTGAGTCATTCACAAAGCAATATCAAAGCATCACATGTAAATGTATATGAGTTATACTTGCATATATAAAGTCCTATTCTAGTCTTTGATCCCCAATGTGCCTGAATCATGGATGTTTGATGGTAAGTTAAATAACAGAATTGTGTTTGTTTGTTACATATGCATGGAACCCTAAAATGACTCCCTTTCATTTTGGAAATTCTCTTCACTTAAAACTTTTTAATATGATAATATAAGGCTCACTGGTTACTCTGTCCTCAACGAATCTACATTTTAGTCATCTATTCGATTTTACCATGTTTGACCCCTTTGACTAAAAGTTGTTTAATGAATTTTACAAATCAGTATCCTCACTATGAGTCCATTGTTAATTGTTAAGGTAGCCAAACATAGTCCAAACAATTACCCTAAGAAACTTTCACATGATAATATTCCTAATCCATAACAAAATGCAAATGTGAATTGATTTTTCTGTCCTACCTGACATAGTTGTTAAGCTTTAATTAACATGGAAGCCTCCAGAAGATGATATTAATGTTCATCTATCCCGGTCTAGATCTAACATCTATATGCTTCCACTGTGCATACAACCAATTATTATCCATCTCCTCCACTTCAAAAAGGATTCTAGTCTAGCATCTTCTTCTGCCAAACTATCATCACAGCTAGAGATCTTACACCCCTAAGCACCAGTCAATGGAAAATGTGTTTTATTGCCCTGCTGAAAATGAAATAAGCATGTCTATAAGATATTTTATCTCATCAGATAACATTTGAAAAGATACATCTTGTTAAGAAAAGCCAGAACGAAAGGCAATAAGCCAAATTCATAACTTTCATTCTTTAAGGGCAAGTTGGGTTTGGTGCAAATATTTCATGGACAGATCATTGTCAACAAAATTAATAGTCCTTGAACTCCATAGGAACAATTAATCAAACATGCTAGAAACATAAATAGTCTACATATTATTAGTAGAAAACAAATACCACTTACCAAATCTGCATGATGAATGACCACTATGTCTGCTCGAACAAGTGCAGTCACTGGTTCCCTTAATGGCCCACGAGGAAGCAAGTGGTTGTTCCCCCATGGCATCACACCGTTTAGCATCACAATTTCCACATCACGCAACAAATTCCAGTACTACAGATATATATACAAGAACAAAATTATAGATCATATATCTTCAAATGAAAAGGAGACAATGATCTAAGTCAAATATATGAGCAAAGATGGTATAAATCAAGTCTTTCATCTAAATTAGAAAATCAATTCATGTATGACTCAAGTAGTAGGTTATCAAGTATTAATCAATAAAAATCTAATGTCGCGCAAGTATAATAGCTAAACAGCATCATAAGTTTGGGAGAAAGATGAGGATGTGATAGTAATAGAGAGAGAAGGATGAAGACGAATAGCGCTACTTAAGTGATGCATCATAATGCTACTTAGGGTAATCCTAGCTCCTAAAAAGATACATAATAAGACTAGATTTTCTTCCATATGAATACTAGTGTCATCTTGTAGCAGGCAAGGCAAACTCGCGATGTTATGATGGACATTTGCAGCATATCAATCATGTACATCACGATTAGGAGGCCCCCTGATATTTACAAATCACTTCCTATTGCAGATAGAAATCTTGTGAACTGGAACAAATGATGAAAAAGAACCAATAGGGTTGATTGCAAAAAGAGGAAGGTTGATTTCACAATTTTAGGTGACTCAAATCATAACTAATGCCCATCATAAAGATTTGCAGAAAGAGGGTAGCAAGATTACCTTATGTTAAATCAATTTTGATTGAAATTACACCTTTGAAATTATAAGAACACAAGAAAGGAGTATTTCAAAATTGTAATGGTTATTCAATGTGGCAAAGTCCTGAAAAAACCCATGTTCTCCTGAAAGAATGACTGTCCTATATCCATTACCACAATCAGGAAGCCCTCTCCAACTAATTAGGGTTGGCAAAGAATACATCCAACACAATGTTTAAAAGTACCAGTTATGAGCATTTATGGTTTGATCATATAAACCTTGGGTGTCATACTTGTAAAAGGCCAGTAAAGCTTTAAATATTAATTAAAGCGAATTATCCTCAGAGAGTAAGCCAAACTTCCTTTAATATTTTCCTTGTGATAGAATTCTAGTGTTGTACAACTCCTTAGATAAACCTCAACCTAGAAGCTAAAGGTATGAAAGACAGAGAAGGGACAGAACACCTAAGATGTTTGCAGCATTATATCAAGGAGGAACGAAGATGTTGGTTGTGTTGTGCTGTTGGAGTTGTAGCATTGGTGATCGGTGGCAAATAACGAAATTAAGGAGAAAGGTCTGAAGATGGTAGTTGCAGGATCAGATTAGAAATTAGCATATCAACAGAGCAGATGGTAGTCGAAGGACACCTTAAGTTGAAGCAGTTGAGATAACCGGTTAAGTTGTTTTCTATCATTTGGGACAAAAACCAAATGCAGCCCTGCTAAGGAGGACTCTTAGATCTTTGGTTCCTAGTTAAGAGAACAGGAGAGTAAAAACATGAAATCTTTGAGAAACGGCAGATGTATAGAATCTTTCAAGTGCTTATTTGAGAGTTGATCGAATAAAGCTCCTATGACCAGCCCGCGTCTTGTTGTTCGATCCGTTGTCCCTGTTGTTCCAGCTCCAGTCGGTGGTGATTTGAAAAAGAAATTGAAGCATATGGACTTGGATATGAATAGATGAAAGTTAAACAAAAATTAGTGGGATAGGTCCTGTTGTTATGTTATGCAAGTTTAATAATTTATGCAGCAACATAGATACTGCATCATATAACATGCTTTTATGCAGAAATTAGACAAGCAATTAATTACTCTCCCGGAATTATTTGCACCACTAATATGGAAATGATTTCACGAATGTGCATATATAAAAATAATGGATATAATCTACAGTTCCTGTAGATATATGTAGAAACAATCATGGTCAGGGAACTATGAAAATGGCAAAGAAACTACAATACACAATGATATATGACTCGATCAAGACTTCAAGTTAATATATGACGATCTCAAATTGCTCAATAACAATCATAACTTATTTAATCAACAAATTGGAGAACTTATTACAAAGTCCCAGTACAAGGACATTTCAGGTGGAAATGTATAAAAAGATAATTGCTTTTACATAACTAGATGCAATTTTTTATACCTGCATTCCATCATCTAGAATTGCAACACCAATTTTTTCAACTTTGGGACTAGATCCAAATTTGTAAGGTGATGAAAGTTTCTCACACAATGTCTTGCAGGAATCCACGTAACCATGTCTCTTAAACATGGAAGCAGCAGTAGCAATCCTGTTAGCACCTACACCAATCCTTGAAGAAATCTGCAAAAGGTGCCTATCAAGCATTCTGGCCTCATCACCACCTGAATAACCCTGCAATTGAGGTGGTCTGAGAATACGCAATGAAAATCTAAGGAGGCTATAGAAAGATGAGGTGCTTGGATCTTCAAAGGATTAAAGAAGGGGAAGGGAAGACTTAAGACAACACGGATGGAAGTTTTGCAATAGAAATGGAAAATTTTGCAATAATATCAGGACCAGATAATCTGGACATGGTTTGCAGTTTATGGTTAAGATTATGATGCATCCATAGTGTTAAGAATCAAGATAGAATAGTGGTGACGCCCAATCACCGAACTTAGACGTCGGAAAGATACGTCCGCTTTCTGACGTGGTCCTCACCAAGATGGATGACCTGCAAGAAGTCCCAAGACCGGAGGGAGCTCCGGTAGGGACCCTCCGATGCCCAAGTTAGCAACCGAGGTCACAACCGAAGGAGAGCTCGAGAGAGCTCCTTAGAGGCAGAAAGAGCTCCGAGAGTTGGAGTTTTTTCTGGGGTTGTAGTGTAGGTGAGCACTTGTGTTTGGGACGATGGATAGGTTTTGACATTCGTATGAGGATTAGCCACTTAAAGTTTCGTGAAAAGGGAATGTCTGGAGCACGTCAAATTACGTGAGTTTGGGCCGGTGGGTAGGTTTTGTCCCATCGGAGAGGGGGAGCTGGCGGTTGGTGGGCCAGGTCCCATCGGTCGGCGGGGTCAGTTGGTAGGTGGGCCTGGTCCCATCGACGGCGTGAGCAGCGGTAGGTGGGCCTGGTTGTATCAGGCTGCGCAAGTCAGAAAGTTGGTGGGCCTAGCGGCTAGGACCGACCTGGGAAAGTCGGGGCTGCCTCGGCCGACTTGAAGAGGTCGGGGCCGCGGGGCCGACGTGGAGGAGTCGGAATAGACACGGGGCCGACATGGAGGAGTCGGGGCAGACACGGGGCCGACTTGAAGAAGTCGGAACCGTCTTGGCCGATTCGAAGAGGTCGGGGCCGCAGGGAACCGCCGAGGCCGCAGGAGGCCGACGTGGAGGAGTCGGGGTAGACATGGAGCCGACTTGAAGAAGTCGGGACCGCCTCGGCTGACTCGAAGAGGTCGGGACCGCAGGGGCCCGCTAGGGCCGCACGAGGCCAACGAGGAGTCGGGGCAGACACGCCTGCGCCACTTGGTCGATTTTTGTCGTGATTATCCGCATGGCTCCATCAGCCATATCAGATGCCCCTCCGCTCCTAAGCATGAAGGGCAACGTGTCTGTTGTCGCTTGGGCGAAAGGAGCGCGAAAATTTAAAAATGATTGTCGTTATGGGGTACCTTTAATAGCGGGGAGCTGGCGCGCTCTTCCGAAGCCATGTCGCTTCGAAAATCTTCTGCAATCAAGCAGGTGGGGATTGACGTCAGCATCGGGCATCCCGAGAGGGCGTCTCTCGAAGGATGGAAAAAAGGGCGGGTGCCATCATTGCTTCTCCGCTCTTCACGCATCATCATTGGCCGGAGATCCCGCTCCTCAGGCGGGACCGGAGCGGTGCACCTTGGGCGCAGACGAGATCGCCGATAGCTGGACGCCTGATGCAGTGGCCACGGGCCACGTGGCGAGATCTCGGGCGAGGCGATTCGAAGTTGGGGTATAAAGCCGTTCCTTGTGCTCGAGGAGGACCTTATGCTACCATTGTTTCTTCTGCAATCTCTTTCTCCTCTGAGCTCTGAGTTTCCTTGCAGTCCGAGACCTTCAACCTTCGTCTTCCTCCTAAGCTTCAGGTTAATTCCCCCTTTTTGCTCCTTCTTCCTTGACTCATGGACCGCCAAGCCTTTAAGGAGGGTAAAAGACTCATAGTAGAGTCTCCTCGCTCCTCCGATGAGGATAGTGTCCCATTAGCTAACCGAGTGCCTCAGCCGATGGGTGGAATCACCATCCGTGGCCGGCGGCGGCAAGTGACCAACCATCGCTCGAACCTCCCCTGTGAGAGCAATCCCTATATCCTCCAACCGTCCGGCGCCTCCTCCGGCAGCTGGTCTTGACTTGGCAGGGCCGGGGGGTGGCCTCTACCATGACCCCCGAGAAGTAGAGGACCTTAGAAACAGGTATAAGGTCCCTAGTTTTATCCGTCTGTCCGCACCGGGAACCGAGGACAGAGTAAACT
The DNA here is from genome assembly GCA_900491605.1 of Calamus simplicifolius. Lineage (NCBI taxonomy): Eukaryota > Viridiplantae > Streptophyta > Magnoliopsida > Arecales > Arecaceae > Calamus > Calamus simplicifolius. Next base: position 283,330 of record UESW01005018.1, read on the forward strand.
CCCACCTTCCGGTCGGGTTACTCTGTATGAGGAGTTCTTTCGGTGCGGACTGCGCCTTCCATTTCACTCCTTTCTGAACCCGTTAGATAGATATAAGTTAGTGCCTGCACAGCTGACTCCGAACTCCATTCGGATCATCTGCGCCTTTGTCGTCCTTAGCTTCTTCCAGGGCTCAGAGGCTAGGCTTTCCCTATTCTGAGCCTTCTACAAGCTCTGCCACCATAGTGAGGATGCCTGGTGGGTATTCACCGCTAAGCCGGGTAGGGCCCTCCCTTTGGGTCTTCCGTCTAAGGTTAGAGGAAGGAAATCTCGGTTATATGCCCATGTAAAGGGGGTGAGGGCCGACTGGAGAGAGCCCGACGTCAGCCCCAACAAGAATTCGACCGTGAACGAGAGGGACGGGAAGCTTTTCCACCGCTTAACGTCCTGTGAGATCCCCTCCTATAAGAAGTTACTGTCCGAGGAGAACCTGTATGAGGCTGAACTGGCCCCGACGGTTGGTGAGCACGAGAAACATGCTCCTCGTTCCAGGCCCGGCACTATGATATACATTTTTACTAATGCTTGAAGTTGTGCAGCAATGAAGATTACCGCCGAGAAGCTGGAAGCCGCCATGCGCCAAAAGAGGCAAGCGGTCGGCGAGGAAGTGAGGCCGACCAAGAGGGCGCAATGGAAGGCCCAGGCCGAGCCGGCCCGAGTTCAGAGGCTCCCGCGCCTCAGGCGGAAGTGGCTCCTGCGGAGGAGCCGGCTAGAGAGGTGCCGGTGGAAGAAGCGGTCCCCGGCCCGACCGAGGCCGAGGCAGTATAGGGGGGCCAGTCGGCCCCGCCTAGCAGTGTCGAGGGGGAAAACCCAGCTGCCACCGAACCGGTCGTGGTGGACCTGGACCCCGAAGGGGAGATCCCTGCCGCCTTGGATTCAACTGAGGCGGGGCAGGTTGAGGCTACAGATGGCTTTTCGGCTCCCGCCGAGCCGGAGACAGAAAGGGCTCCCCCATCTGCCGGAGAGGGGGAGGCAGCAACAGAGGGGGCCGGCACCGGGGCGAAGATGACCGGCAAAAATAGGGCCGAGCCGAGGAGCTCATCCCGGCCATCGATACGCGCCTCGCCCGGCGAGCGATCGAGAAGGTGCCGAGACGACCTCAGCAGCCGACGCCCCGACTTTCTTCCCTGAAAGACGCCGGGGAGGCGGTGTACCTTCTATCGAAGCTACGATCACCGCAAATCAACGCGCAGATGGAACAACAATCCATCACCGGGATCCTCGACATGACTTTTGTGTCGGTGCTCCAGGTGACTCTTCACCCTAGCTCTCCTTTACATGCACTCAATTTAACATGTAGCTAACAAATCGGTTGGTGCAGATGGCCAACGGGGTCTTTGCTCTCCGCGAGGCGGTGGCCCGGTCGGGCGACCTGCTTAGCGCTCCCAGGAGAGGACGACAAATTCAAAGGGCAATGCAAGGAGCTGACTGAGAAGCTTGCTCGGCAGCAAGAGGAAGCCAAGGCCCGAAAGGATAATCTAGGCGGCAAACTCCAGGAGGCGGAGAGCCGAGTGGAGATTGAGCGTGGCCGAGCCTCTGCGGCCGAAGCTAAGTTGGTGTTGGTCTCGGCCAGGTTGCAATCGGCCGGGACGAGAATAGAAGAGCTGGTCCGCCAGCTGAAGCATGCGGAGGATCGAGCCGACGCGGCGATGGATGAGACCCGTGCCGCCTTGGAAAGGGCCGCCGTGGCTGAGATGGCGGCGGTTGAAGCCAACACAGTCGGGCCGGAGCAGTGGCCCAAGCTCAGAACGCCGAGGCCTGTGCCGAGGAGGCCGAGAGCCGGCCAGGGAAGCCGAGGCGCAAGCCAGGGAGGCTGAGGCCCGAGCCGACAATGCCGTCGCTGAATTTAAGCATCATCAGAGTTTGAGCAAAAGGTAATTTAGGCCAGCATTGACGCCTACGTGAAGGGTTTTGACTGATTCAAGGCGAAGGTGTCTAGGTCTTCAGCATTAGCAGCTCTGATCTTGGGACGATCCAGCCTGAGGATCTAGACGACTAGGAGTCGAAGGACGCGGCTGGAGGAGAATCAGGGCCTAGCGGGCCCTGAGCTAGGAATTTTTTTGTATTTTTACTTTTGTATCTTTCCTTTTGTTTTGTAACTGACTTTGGGTCGGGTTTTGTAACTTTCAAGGATATCAATAAAAAGAGTGGAATTTTCTTTTTTCTCCAAAGCTTTCTTCCTTGTTCTTTACAACTATCTCGCATATCTGTGATGCCGCCATAATCCCGTAGACTTAGGCTTGATAGTGAACGAGCAAATCCACCAGGGCTCGTGCCGCCAGTTAGGCTTGTTGCCTACCAGGCTCTCGGCCGGGTAGGAATAACAGTTTATTGCCGACCAGGGGAGATCTAAATATGCCTGGACGGCTCTTAGAACCTTCTTAGGGATTCGCACGCGAACTTAGGGGACAGCTTGAATGGGTACAAGGCTATTGGATCCACGAACCGTCTCGGGGGTTTGTGTGCCGGCTCGAGGGGCGACTCGACCGGGTACGGAGCTATTAGGGACTTGAACCAACTCGGAGCATCTCCTTGCCGGGCTGAGGGGTGTCCCTTTAATCGCGATGCCGGTGAGCTCCTTTTTAAACCATCTCGGGGGTTTGTGTGCCAGCCCGAGGGACGACTCGACTGGGTACGGAGCTGTTAGGGACTTGAACCGACTCGGGGGTATTCCTTGCCTGGCCGAGTGGTGTCCCGTTAGCCGCGATGCCAGTGAGCTCCTTTTGAACCACCTCGGGGGTTTGTGTGCCAGCCCGAGGGCGACTCGACCGGGTACGGAGTTGTTAAGGACTTGAACCAACTCGGAAGCATCTCCTTACCGGGCCGAGTGGTGTCCCGTTAGCCGCGATGCCGATGAGCTCCTTTTGAACTACCTCGGGGATTTGTGTGCCGGCCCGAGAGGCGACTCGACCGGATAGGGAGCTGTTAGGGACTTGAACCGACTCGGGGGCATCTCTTTACCGGGCCAAGTGGTGTCCGTTAGCCGCGATGCCGGCAAGCTCCTTTTTTGAGAACCGTCCTCGAACATAGGGAGGAACCGAGTACGGTGTTGAAGAAGATCCTTTATTGTCAATCGAGTGGGGGATACACTATTGATAGTATCGGCGAAGGTTGTCTGCATTCCAGGTACGTGGGATGGATCGGCCGTTAAGCTCTTCAATTCGGAATGCCCCCTGATAAAGCATTTCGGCAACGCGGTAAGGACCTTCCCAATTGGGGGACAGTTTGCCCCCCCCGTTGGCTTGGACACCTCGGCCTTCCTGAGAACCAGATCTCCGGGACGGAACACTTTGGGACGCACCCGGGCATTGTAATACTTGGCCGCCCGCTGACGGAAGGTTGCCATTCGTAGTTGTGCTCGATCATGCACCTCATTAATAAAGTTGAGGTAGGCTCTTATCAGGCGGAGTTCTTCCTTGCTGTAGGACTCCACACGCGAGCTCAGCAGGCCGATTTCGACGGAGATGGCCGCCTCGGACCCAAAGACGAGGCTAAAGTGGGTCTCACCCGTCGGAGCCCTTGGAATCGTATGGTATGCTCATAGCACGCTAGGGAGCTCTTCCACCTACTGGCCTTTGGATCCGTCTAGCCGAGTTCTGAGTCCCCTAAGGATAGTGTGATTCATGACCTCGGCCTCTCCGTTAGTCTGCGGGTGGCCGACAGAGGTAAATCGATGACGGATGCCCAGCTCGACGCAAAAAGTCTTGAATGTGCTATTATCAACTGTCGGCTGTTATCAATGACGATGGTGTGAGGCAGACCGAAGCGGCATATGATAGACTTCCATAAGAAGGCCTTGACTTTGCTCTCAGTGATTTTGGCTAGTGCTTCGACTTCGACCCACTTAGTGAAGTACTCGATGGCGACAAGCAGAAATCTTCATTGGCCTGAGGCCGGGGGGAATGGTCCGAGGATGTCTATCCCCCGTTGGGCGAAGGGCCATGGGGCCGAGAGCGGGCTCAAAGGGCGGATGGCTAACGCTGGATATACGCGTGGCACTGGCAGCCATCGTACCTTTGAACCAGCTTGGCGCGTCTTCTCTCATAGTGAGCCAGAAGTAGCCTTGACGAAGGCCTTTTGGGCCAGCGACCTGCCCCCCAGGTGATTTCCGCATATGCCTTCATGGATTTCTGAGAATGTAGTCGACGTCAGCAGCCCCACACATTTGAGCAGGGGGTAGGAGAACGACCTTCTGTATAGACGCCCGTCCAGGAGGGTGAACTTGGAGGCTCTCCATTTGAGCAACCTAGCTTCCTCGCGATCAATGGGGAGAGTGTCGTCCGTGAGGTAATGGATTAGGCGTCCATCCAAGTCGACTCTTAGGTGAGCACGAGGACTTCCTCCTTGTCCTCGATACTGGGTCTCTCCAAGTACTCGATGTAGGCATCCCTTGTGATGCCGTCAGTTGAGATGGCCAAGCGGGAAAGAGTGTGAGCTTTGGCGTTCTCGCTCCGAGGGATGTAGCTGACGCTGAAATGAGTTAGTGGAGAAACTAAAAACCGGACCTTGCCCAAGTAGTCGGCCATGGTGGGATCCCGCGCCTCGTACTCCCCGTTGATTTGCCTGGAGACAAGTTGCGAATCGGTGAAGGCTCTAAGCCACCTTACTCCAAACTCCTGGGCCAGCCTCAACCCTGCCAATAGAGCCTCGTACTCGGCCTGTTGTTCGTGGCTTTGAACAGAAGCCAAAGGGTATACTCCACCTTTTCTCCTTCCGGGCCTGTGAGGATGAGGCCGGCACCGCTTCCTTGGGAGTTTGAGGCACCATCCACGTGGAGGATCCAAATTCCCCGCCGTCCCTCGGCTCGGCATCAAGTTGCCTCACAGAAATCTCCTCGGTTGACTCCTTCGCCAGATGCACTCGACCAGGAAATCAACCAGGACTTGGGACTTCAAAGCCGGCCTTGCCTGGAAAGAGAGGTCGAACTCTCCCAGTTTGATGGCCCATTTGGCAAGTCGGCCTGAGGTGTTCGGACGAGCCAAAATGACTCGGAGGGGCTGGTCCATGAGCACCATAATGGGATGAGCCTAGAAGTATGGACGGAGACGCCGGGCGGAGATGATCAAGGCAAAGATGATCTTTTCTGTCTTGGAGTACCTGACTTTCGCATCATGGAGCACCTTGCTTGCATAATAGACAGGCTCTGGGTCCCGTCGACGTCGAGACGCACCAAAACGGAGCTGACGGCTTCTGAGGAGGCGGCAAGATAAAGGAAAAGACTCTCCCATCCTTCGGCTTCGATAGGAGCGGCGGGGAGGACAAGAATGCCTTTAATCCCTCGAAGGCTTTTTGACAGTCGTCTATCCACTCAAACCCATTAACCTTTCGCAGGGCTTTGAAGAAGGGCAAGCACCTTTCAGCTGATTTGAAAAGGAAACCACTTAGAGCCGCCACCCTTCGGTGAGCCACTGCACCTCCTTGCTGGTCGGCGGCCTCATGTCGAGGATGCGCTAATTTTTTCCGGGTTCGCCTCAATCCCTCGCTGGGTCACCATGAAACCCAAGAACTTACCCGCCGTGACGCCAAAGGAGCACTTCTTCGGGTTCAACTTGACTTGAAAACGGCGAAGGTTGTTAAAAGTCTCCTCCAAATCGAGACGTGGTCAGAGGTACGGGCACTCTTTGTAAGCATATCGTCCCTATAGACTTACATGTTTTGGCCCAGTTGATCTTGAAAGACTTTGTTCATTAACCTTTGATAGGTCGCCCCGCGTTCTTGAGGCCGAAAGGCATTACTTTGTAACAATAAATGCCCTTCTCGGTCACAAAAGAAGTGTGCTCCTCATCGCCGAGGTCCATCTTTATTTGGTTGTACCCAGAGAAAGCGTCCATGAAGCTGAGAAGCTCATGGCCGGAGGTTGAGTCCACCAGCTGTTTGATCCGGGCAGGAGAAAGCTGTCTTTTGGGCATGCCTTATTGAGGTCGATCAAGTCGATGCAAATCCTCCAGCTCCCATTTGCTTTTCGGACCATAACCACATTGGCTAACCAGCTTGGGTAATGTGCCTCTCGGATGTAGCCGGCAGCGAGCAGCTTACTGACCTCCTCATCGATAGCTCTCTGCCGCTCGAGAGCGAAGCTTCTCTTCCTTTGGCGAATTGGACGGTGCTTTGGATCAATGTTGAGTTTATGGGCGATTACCTCCGGAGGGATGCCGGGCATATCGGACGCCGACCAGGCAAATATGTCCGAGTTGGCCCGCAGGAAGGTCAAAAGGCGATCACGGTCCTCTAGGGAAAGAAGTCCGCCGATGTGTATCGTCTTTGCCGGGTCGTTTCCTAGTGGAAAAGTCAAGAGTCGCTCGGCCGGCTCTCCTCCCTTGCTGGACTCCCTGGGGTCAGACGCTTCCGAAGCCGGCTTGGCCTCCTAAGGACTCAAGGCCACATGGTAGCAGGGCAAGACCGGACTAATTTCACCCCGCATTTCACCGACCCCGCTACTGGTGGGGAACTGCATGAGCAATCGTCTAGTGGAGATGACTGCATCTAGAAGATTGAGGCCCGGTCGCCCGAGAATGGCATTGTACGCCAAGGGAACTCGTACAACTAGGAACATCATGACGACCATGCTCTGGCATGGTGGCGTTTCGGCCGTCACTGGTAAGGAGATTTCGCCTTCTACCCTCACCGAGTCTCCTGTGAATCCAACTAGGAGAGCCGCTATGGGATGGAGAGAATCAACAGACAAGCTCATCCTAACAAATGCATCGTAAGTAAGGATGTCAGCTGAGCTGCCACTATCAACTAAGATCCTCTTTACAGGGTGCTTGGCGATCGTCATTGAGACGACGACACCTTCATTGTTTATATTTTCTATTGACCTCCTCCAGGAATTACATTATCTGACATTTCTCCCCCCTTGGCCGCTTGGATGAAGAGGCTGCCCCCCAGGACACCATTCCTACTGTTCGCTCCGTCAGAGCGTTGTCGATAGCAGTCTGAGCAGGCGAAGGCCCCATAAGAGCCGGCACCGGCAGGGGCGCCTTCTGGACATACTTCCCAAGATAGCCACGCTGGATGAGCTCTTCGATGGCGCGCTTCAGGCTATAACAATTATCAGTCGTGATCGTAGTCCCTGTGGAAGCGGCAGAAGCGGCTTTTGTTGCGGGAAAGGCCTTTCTTCATAGGAGAGGGGCGCTGAAGGTAGGGCTCGCCCTCAATCTCCATAAGGATATGAGAGCGAGGGGCTAGGAGAGACGTGAGCTCACTTTCCAGAGGGGCGAGACTTCGATGCCTATTGTCTGATCGGCGAGGTGGTTCAGGCTTCCGGGTGAGAGAGGGTCCGCTCGGCTCGGGACGGGCAGGCTTTTGGCTGGATCCTCTCGCAGACTCCCGACAGGTAAGGTCGGCCTCATCCGCGCGATGTATTTTTGTGCCCGGAGAAGGTCGAGTAGGAGCTGGAAGGCTTCTTGTCCAAGAAAATGGTAAAGCGGAAGGGAGGAGTCCCCGCTTCAACGCCAAAGTTGCCACCGCGTCGTCCATATGGTAGACCTCGAGGGCGACGGTTTTAAATCGGGCTACAAAGTCTTGAATTGATTCTCCTTCCTTTTGGCGTACGGAGAAGAGGCTGTCTGCAACCCTCGGGATTCTCGGCAAGCGTCGAAGTGCACCAAAAACGCCCTTTCCAGCTCCCGGAAGGAATCAATACTGTGAGGGGGCAGACGAGAGTGCCAGGCGCGGGCGCTTTCCGCAGGGTGGCGGAAAAAGCCTTGCACAAGAGGGCGTCCGTAGCCTCCTGGACCTGCATGAGTGTTTTGTAACTTTCGAATGATCAAGGGGATCTGTCGTACCGTCGTACGGATCCAACTGAGAAAGGCAGAATCTGAAGGGAATGGGTTCCTCCAATATTCGGTGGGTATAGGAAGGACGGGTGTCGTACTCCTCCGGCTGATTGTTAATTTTTCTAGCGAGTTCATCCAGCCATCGGTGGTACTCGTCCAAGCGCTCCTTCGCCTGCGACTGATTGCTGGCACCCTCCTGGATGGCTCGGAGGATGATGAAGAATAGGAAGGGGAAGAACGCGGGAGGTGAGACCTCCGTTTTGGTTCTTCCTGGTGCTGGGGCTCTAAGGAGAACTTGCTGGGGTCACGGTCGGAAGAACGCTGCCTCTTAAGGGGCTCCCGACGATGTCTTTCGGGAGAGACTCGACGATGGCCAGCCTCTTACCGGGGGATCTTCCCCTCGCAGACTGCTGGCTAACAGGCGGTGGAGCAGTCTGGTGTTGGGTGGCCACGGACTGTTGCTCCTGAGTCCGTGGACCATAGCAGTGAGGGCTTAGACTTGTTAGCAAGTGCCGCCAGCTGATCAGCTGAAGTAGCTGCATCTGGTGGTGTGCGAACGACTGAAGAGTCGCAGTAGGAAGGTTGACTTCCTGCTGCCTAGCTGATGGGGGATGTCCCCCAGGGTAACTGGAGGAGGCGTCCTGAGCCCGTGTCACCACCATTGTTCAATGGACAGAAGGGGGAACGTTCGCGAGCTGATGCAATGGGGTTCGTCTTCCTTCTCCACCCCCCTTCTTGGCGCGCCAATCTAATGACGCCCAATCATCGAACTTAGACGCCGGGAAGATACGTCCGCTTTCTGACGTGGTCTTCGCCAAGATGGATGACCTGCAAGAAGTCCCAAGACCGAAGAAAGCTCCGGTAGAGACCCTCCGACGCCCAAATTAGCAACCGAGGTCATGGCCGAAGGGGAGCTCGAGAGAGCTCCTTAGAGGCAGAAAGAGCTCCGAGAGTTGGAGTTTTTCTGGGGTTGTAGTGTAGGTGAGCACTTATGTTCACATATATGGGCTTCGAGTTGACTTACCCTTTTATAGACATTTGACATTTATCTGGGGATTAGCCACTTGAAATTCGTGAAAAGGGAATGTCTACAGAACACGTGAAATTACGTGAGTTTGGGTCGGTCGGTAGGTTTTGTCCCATCAGAGAGGGGAATGGCGGTTAGTGGGCCAGGTCCCATCGATCGGCGGGGCCAATTGGTAGGTGGGCCTGATCCCATCGATGGTGTGGGCAAACGGTAGGTGGGCCTGGTTGTGTCAGGCTGCGCAAGTCAGAAAGTTGATGGGCCTGGCGGCTGGGACCGACTTGGGGAAGTCGAAGCCGCCTCGACCGACTTGAAGAGGTCGGGGCCGCACAGGACCGACGTGGAGGAGTTGGGGTAGACACGGAGCCGACTTGAAGAAGTCGGGACCGCCTCGACTGATTCGAGAGGTCGGGGCCGCATGGGGCCGACGTGGAGGAGTCGGAGCAGACACGGGGCCGGCTTGAAGAAGTCGGGACCGCCTCGGTTGATTCAAAGAGGTCGAGGCCGTAGGAGGACCGCCGGGGCCACACGAGGCCGACGTGAAGGAATCAGGACAGACATGGGGCCGACTTGAAGAAGTCGGGACCGCCTCGGCCTACTTGGAGAGGTCGGGGCCGCAGGGACCGTCGGAGCCGCATGAGGCCAACGTAGAGAAGTCGGGGCAGACACGCTGCGCCATTTGGTCGATTTTTACCATGGTTATCTACGTGGCTCCATCAGCCATATCAAATAGTATTCCAGATATTAAGATCTTCCCAACATTTTTCCCATGTGTTCAAGGGTTTTAACTCTCACCCAAAAATACATCTATCTTTTTGCTTGCCCTTCATCTTTACAACCCACAAGGAAGAAAAAAAAGAATAAGAGTTTTCGAGCAATAAGCCAACATATTGTTTTGTTCTATAGATGCGTTCCCAATAAGCACAACATGATTTAATGCAGTGCGCAACAACATAAATAACAAAGATCGACTTTTTTCAAAATATAAAGAAAATTAACAGTATAAAGACAAGGTAAAGGAAGATAAAATTCTAAGAAATTGTTGAAAAAAGGGAAGTTTCATTTTTTTTTCTTTAAAATCTCAGCACAAACCTGGCATTGAGTAGTAAAACAAAGCATATGATGACTGTTTGATATGGTGGATAAGGAGGGATTCAAGAGAATATTCTTATCTTGTTATTAACCAGAGGGGATTGGTTCCATCCTCTGAACTTATTCCCTAGAGACTGAATAGCTCTCCTCCGCCATCCTTTGATAAATATGTCAATCAAACCTGTTGTCCCCCTGATCATCCCATTCTCGAACAAACTCTTCTTCCTCCCCCTCCTCGCCTATCAATATACCAGGCGCCCGCCTCACTGGCCCATCGAGCGCTTCACAAAATGATCGACCTGCATCTAGATCGATCGACTACCCGAATTGCACTCTCGTCTTGTATGATCACCGGAGTCCCCCAAGACTACATGCTCCCTTCTTGAGATCAGAATCGATGGAATCAAGGCCTCGTTAACGAGATCGCCAGCGACGAGGAGCATCTCACGGTTGAAGTACCCAGAGATGGCTCGGGAAGCTCAAGTCTCTCGTCCGGTGCTGGCAGTGGTCCTTGAGGTGGATTCGAAGAGCAGTCCAAGGGTTCCTCGTCGTTCGTTCTCCTCCTTCAAACCGCCGGCGAAGCAGAGGTCGCGAAGACACCAAGATAGAATCTCGTATACCGAGGTCATCATACGCCGGGTCTTCCCATTCCCGCCCCACGTCAGATTGCCGACACTTATCACGGGCACTGGCAACCTGAAAGCAAGAAGAAACAAGAAAATTTTAAGAAGGTATGAGACAGACGCGCAATGAATTCCACCATAGGGCTTCCCATTCCCGCCCCACGTCAGATTGCCGACACTTATCACGGGCACTGGCAACCTGAAAGCCAAGAAAATTTTAAGAAGGTATGAGACAGAAAGAGGGCGGGATGGATTAGGGCTTGCCGGCGTGGGTGAAGAAGGCCCGAGTGGTGGAGGAGGCGGCGGAGGGAGAGAGAGAAGCGGTAGAGGGAGGAGCCGAGGGAGAGGAGGGGAAGGAGGGAGCGGTGGAGAAGGGGGAGCTCCGAGAGGCGGCAGTCGGGAGTGAAGGCTATCTGGGTCACGATTCTCTTCAACCTCTTCATTGAAGCCGGCGGAGAGGCGAAGCCGGCGGACTGCGCCGATACTGAAATTCACAACACCGTTTCCTCTCGCGTGCATTGTGCGTGCCAACGTCAACGTTCATATTGAACTAACGTCGGTAGACTCGGTACCACACTGCCGATATTTAGTCAAACTATAGGCCACGGCAATTACGTGCAATCCTTTGACCTTTGGAGGATGTTAGAGGTGTGGACGGATCAGATCGAATGGCTCCGAGGATTAACTGATTTGATCTAATTTCCTAAGTGAAATCGCCCAAACTAACTTTTCAGTAAACATAACAGAATTGAGATGAACCAAGAAATTTAATCAATTTTAGTTCGGCTTATCGATTTATTTATACCTCTTTTAAATAATCATGAGATTAACTTTTATAACAAATTTTATATAAGCAAATAGCAACTCACATATTTACGATGAAAAAGATCATGACTCTCATATGATCAATTATTCACATATATTTGTATCATCTCAATTTTAAATATGGTATAAATAAAAGTCTATATAATATATGCATAATTTTATTTAATTTATATTAGTTTTAAAAACTAAAATTAGAATTAAAGTAATATTTTTTATTTCAAAAATTTTTAAATCGAAAGCAAACCGAGAAATAGAAATAAATTACAGTGTCGGTTAATTTTGTAATGTGGCCATTTTTTGCGCACACTTGCCATTACACATTTTAAATGGAATATGTCATGAAGGTCCTTAAATAGATGTATTTTAAATTATATATGCCAAGGATGTCCTTAAATTGGACTTAGAATAATCTAAAAAAAAATTTATCCATGAGAGGCAAGAGTAAATCGCCAAACTTCACCCATGGAGTGGCACATTATATTGAGAAAAAATTATCTATTATTTAAGCATTAAACTACTTATAATCCCTTGTGAGTTTGACCCTTTTGGATAGCTAACTTTAAATTAAGATATAGTTTGACTAGATTAAATTAAAAAATTTTAAAAATAATGTAATTAAAATTTTTATTTGAATCTATATTTATAATATTTGCTATTGAGTTAACTTTTTAGTGCATTTTGAGTAGAGGTCCATTGAGAAAGTCAAAAGTAATTTTATGAAGGTATGTCATTACTGATAATTTTTTAATAAATTATAAAAATGTCATTGATGATTAGTTTTAAATCAAGAATCTATTTTTAAATATTTATTTCTTTAATTTTTTAAAAAAAATTAGAAACCTATAAAAACTGAAAAGTTTATTGGTGTTAAGAGATTAAATGTATGAAGAGTGAAAACCTTTTTTACCTTAGAAATATCTCTACAAACGAGGCTCAGTTGAGGACTTTTGATAACAAATCAATAAATCAGAAGGATGAAAAAAAGTAAAGGTCAAAGCAAATAAGTAATCTAATCATAAGTTAAAGTATATACTAAATAATTTAATTATAAATTGAAACTTTTATAATGTTACATGATTACCAAAATTTTATTTTATAATTGATAAATATTTGAATTGAAGTAATTGATAAACTTTCAGATAATTAGTTATTTTGAAATAATAAATTTTGCAATTATTTTTGAAATATTATTAAAGGTTTAAATTTTGTATAGCATATTTATTATAAATATGGATCAAGTAAGGAGACTAATTATAAATTAGATTATTTATGTAAAGTGCTTAATTAAAAATATCTATTCAAGATTTATAAATTAATGGTTAAATATTACTGTTCTATTTTCTTATGTGCAATTAATGTTTTAATGCCTATTGTTATAATTATTTTTGTATAGCTATTTATTACAAATATGGGAGAATATACTGTTGTTACGAAAATTTTGTTGAAAGCAAAAATGAAAGTTCAAACTTTATAAAAAAAATAAATTTTATGATTTTAAAAAATAAAATTTACATGAATATGAAATTATTGATAATAAAATATGACTAAAAATATATAACTCTTAATTCATTATGTAATGTTAAATGAAAGATAATAGATGAAAGATATCAGGACCCACCTCATTAGGGAATAATGAGAGAGAAAATCCTTATCCATAGGGTTAAATGTGATGCAAAATTGATAACATGAAATATATGATGACATGAAAATTATTGATTATTAATAACTTAAAATTTTTAAATATGATGATATAAAAAATATTACATAAAAAGTTTTGAATGCTAGTTAAAGATACATTGAAATTTATAAGTATTAGTATATCAATAACATGTAAAGTGATGAACTACAAGATTTTAGTTTTGATATGCATTATTTCATAAAAAGTTTTATAAATCTTTATTTGCTTGATCTACTAATTTATGCTTGATATTAATTACTGAGTGAATGCTCATAAAACTCTATTATTATTTTTTATGTTAGATTGAAATATAAGTGAAAATTGGGTAGAAACCAGTCCTTTTCTTAATTAATTATATGTAATTGCTCTGCATATAACACCTTGCATGATAGAGATTTATTTTCAAGTACACAACAAATTATTATGCTTTAATCTCTAAATTGCAAACCCTATATAGACATAACTGGCAGAACTTGATGGTTCTACTTTTAAAAGAATTGTGTTAACAAATAATTACTATAGCCTTATAAATAGGCATTTAATTATTTTTCATTTTAAAGTTATAAGATTTATATGAAGGCGAGTAAGAAAGGTTATGTAAATGTCTTTAAATTTGCTTGCATGATTATTATTAAAGCTAATGAACCCAATGAAAGTCAACCCAACTAAGTGTAGAAAGTTATTTTTATGGCTTGAACTTAAAAGTTAAGCTCAATTCTCAAAAGTAAGGGGCAAATGATATGAGGTAATTTGATTAAGTAAATTGGTGATAATACATGGCAAAAATACTTAAACAAAAATGATTCAAAATCTATGGGTTAAATTTTAACCAACTAATATTAAATGATTTGGTTGACCCATAACCACCTTAACTACTCCAAGAATTGGTTTAACTAATCAAAATCAAGAAATAAGTTTGGGCCACTTGTCAAAAAGCCCAACATGTATTTAACCTACTTTACCACTTGTCATGAGCTTAACTTTTCATACACCAAAAGCCGTTGCCATCTGTAGGACGAAACCCGCCTACAAAGGTAACAAAAAAAACTAAGGTAGTGTTTGACTCCTCAAAAGCTATCCCTAGATAAATGTACAGGATAGCATTTATCCAGATGATAGATGAGGGAATAAGCATCTTTTTAAAATTACAAGTCTGCCATCAAGGGATAACTTTAGTTGTTCCTGTGTTCCCTAGGGAATAAGTTCAGGGAATAACCCATGTTTAACCATGGGTTATCCCCTCTGAAAACTATCCCCTCTAGCTATGGCATTTGGGGATAAGGAAGGATATTCAGGAAATATCCCTCCTTGTCCCCCATATCAAACATAGCCTAAGTTAAACGAAATGAACTGAAATAGGCAACGAGGCGCACACAATGATGAGCAATAAGAATCATATATTTATTGATAATTAGAATGTTATAATTCTATGCAACTACCATTGAGACTATAATTAAAAAAGGCATAGAGCTAGAGGAAGCAACAATAGACACAGCAAGAATCCACTAGAAAACTGGTCCATTAGATTGGTTTTGTTCACCCTTCTCACAACACTCTAACAAGGTATCCTCCCATATCTCACTCTAAAGGTTCTAAGGTATCAAGGAACATTTCATCTCATTGGCCTCTCTTTCCAAAATCTCCCCCTAATTAAAGAAAAGTGCCATCGCAGTAGCTATGCATGACATCTATATATAAGTATTCACAAATGATGTCAGAGGTCATGCCCCATACCATAATGCTAGGCAAAATGATCTTAAGAGACTCCCCAACTTAATGATGTTGACGCTCTCATCGATGTTGTTTGCTTGTATGCACCAACTTCATCCTCATGCCATAGTAGGTCTTCTGGCTTTGAGCTTACTTCTAACTTTGAAGTTCTTTCCACTTCACCAGGTACTCTATCTAGTCTGATCCAACCCGAACTCGATCCACCAAAGCCCATTAACCCCTTATGTATGTGAATGAGAAATTGCGGGGACATTTAGTCCCACATCGAAAAGAACAAGGAAGGAAGGTTCACTTATATGGAAACCTCCTCTTAAGCTTGTGTTCCTTCGGCTCACCATAGAAGGAGAGCTTCGCGCACGCGCACGCGCACTCGCACGCGCACGCGCGAAGGGCGCAATGGGCGCTGTAGGCGCACTTTGCACTTCGCACGTACGCATCGTCGCGATTGTCTTAAGGACATAGAGTATAACTCTAGCCTCAGTCTGATTCAAGTAGGTAGCCACCATCTACCACACAATACAGGAACTCGATCCACCACTCACAATAGGGATTGGACAATTTGACACATTCTTTATTAAATCTACCTAATTGGTATGGTATAACTTGAGGTGGCATCCAGATAAAACTGGATAGACTTTGAGCTACACTGGGAGTTGCACACGGTAGGAGACATTTCCTACCCTTTCAACAATGGGAAAGGGCTCTTCATACTTGCATATCAGTCCTTCATGCAGTTTGTGAAAGAATTAAAGTTGGGTTGGTTGGAGCTTTTGGTTGAAGCTTCATCAGAACCAAATCACCTTTCTTAAATCATGTCGTATAAAGTATTGGGGCATCCTACGAAGCATTATCAGTGATAGAGACTTTTGGTTCTTAAGAAGGTTTGCAGGCTAAGGCCTCAATTGAAGGCCACATAAAGTCTATTCTCTTTTTTATTTTTCTTTATCTTCTATATTCTTCTGCTTGCTATATTTTACTTGCTCCTTGAGGAAATTTTGAGACCTCTGACATGTTCCTTGATTGACTACAGGACATCAATGTATATATATATATATATATATATATATATTGATATTTTAAGCTGAATTATTGAGTTATTGTGTTGGATTCTTGAGTTATTTGGCTAAGTTTTCAATCAGAGAATTAAATTTAACGCGTAAAAGGTCAGAAAAAGCATCAATAATTTTAATCAATCATTTTAGTGTCTTCCTGCTGGCTAAACCAAATTAAGAACTGTTGGCAATTTAACGCGTCATGTGTTTGAAAAATCCATACAAATCAAATTAATTGTACAACCTTCTAGAATCATAACGGTAATAAGCATTGACGATCTATATAGTATCACAATGGAAGACTTTCAAACTTTAATGCATGCTTCTGGGTTTTGAATTAAATCATGGAATAATAACTTATGCTAATCTCATAAACCCTGATATCTCTAATCCATCTCATAACTGTATTTAAGTTGTACCTACACAGTGACTTTTTATCATAGCATTCGTTCATTCTTTAAGCAACCATCGGTACTTGTTGAAGAGGATAATCCGGTCAAGATATTGTAACAATTTAAAATAAATTATAAAGAGTACTGTTTGACATCTAGCCTCTTTTATAATTTAATGTGGCCTAGATCCTCTATAGAACATTAGAACTCTTCATGCATGGCAAACAAGTACAAAATGGAAACAAGAAGCCATGGGATTAGATTATTTATTATCTCAACTTTGTTTATAGTGAATAAGCAAGACTTTTCCCCCACTGTCGAAGATGGTGATTTTGCCTGATCAAGACTCGACTGGCTCTGGTGGCGAGGTGCAAAAGGGTAAGAGTGTGGCCTCTTCAGGTGTTGAGTCCGTGCCGGTTCTGCAGTTACTGAGAAGGTCCAGTTGTTGGGTAAGCTGAAGAGCATGGCTGAAGTTGGATCTAATCAGGTTCAGCCAAATGCAAATCATTTTTACTCTTATGGAATGGGTTTGGTTTGTGGCAGTGATCAGGGCACTGGGGATGCTTTTCCTGGACCCCTGAAAAGGGCTAGACCTATTGATTGCCCGGCTCTGAGAACTATCTCCAAAGTTGTTAAAAGGAAGGGAAAAGGCAAAGTTCCTTTGCCAAAAAGTATCGAGGAGGCTTATTATGTTCCAGCCAAAATGTCACTGCTACCTTGCTCTCATGAAGATGGGCAGGAGGTGAACAAGCCCGGCTCTGAAAGGAATGTCGGTTTGACCATGGAGGAACCAGTTGAAGATACTATGGGTCGGCAATCAGACTCACTATCATCGGCTCAGTCTCTTCGGCCTGCTATATTAGACGTTGCTTCGGAAGGTCTGATGGCTGATTCCTCAATGATGAGTGATGGGGGCACCTTTGCTAGTGAGTGCCTTCCAGATATGGTCATGGTGAAGGACCAGGGAGGGGTCCCAGTTTCCTCCAGTGTTAATGAAGATTCTAATATGGAATGTTCGAGGAGCTCAAAAGCCTTCCTTTCGATCCTTGTTTAATAGATTGATGCAACTATATAGTTTTGACATATGTGTGCTGTTGGAAACGAGGTTGTCCGGTGATACTTTGGCCCGGCTTCGGAGACAGATCTTCCGGTCTTGGTCTTCGTATGCGATGGAGGTTAAAGGCATGTCTAGGGGTATCTTAGCCATTTGGCGTGATTCTGCTGTCTCGGTTGAGGCTTTTCATCTGTGTAACCAGCAGATCGGTCTTCTTATCTCTGTGGGGTCCTCTGACCCCTGGCTGTTGTCGGCTGTTTATGCCAGCACGGACTACAGAGAGAGGCGGATCCTTTGGGCTGAGCTGCTTTCCCTCCTTGGTCAAGGTCTTCCTACCATTGTTGCGGGAGATTTTAACTGTATCACTGAGGCCAATGAAAACGTGGGGGCCGACGGGTTTCGGCCTCAGCTAATATTAATGAATTTAAATCTTCTATAGGGTCTTCTGGATTGTTGGATCTGGGGTATTCTGGGACTCATTTTATATGGTGTAATAATCGTCAGGGCTCAGCTCGTGTTTGGGAGAGACTTGACAGAGCTTTGGCTACGGCCCAATGGCTTCATAAGCATCCTGCAGCTTCAGTATCTCACCTACCCAGGATTGCATCAGACCACTGCCCCATTTTGATTTTTACTGAGATTGATCAGCATCAGCGCAGACAGTTTAGATTTGAGCATTTCTGGACAGTCCATTATGGAGCTTGGTCTATTATTGCTCAAATTTGGCCTCTTCCTATTAGGGGAAATGCTATTTATCGTTTTTCTCGTCGTCTGATGCTGGCTAGACGCCGTCTTTCCAAATGGAATAGGATTGAAGTGGGGAATTTGGATAGACAGATTGACCTGGTGGAAGCCGACATTGTTGCTCTGCAGGGGAAGGAGGATCTGGAGGGGTTTCTGATGGATTCGGACCTTTTCTCTCTGCGGGATTTGCTTGCTCATCATCACTCTCTGCTTCGCCAGCAGGAGATGTACTGAAGACAGAGGTCTAGGCTTCAGTGGATTTGTGACGGGAATTGTAATACCAGATTCTTCCATCAGGCTACCCTAAAGCGTCGGGCCATTAATAGAATTCGGAGGCTTGTCGATGCGGAGGGGCATGGTCAGGAGGATCACTATTCTATTCGGGACATGCTTCTCCATTTCTTTCAATCCAGATGGGCTGATTCCACTGGTGATGGGGATCTGATGGTCAGGGTTCCTAATTCTAGGGGGTTTTCTGCTCAGGAAAATGAAAAGCTGTGTAGACCGATCACTACTGAGGAGATTCGGGTGGCCCTATGGGAGCTTGGTCCGGACAAGGCCCCAGGGCCTGATGGATTTCCTCCCCTATTTTATCGCCACTATTGGGATATTGTGGGTCAAGAGGTAATTCAGGCAATTCAAATTGTCTTCCAATTGAAGCAAATTCCCTTGGAATGGAACCGGACCCTTGTCACGTTGGTGCCCAAGCGGTCCGACGCCTCTCTTCCACAGCATTTCAGACCTATCAGCCTTTGCACTACTCTATATAAAGTTTGTGCTCGCCTCTTAGTTGGCCGTCTTCGGCTTGTGATTCCCCATCTTATTTCTATAGAGCAGGGGGCTTTTATTCAAGGGCGTTCTATTTCGGATAACGTCCTCATTGCTCAGGAATTCATGCATGATCTTCAAGAGCCCCAGTGAGAAGGAGTCTCATGGCGGTAAAGCTTGATATGGAGAGAGCGTATGATAGACTGAACTGGGCCTTCTTGAAGCGCTCTCTTCAGGAGTTTGGGTTTGATGATCTTTTTATTGAGTGGATTATGGCTTGTATTCTGAGTCCTTCCTTTTCTCTGTTCATCAATGGGAGCCCTACTGAGTTTTTCCACTCTTCTGTGGGGCTGAGAGGGGTGCCCTTTATCCCCCTTGTTATTTATTCTTGCTGCGGACGATCTTTCTCGTGCTTTTCAGCTGGCTCAGCAGGAGTGTCGGATTGTCCCGTTTGCGACTGGGAGAGAGGGCCCTTTGATCTCTCATCTTCTTTTCGCTGATGATTGTATTATGTTGGGGCAGGCTTCCATTGATAATGCTGCTTCTTTTTATTCTATTCTGCAGCGTTATTGTCAGGCATCGGGTCAGAGGGTCCATTTTCTTAAGTCATCTATCTGCTTCAGTCCAAAGACCCCTAGAACTACTAGGGATGCCATTATGAAGTTATCGGGTATCACTTCTCTGACGGACCGTTTTATGTATTTGGGGATCCCCATTACTGGCAGACAGGCTCGCTGTTCTGACTATGTGGAGATTGAGAGACAGGTCCGCCAGCGTATTGAGGGATGGCAGGTCACCAGTCTTTACATGATGGCTAGGGTCACCATCATTCGTTCTGTCCTTTCTTCTCTTCCTGTGTATCTCCTTTCGAATGTTGTCATGCGGATCACTTGTCTGAGGAGGATTGAGAGATGCTTCAGAGATTTTCTTTGGGCTTCTATGCTGGGGGGACATGGTATTCACCTTTTATCCTGGGATAGGGTCTGCATGCCTATCAATGAAGGTGGTCTGGGGATTCAGTCTTTGATTGTTAGAAGAGAAGCTCTTCTTGCTAGACATGCCTCGCGCTTCCTTCTGGAGCCTCAGAGTTTGTGGAGTTCTGTGATGCATGCGAGATACGGTGATTGGGTTGCTGGTTCGCTTACTATACCACCTCGGGGATCTTCATCCTATTGGAAGGAGATTTGTAGACATAGTCAGGCTATTCTGGACAACATCTTTTGGATGATTGGTGATGGTTCTTCGATTGATGTCGTCAAGGATACCTGAATTTCCGAGCTCCCTCTTATGCGGTGGCCCTCCTTTATCAATACGGATGTTCCCCCCAATCTTAGGGTTAAGGATTTGATTTCCATAAACCCCCCTTCATGGCACATTCCCACGGTGACCCACTTTTTCGGGGAGAGCTTTCTCGTCGGATTCTCTCATTGCCTCTTTTGCCCGGTTGCTCTACTGATTCCAGGCTTTGGCAGTGATCTTGTCTTCCCAAGGCCCCCATTAGGGATCTTATGGACATATTCAGGCCACAGGCTCAGCGTACAGAGGATGCTGCATGGATTTGGAAGCTTCTGTTCTCCCCAGAGTTCAGCTATTCATTTGGAAGCTTCTTTGGGATTGCCTTCCTACTTGCCTCCTTCTATCTCGAAGGGGCATGTCTATCCAGCCGACCTGTCCTCTGTGTAGTCAGGCGGAGGAATCTGTGGACCATGCTATATTTCTCTGTTCCAGAGCGAGAAGGATATGGGTTCTTATGGGTTATCCTAGGGACCTGGATGCTATGGCTTTCTCACGCTCTTCTTTCTTTCAGGATATTCGGTGTGGTCATTTGAGTAAGCATGGTCTTTGGGCTATCACCGCTTATCATATATGGCTGTCGAGAAATCAGATCATCTTCTCCAATGACAGGTTTTCTTATCATAGGGTTGTGAGATAGATCAGACTATTGGCTTCGGACTGTGCCCGTGGCTTTAATGCTGTTGATTTTGACTCTCTGGCCTCTGGGGTTCCCCTGCTGTCCCGACAGCGAACCGCGTACGGTTTTCTTCTCTTGGGAGCCCCCCTCCAGGGTATGTCAAAATTAACTTTGATGGGAGTGTCCGGGATAGAGTTGTTGGATCTGCCTTCATCATTCGGGGGCCGATGGGCGATCTTTTGGCGGCGGAGGTTCTGGTTCCCTGAACTCATTAGTTCCTATGACGGAGCTTATGCTGCTTGGACGGGTCTCTCATATGCTGTCAGGATTCTCATGCTCATAGGATTATGATTGAGGGGGATTCTATGACTGTCATTTCTTGGTTACTGAAGGAGATTTGCTTAGATGGTCCCTCAAATCCGATTATGAGGGACTGCTGGTCTATGTTGCAGGAGGTTGATTCTGTCCAGACCGCCATATCTATCGTGAGGCCAACTCGGCGATGGACTGGGTGGCTGCCTTTGCTGCTTAGCATGTGGGTCCATAGATTTGGAAGATAGGCGACCCCTATCCTATCCTTCTGCAGCAGATTTTATCTTCTAATATATCTGGGCTGATTCATACAAGAATTGTATGATTGCTCGTTTTGTAACAAAAAAAAAAGCAAGACTTTTGTGGAATTCCTTAAAAATAGTGCTACAAATTGAAAATATGTAAGTTGTAAATAAACTAAAAATAACGATGAAAAAATAGAAGCCTATAAAAAATGTAGGGATAATATACAAAGTTGCTAATTTTGTTTCGTTTTGGCTGTTACTGTCGAAACGTTTTGTTTCGGCTATTACGATCGAAACGTTTCGTTTTGGTGTTATAGTCGAAACGTTTCGTTTTATGATTTATCCGAAAACATAAGTCTTACGTTTCGCTTCAAAATTTTTTTTGACCATTTCGGCGTTTCAGCTTGTTTTAACCGTTTCGGCATGTTTAGATCGTTTCGACAAAATATATTTCGGGGACTAATTTATGAATTGTTAAATCTTTAGGATCATTTTAATATATATATATATATATATATATATATATATATATATATAATGTCAAAAAAATCCTATTTACCTTACCCCTTTCTTTCAGTCATGGTGCACATCTCAAAGACTCAAATTCTTTATTTTTATGTTGTTATTATTATTTATAAAAAATATAAATTATGAATAATTTTTTATTATATATATATCGAAACGAAGCATCGAAACAGTCTGATACCAAAATATTTAGTTTCATAAGCTAAAACAAAACATATATAATCGAAATGAAATTGATAACTTTGATAATATATGTATTTCACTCTCAATCCTCATGCCATGGGTCGGAAACCAAGAAGGAATGTGTGTTTTGCAATCCCATTTTTCTTGATTTAGTATATCTGGCCTTCCAAATGTGAGATTAGATTTCCAATTTAATCGAATCCCAGCTATACCACCATACCTATTTGCTTTATTGAGGGAACAAGCTTTCCTTTTTAATATCTATTCAAATCTTTTATAAGTGCTTATTTGGTATCCCTGCTAGATTAACGTTGAATTAGATTGTTAATTCAATCCCATCGGCTTCTCGAGCTCTCCTTGAGCTTGGCAATCTAGATCTTTTCCATTCTCTTGTCTTCAAAACATTGGATTAAATTGAAATTCCAATCCAATCTACCAATCAAAACATGGTCCAATTGTAAATGTGCTATGCAAAAATCAACCAAATCTAAATTGCTCCCTACTCTAACTTGGTTGTGAACCATTCCCATCTGCATAATTAATCTAATGCTTTTACCATTGAACTAATCCAAATAGCTACGGTTCATAATTAGGAGGCTGATCATTACTTATCTACAAGATATGATGGTTTATGTTGTAACCTTGAGAAATGCTTCAAGTAATTTACTCATGTCTAATCATATCAGTGAGAAGTAAGTTGAGTCAATTGGAGAATGATATCTAGATATGGTTCCCACCTACATGTGACGTGATTAGTCTAGGTGGGCCCAAGGTAGGTGAGATCTTGGTTGTAGCTTGGTCCACCAAGCCCACTACATCCAACTTCATTCCCTACCAAATGGAACGATTGTTGGGAATTAATTTAATAACAATTAAGACAAATATGAATCGCCAATCAAAAAAGGAAATGGTTCCCAGAGCTTTAAAATAATAATAATAAAAAAAACATTGCAGACAAAGAGGGGCAAGTTTTGCTGTGATCCACGCTTAACCATGACAACAGGGAGAGACACATGGGGAAGCCAACCGCTGGCAAACCGACTGAAGCCTCGTGTTTTGAGCAACACCAACGGTCAAACAAGCTCGAAGCCTCCTCTTTATTAAAGTGGTGGGGAAGTACCGGGCAAGGATCTGCGGACTCCATGGGCATGTGATTGATGGCTCTAAAGAAGGAGAGAGAGATGGAATCAAAGGACCCAAACAGCTAGGACTGGGGAAGAAGTATACTTTAATCGGAGCCTTTTTCCCTCCCACGTTGGCTGTGCCACGGTGGGGAGAAAAGAGTGGCTGAAAACGGATCGGATAATATATATATTTATATTTATTTTAATAAAATATAAATATAATATAAATATTAAATAAAATATTAAAATTTATTTTTATATTTATTTAAATAAATATAAATATCAAGCATATTCATATTTATTATATACGGATATGGATACACAAGTCTCTCTTTTATTTAGGCTTACTAAATCTTTACCGTACATACTTACACATCATTCAGTCACTTCTTTCTCAATGTACTTAATTGGAACAAAAACATTGAAATTCACTTTGATATGATTATAAGGTAAAATTAAAAACAAAGAATAAAAATATAATTTGTTTATTAGATATTCGAATCTAGTATCTGTATCCGTTTAATTTTTTGATTAGATATTCGAATTTGTATCCGGATCGATTAGACTGAAAAATAAATATCCAAATCTAATATAATTTGAATATGGATATGGATGCAGTCAGAGTTTATCCGATTCATTTTTCAGTCCTAGTGACTTTGCTTGGAGATTATTAGGAAAAGATCGGTTTGGTACAATGGATGCAAAGGCACACCTTGCAGCATGGACAAAGGATAAAGCTTATATGCCACTAATCTAGTGTGAATCAGTTTCAATAAATCAAAAAATAGAATTTACTTAAATACAATAGGACAGAAATCATTCTGTTTTCAAAACCAAAATCCTGAGTGATGAGCCATAGAGGCCATCATCTAATCGACCACCGAGTTGACTTCATATCCCACGGGGTAGACCAGTCTAGTTGCACCCAATGCATTGTTTTTAAAAGGCGATGATTATGATATACAAATTTATGGAACAGTGATAACACCGGATTTTTTCTGAAAAAAACAATTTAAGTCGCATCCTTGCTCTCTGTTTTTTTTTTTTTTGTTGTGGGGGGGGGGGGTTGGCCTTCGTGTACGGCTGATGTGCTTTATCTGAACTAGGCTATTGATTCTGAGGCTTTTCCTCGGATTGATTAGAATGCATGCCTTTGATTCTTTAGTTTCTACGATTTATCCCTAGATTGGTGCAAAAATTGATTAGTATGGATTACTTGGTTAGTCCTTTAATCAACTTTAACTTAGTCTCTAAAACTAAACCATTAAAAGAAGGAATTCTAAACCAAATTCATTGACAGCGTTGTATTGAAATAGAGCATTGAACTGCTTTTAAGTAATAAGTGGCAGGGTTGAAGGTGTCATTAAAATTGGATTAGTTGGCTCTCCCATGAAATCTTAAGAGTCGATTTGAATATCGCTTATACCGTTTGAACATTACTGATTCTTGGTGTCAACGCTTTGGCAATGTAAGTGGATTCCTCTATTCAACATGTTTCCATAAATAATATTAATCTATTGACATTCAGTCTAGTTTCCATATCAACGAATGAGCTATTTTCACTCGAATGATAGAGCATCATCCATCCAACATATGCACCTTTAATCTCAGTATTTTTACGTTTTTGGATGAGTTACTCAGGATCTAAGTCAAATGTAAGAATCTCCTGCAGTAGACTCCTAAAGAATTTATTATTGAAGCCAAATTCTTGCATTGAACAACTTTGATAATCATGGTCTCCTAATGATCGATGTAACAGTTGTCGAGTAATCTCCTCCAAATAAATTGATAAGTTCCTTCTAGAACCAACCAATCTTACGACTAATAAACAGAGTCAGAGTCCTGCTGTGATGTGATTGTGAAGGAAAGAAACCTTCTTTCCCTCATGGGGATACCCATGGAACGGTTAAGCTCTATGTTAATCTCCAATTCAACCACATCAACTTGTAACATAATAGCATGGATGGTGGCAACTCAAAAGGGTAAATCTCGCCCTTATCTCAACTCTCTTTGGATATTGGGTGAGTGGTTTCAGCAAGTTAAATTTGAGTATAAATAGGGAAGGCTTTTAACAAGAAAAACCAAATAAGCAGAGGCATTAGTCCCTGATCCCTGGAGCACATCAGCATTACATGCAATCAAGATTCCAGATTCCAGATTCCTAGATGGATCATTCCAGATTCCTAGAGAGAAAGAAGAAAGATTCCTATCAAGATCCTTATCCCTAAAGATTCCTAGAGAGAAAGAAGAAAGATTATCAAGATCCTTATCCCTAAAGAAGATTCTTATTCCTATCAAGATCCTTATCCCTAAAGAGAATCCCTAGAGAAGGAAGAAAGATAAGGAAGAAAGATTCATCAGGAAGATTAATATAGCTGAAAAGAAGATCGATTCCTTACCAAAATGAATATCACCCTCATCGGAAAGAAAATTAATAATAATGGCCGGAGGTATTTATCGATCTTAAATTGGAAAGAAAATGAAGATCAAATTCCTTACCCTCATCGGAAAGAAAATGAATATGATCGGAAAGAAAATTAATAATAATGGCTTGAGGTATTTATCGATCTTAAATCGGAAAGAAAATGAAGATCAAATTCCTTATCTTTATCGGAAAGAAAATTAATAATAATGGCTGGAGGTATTTATCGATCTTAATTTGCATGATAAATATATTGATATCGTATTTCTGCATATTTGATATAATGATCAATATATTTAAATTAAGTCTTACATGGTTTCCAAGGAAAGCTAGAAAAAAATAATTAAGGGCC
>UESW01005018.1:313260-398501 GCA_900491605.1 Calamus simplicifolius
CGCCCAGGGGGGCCGCCCAGGATGGGGGCCGTCCAGGGGGCCGCCTAGGGAGGCCGCCCAAGACTGGGGGCCGCCAGGAGGACTGGAGGCCGCCCAGGATTGGGGGCCGCCCAGGACTGGAGGCCGCCCAGGACTGGAGGCCGCCCCCAGGACTCCGCCCAGGATCCCGCCCAGAACTGGGGGCCGCCCCGGATCGGAGACCGTCCAAGTTCTAGGGGCCGCCTAAGACTGGGGGCCGCCCAGAACCGGGGGCCGCCCAGGATCGGGGCCGCCCAGGATTGGGGGCCGCCAGAACCGGGGGCCGCCCAGGATTGGGGGCCGCCCAGGACGTCTTTTATTTATTTAGTTTAGCTATTTTTATTGTCATCCATATCAAGTACTGTTTGACATCTAGCCTCTTTTATAATTTAATGTGGCCTAGATCCTCTATAGAACATTAGAACTCTTCATGCATGGCAAACAAGTACAAAATGGAAACAAGAAGCCATGGGATTAGATTATTTATTATCTCAAACTTTGTTTATAGTGAATAAGCAAGACTTTTCCCCCCGCTGTCGAAGATGGTGATTTTGCCTGATCAAGGCTCGACTGGCTCTGGTGGCGAGGTGTAGAAGGGTAAGAGTGTGGCCTCTTCAGGTGTTGAGTCCGTGCCGGTTCTGTAGTTACTGAGAAGGTCCAGTTGTTGGGTAAGCTGAAGAGCATGGCTGAAGTTGGATCTAATCAGGTTCAGCCAAATGCAAATCCTTTTTTACTCTTATGGAATGGGTTTGGTTTGTGGCAGTGATCAAGGCACTGGGGATGCTTTTCCTGGACCCCTGAAAAGGGCTAGACCTATTGATTGCCCGGCTCCGAGAACTATCTCCAAAGTTGTTAAAAGGAAGGGAAAAGGCAAAGTTCCTTTGCCAAAAAGTATCGAGGAGGCTCATTATGTTCCAGCCAAATGTCACTGCTACCTTACTCTCATGAAGATGGGCAGGAGGTGAACAAGCCCAGCTCTGAAAGGAATGTCGGTTTGACCGTGGAGGAACCAGTTGAAGATATATGGGTCGGCAATCATACTCAATATCATCGGCTCAGTCTCTTCGGCCTGCTATGTTAGACGTTGCTTCGGAAGGTCTGATGGCTGATTCCTCAATGATGACTGATGGGGGCACCTTTGCTAGTGAGTACCTTCCGGATATGGTCATGGTGGAGGACCAGGGAGGGGTCCCAGTTTCCTCCAGTGTTAATGAAGATTCTAATATGGAATGTTCGAGGAGCTCGAAAGCCTTCCTTTCGATCCTCGTTTAATAGATTGATGCAACTATATAGTTTTGACATATGTGCTGTTGGAAACGAGGTTGTCCGATGATACTTTGGCCCAGCTTCGGAGACAGATCTCCGGTCTTAGTCTTCGTATGCGGTGGAGGCTGAAGGCATGTCTGGGGGTATCTTAGCCATTTGGCGTGATTCTGCTGTCTCGGTTGAGGCTTTTCATCAGTGTAACCAGCAGATCGGTCTTCTTATCTCTGTGGGGTCCTCTGACCCCTGGCTGTTGTTGGCTGTTTATGCCAGCACTGACTACAGAGAGAGGCGATCCTTTGGGCTGAGCTGCTTTCCCTCCTTGGTCAAGGTCTCCCTACCATTGTTGCGGGAGATTTTAACTGTATCACTGAGGCCAATGAAAAATGTGGGGGCTGACAGGTTTCGGCCTCAGCTGATATTAATGAATTTAAATCTTTTATAGGGTCTTCTGGATTGTTGGATCTGGGGTATTCTGGGACCCATTTTACGTGGTGTAATAATCGTCAGGGCTCAGCTCGTGTTTGGGAGAGACTTGATAGAGCTTTGGCTACGGCCCAATGGCTTCATAAGCATCTGCAGCTTCAGTATCTCACCTGCCCAGGATTGCATCAGACCACTGCCCCATTTTGATTTCTATTGAGATTGATCAGCATCAGCGTAGATAGTTTAGATTTGAGCATTTCTAGACAGTCCATTCTGGAGCTTGGTCTATTATTGCTCAAATTTGGCATCTTCCTATTAGGGGCAATGCTATTTATCGTCTTTCTCGTCGTCTGATGCTGGCTAGACGCCGTCTTTCCAAATGGAATAGGATTGAAGTGGAGAATTTGGATAGACAGATTGACCTGGTAGAAGCCGACATTGTTGCTCTGCAGGGGAAGGAGGATCTGGAGGGGTTTCTGATGGATTCGGACCTTTTCTCTCTGCGGGATTTGCTTGCTCGTCATCACTCTCTGCTTCGCCAGCAGGAGATGTACTGAAGACAGAGGTCTAGGCTTCAGTGGATTTGTGACGGGGATCGTAATACCAGATTCTTCCATCAGGCTACCCTAAAGCGTCGGGCCGCTAATAGGATTTGGAGGCTTGTCGATGCGGAGGGGCATGGTCAGGAGGATCACTATTCTATTCGGGACATGCTTCTCCACTTCTTTCAATCCAGATGGGCTGATTCCACTGGTGATGGGGATCCGATGGTCAGGGTTCCTGAATTCTAGGGGGTTTCTGCTCAGAAAATGAAAAGCTGTGTAGACCGATCACTGCTGAGGAGATTCGGGTGGCCCTATGGGAGCTTGGTCCGGACAAGGCCCCAGGCCTGATGGATTTCCTCCCCTATTTTACCGCCACTATTGGGATATTGTGGGTCAAGAGGTGATTCAGGCAATTCAAATTGTCTTCCAATTGAAGCAAATTCCCTTGGAATGGAACCGGACCCTTGTCACGTTGGTGCCCAAGCGGTCCGACGCCTCTCTTCCACAGCATTTCAGACCTATCAGCCTTTGCACTACTCTATAAAGTTTGTGCTCGCCTCTTAGTTGGCCGTCTTTGGCTTGTGATTCCCCGTCTTATTTATAGAGCAGGGGGCTTTTATTTGAGGGCGTTCTATTTCGGATAACGTCCTCATTGCTCAGGAATTCATGCATGATCTTCAAAGAGCCCCAGTGAGAAGGAGTCTCATGGCGGTAAAGCTTGATATGGAGAGAGCATATGATAGACTGAACTGGGCCTTCTTGAAGTGCTCTCTTCAGGAGTTTGGGTTTGATGATCTTTTTATTGAGTGGATTATGGCTTGTATTCTGAGGCCTTCCTTTTCTTTGCTCATCAATGTGAGCCCTACTGAGTTTTTCCACTCTTCTGTGGGGCTGACAGGGGTGCCCTTTATCCCCCTTGTTATTTATTCTTGCTGCGGACGATCTTTCTCGTGCTTTTCAGCTGGCTCAGCAGGAGTGTCGGATTGTCCCGTTTGCGGCTGGGAGAGAGGGCTCTTTGATCTCTCATCTTCTTTTCGCTGATGATTGTATTATGTTAGGGCAGGCTTCCATTGATAATGCTGCTTCTTTTTATTCTATTCTGCAGCGTTATTGTCAGGCATCGGGTCAGAGGGTCCATTTTCTTAAGTCATCTATCTGCTTCAGTCCAAAGACCCCTAGAACTACTAGGGATGCCATTATGAAGTTATTGGGTATCACTTCTTTGACGGACCGTTTTATGTATTTGGGGATCCCCATTACTGGCAGACGGGCTCGCTGTTCTGACTATGTGGAGATTGAGAGACAGGTCCGCCAGCGCATTGAGGGATGGCAGGTCACCAGTCTTTCCATGATGGCTAGGGTTACCATCATTCGTTCTGTCCTTTCTTCTCTTCCTGTGTATCTCCTTTCGAATGTTGTCATGCGGATCACTTGTCTGAGGAGGATTGAGAGATGCTTCAGAGATTTTCTTTGGGCTTCTATGCAGGGGGGACATGGCATTCACCTTTTATCCTGGGACAGGGTCTGCATGCCTATCAATGAAGGTGGTCTGGGGATTCAGTCTTTGATTGTTAGAAGAGAAGCTCTTCTTGCTAGACATGCCTCGTGCTTCCTTCTGGAGCCTCAGAGTTTGTGGAGTTCTGTGATGCATGCGAGATACGATGATTGGGTTGCTGGTTCGCTTACTATACCACCTCGGGGATCTTCATCCTATTGGAAGAAGATTTGTAGACATAGTCAGGCTATTCTGGACAACATCTCTTGGATGATTGGTGATGGTTCTTCGATTGATGTCGTCAAGGATACCTAGATTTCTGAGCTCCCTCTTATGCGATGGCCCTCCTTTATCAATACAGATGTTCCCCCCAATCTTAGGGTTAAGGATTTGATTTCCTTAAACCCCCCTTCATGGCACATTCCCACAGTGACCCACTTTTTCGGGGAGAAGCTTTCTCGTCGGATTCTCTCATTAACTCTTTTGCTTGGTTGCTCTACTGATTCCAGGCTTTGGCAGTGATCTTGTCTTCCCAAGGCCCCCATTAGGGATCTTATGGACATATTCAGGCCACAGGCTCAGCGTACAGAGGATGCTGCATGGATTTGGAAGCTTCTTGTTCTCCCCAGAGTTCAGCTATTCATTTGGAAGCTTCTTTGGGATTGCCTTCCTACTTGCCTCCTTCTATCTCGAAGGGGCATGTCTATCCAGCCGACCTGTCCTCTGTGTAGTCAGGCGGAGGAATCTGTGGACCATGCTATATTTCTCTGTTCCAAGCGAGAAGGATATGGGTTCTTATGGGTATCCTAAGGACCTGGATGCTATGGCTTTCTCACGCTCTTCTTTCTTTCAGGATATTCGGTGTGGTCATTTGAGTAAGCATGGTCTTTGGGCTATCACCGCTTATCATATATGGCTGTTGAGAAATCAGATCATCTTCTCCAACGACAGGTTTTCTTATCATAGGGTTGTGAGATAGATCAGACTATTGGCTTCGGACTGTGCCCGTGGCTTTAATGCTGTTGATTTTGACTCCTCTAGCCTCTGGGGTTCCCCTGCTGTCCCGACAGCGAACCGGCGTACGGTTTTCTTCTCTTGGGAGCCCTCCCTCCAGGGTATGTCAAAATTAACTTTGATGGGAGTGTCCAGGATAGAGTTGTTGGATCTGCCTTCATCATTCGAGGGCCGATGGGCGATCTTTTGGCGGCGGAGGTTCTGGTTCCCTGAACTCATTAGTTCCTATGACGGAGCTTTGTGCTGCTTGAGCGGGTCTCTCATATGCTGTCAGGATTCTCATGCTCATAGGATTATGATTGAGGGGGATTCTATGACTGTCATTTCTTGGTTACTGAAGGAGATCTGCTTAGATGGTCCCTCAAATCTAATTATGAGGGACTGCTGGTCTATGTTGCAGGAGGTTGATTCCGTCCAGACCCGCCATATCTATCGTGAGGCCAACTCGGCGATGGACTGGGTGGCTGTCTTTGCTGCTCAGTATGCGGGTCCATAGATTTGGAAGATAGGCGACCCCTATCCTATCCTTCTGCAGCAGATTTTATCTTCTGATATATCTGGGCTGATTCATACAAGAATTGTATGATTGCTCGTTTTGTAACAAAAAAAAAAGCAAGACTTTTGTGGAATTCCTTAAAAATAGTGCTACAAATTGAAAATATTATGTAAGTTGTAAATAAACTAAAAATAACGATGAAAAAATAGAAGCCTATAAAAAATGTAGGGATAATATACAAAGTTGCCAATTTTGTTTCGTTTTGGCTGTTACTGTCGAAACGTTTTGTTTCGGCTATTACGATCGAAACGTTTCGTTTTGGTTGTTATAGTCGAAACGTTTCGTTTTAGTGGTTTATCCGAAAAGATGAGTCTTACGTTTCGCTTCAAAATTTTTTTTGATCATTTTGGCGTTTCAGCTTGTTTTAACCGTTTCAGCATGTTTAGATCGTTTCGACAAAATATATTTTGGGGACTAATTTGTGAATTGTTAAATCTTTCAGGATTATTTTAAAATATATATATATAATGTCAAAAAAATCCTATTTACCTTACCCCTTCTCTTTCAGTCATGGTCGCACATCTCAAAGACTCAAATTCTTTATTTTTATGTTGTTATTATTATTTATAAAAAATATAAATTATGAATAATTTTTTATTATATATATATCGAAACGAAGCATCGAAACAGTCTGATACCAAAATATTTAGTTTCATAAGCTAAAACAAAACATATATAATCCGAAATGAAATTGATAACTTTGATAATATATGTATTTCACTCTCAATCCTCATGCCATGGGTCGGAAACCAAGAAGGAATGTGTGTTTTGCAATCCCATTTTTCTTGATTTAGTATATCTGGCCTTCCAAATGTGAGATTAGATTTCCAATTTAATCGAATCCCAGCTATACCACCATACCTATTTGCTTTATTGAGGGAACAAGCTTTCCTTTTTAATATCTATTCAAATCTTTTATAAGTGCTTATTTGGTATCCCTGCTAGATTAACGTTGAATTAGATTGTTAATTCAATCCCATCAGCTTCTCGAGCTTCTCCTTGAGCTTAGCAATCTAGATCTTTTTAAGCATACGAAACTTTTTAGTAGAACCCAAAGCATACAACTCCATTCTCTTCTCTTCAAAACATTGGATTAAATTGAAATTCCAATCCAATCTACCAATCAAAACATGGTCCAATTGTAAATGTGCTATGCAAAAATCAACCAAATCTAAATTGCTTCCTACTCTAACTTGGTTGTGAACCATTCCCATCTGCATAATTAATCTAATGCTTTTACCATTGAACTAATCCAAATAGCTACGGTTCATAATTAGGAGGCTGATCATTACTTATCTACAAGATATGATGGTTTATGTTGTAACCTTGAGAAATGCTTCAAGTAATTTACTCATGTCTAATCATATCAGTGAGAAGTAAGTTGAGTCAATTGGAGAATGATATCTAGATATGGTTCCCACCTACATGTGACGTGATTAGTCTAGGTGGGCCCAAGGTAGGTGAGATCTTGGTTGTAGCTTGGTCCACCAAGCCCACTACATCCAACTTCATTCCCTACCAAATGGAACGATTGTTGGGAATTAATTTAATAACAATTAAGACAAATATGAATCGCCAATCAAAAAAGGAAATGGTTCCCAGAGCTTTAAAATAATAATAATAAAAAAAACATTGCAGACAAAGAGGGGCAAGTTTTGCTGTGATCCACGCTTAACCATGACAACAGGGAGAGACACATGGGGAAGCCAACCGCTGGCAAACCGACTGAAGCCTCGTGTTTTGAGCAACACCAACGGTCAAACAAGCTCGAAGCCTCCTCTTTATTAAAGTGGTGGGGAAGTACCGGGCAAGGATCTGCGGACTCCATGGGCATGTGATTGATGGCTCTAAAGAAGGAGAGAGAGATGGAATCAAAGGACCCAAACAGCTAGGACTGGGGAAGAAGTATACTTTAATCGGAGCCTTTTTCCCTCCCACGTTGGCTGTGCCACGGTGGGGAGAAAAGAGTGGCTGAAAACGGATCGGATAATATATATTTATATTTATAATTTTTAATAAAATATAAATATAATATTAATATTAAATAAAATATTAAAATTTATTTTTATATTTATTTTAAATAAATATAAATATCAAGCATATTCATATTTATTATATACGGATATGGATACACAAGTCTCTCTTTTATTTAGGCTTACTAAAATCTTTACCGTACATACTTACACATCATTCAGTCACTTCTTTCTCAATGTACTTAATTGGAACAAAAACATTGAAATTCACTTTGATATGATTATAAGGTAAAATTGAAAACAAAGAATAAAAATATAATTTGTTTATTAGATATTCGAATCTAGTATCTGTATCCGTTTAATTTTTTGATTAGATATTCGAATTTGTATCCGGATCGATTAGACTGAAAAATAAATATCCAAATCTAATATAATTTGAATATGGATATGGATGCAGTCAGAGTTTATCCGATTCATTTTTCAGTCCTAGTGACTTTGCTTGGAGATTATTAGGAAAAGATCGGTTTGGTACAATGGATGCAAAGGCACACCTTGCAGCATGGACAAAGGATAAAGCTTATATGCCACTAATCTAGTGTGAATCAGTTTCAATAAATCAAAAAATAGAATTTACTTAAATACAATAGGACAGAAATCATTCTGTTTTCAAAACCAAAATCCTGAGTGATGAGCCATAGAGGCCATCATCTAATCGACCACCGAGTTGACTTCATATCCCACGGGGTAGACCAGTCTAGTTGCACCCAATGCATTGTTTTTAAAAGGCGATGATTATGATATACAAATTTATGGAACAGTGATAACACCGGATTTTTTCTGAAAAAACAATTTAAGTCGCATCCTTGCTCTCTGTTTTTTTTTTTTTTGTTGTGGGGGGGGGGGGTTGGCCTTCGTGTACGGCTGATGTGCTTTATCTGAACTAGGCTATTGATTCTGAGGCTTTTCCTCGGATTGATTAGAATGCATGCCTTTGATTCTTTAGTTTCTACGATTTATCCCTAGATTGGTGCAAAAATTGATTAGTATGGATTACTTGGTTAGTCCTTTAATCAACTTTAACTTAGTCTCTAAAACTAAACCATTAAAAGAAGGAATTCTAAACCAAATTCATTGACAGCGTTGTATTGAAATAGAGCATTGAACTGCTTTTAAGTAATAAGTGGCAGGGTTGAAGGTGTCATTAAAATTGGATTAGTTGGCTCTCCCATGAAATCTTAAGAGTCGATTTGAATATCGCTTATACCGTTTGAACATTACTGATTCTTGGTGTCAACGCTTTGGCAATGTAAGTGGATTCCTCTATTCAACATGTTTCCATAAATAATATTAATCTATTGACATTCAAGTCTAGTCTTTCCATATCAACGAATGAGCTATTTTCACTCGAATGATAGAGCATCATCCATCCAACATATGCACCTTTAATCTCAGTATTTTTACGTTTTTGGATGAGTTACTCAGGATCTAAGTCAAATGTAAGAATCTCCTGCAGTAGACTCCTAAAGAATTTATTATTGAAGCCAAATTCTTGCATTGAACAACTTTGATAATCATGGTCTCCTAATGATCGATGTAACAGTTGTCGAGTAATCTCCTCCAAATAAATTGATAAGTTCCTTCTAGAACCAACCAATCTTACGACTAATAAACAGAGTCAGAGTCCTGCTGTGATGTGATTGTGAAGGAAAGAAACCTTCTTTCCCTCATGGGGATACCCATGGAACGGTTAAGCTCTATGTTAATCTCCAATTCAACCACATCAACTTGTAACATAATAGCATGGATGGTGGCAACTCAAAAGGGTAAATCTCGCCCTTATCTCAACTCTCTTTTGGATATTGGGTGAGTGGTTTGTAATAATTAATAAGTGATAATTAATAAGTGATAACAGCCCCTCCTTAAATGTTAAATTTGAGTATAAATAGGGAAGGCTTTTAACAAGAAAAACCAAAATAAGCAGAGGCATTGAGTCCCTGATCCCTGATAAAGAGCACATCAGCATCATACATGCGATGGATCAAGATTCCAGATTCCAGATTCCTAGAGAGATGGATCAAGATTCCAGATTCCTAGAGAGAAAGAAGAAAGATTCCTATCAAGATCCTTATCCCTAAAGATTCCTAGAGAGAAAGAAGAAAGATTCCTATCAAGATCCTTATCCCTAAAGAAAAGGAAGAAAGATTCATTAGAAGAAAGATTCCTATCAAGATCCTTATCCCTAAAGAGAATCCCTAAAGAGAAGGAAGAAAGATAAGGAAGAAAGATTCATCAGAAAGAAGATTAATATAGCTGATTCAAAGAAGATCGAATTCCTTACCAAAATGAATATCACCCTCATCGGAAAGAAAATTAATAATAATGGCCGGAGGTATTTATCGATCTTAAATTGGAAAGAAAATGAAGATCAAATTCCTTACCCTCATCGGAAAGAAAATGAATATGATCGGAAAGAAAATTAATAATAATGGCTTGAGGTATTTATCGATCTTAAATCGGAAAGAAAATGAAGATCAAATTCCTTATCTTTATCGGAAAGAAAATTAATAATAATGGCTGGAGGTATTTATCGATCTTAATTTGCATGATAAATATATTGATATCGTATTTCTGCATATTTGATATAATGATCAATATATTTAAATTAAGTCTTACATGGTTTCCAAGGAAAGCTAGAAAAAAATAATTAAGGGCCTATTTGCAAACAACATGATGGATCCTGCTCTCCGACTGGTTTTGCTACTAAATTCTATCTTCGTCTGAGCCAGAGGCCGGACAAGGAATCCTTCTCAGAACAATAGTTTAAACTCTCAGGCAACCCGCATCTAGGGTTATGCGCGCATAGCCTACGTTTAAAATTACCCTTCCAAATTACTTATTGTTAGTATCGTCATTACTGGGGCAATGAGAAGGCTTTTGATAAATTTCCGCCCGCGTGAAACGGAAGGAAGCGGTGGTTGCGAGTTCATTGTTGTTGGGCGTGTGGGCTTCCCCCATCTCGTGATGTACGGTTGTTAATTAATTGCAACAGAGCCTTTGTCGTGAGTCATTAAGCCCTTCCGAGTTTGGTTGCATGGAGACGACGGTTTGCACTGTTTCGAAGCACAGGCATCTCAAAGAGAAACTTAGGTTGGTGGCAGTTAATAAACAGAGCAAACCCATTTATTATTACTGTTACGCTTTTGTTTGTGAGGGATTTGTCTTCAGTTCTTTGAGAATAGAAAGGGATGGCTTTGTCTTTATTCTATTTAATTGACTTCATGCAATTGCTTGGAACGCCTAACACAACGTACAGCATTTTTACTTCTTTTGCTTTACGTTTCCATTATTATTTTTACCAGTGAAATACATTGTCATTTATTATGGTTTGGACTAAACTTTAATGTGGTTGGCTGTCAGTTTGCCATCAGGTTCACGCCGCTTCACACGCTACATGCGTATAACTGGCAAATTTAACAAATGGTACATACCTATCATCAATTTTCTAGAATTTATACGTTCAATAGAATCTAACATTGTCTCATGTCACTTGCTTGCTGAGTAAATAAATTGATGGGAAAAATACCTACTAAATTATATCTAATTTTTTTTAATTATTATTATAAATAATTAAATTCGAAGTGATTGTTAACTCTTTTCACTCGTGGCAGCAAAGCCTTGTGCAAAACAATTCCCAATGAAGAGATTCAACATAGAAAAACATTGCCTCCTTGATGAGGTGGAGAAGTTAAAATGCTAATATTGATTTGCATAATAAGAAAAGGAAAGGAATCGTGCATTATTCCAATAAGACACAAGCAATGACAAATTTCTTATTGAACCTTAAAGCATTTTTTTTATCATAAATTTTGAAACATTAAGCTTTGTTTTGGAAATTATTAAATTATATAAGTGCTATTAGAGTATAAACAAAACAAACAATATTAATATGGTACATTATGGATGCCAGACCATCAATAGGATCATGGTCATGAATGAAGATGAAGTGTGTAATCCCAAATGGAGAATTTCTTATTTTCCTTTTGATGAATACTATAATGACCTCTGAGATTAAAGCTGATTTATTTTGAATATTAGAGGACAAAATCACTGGCTCCTTGGTTTGAGCTTGGTCCAGTCTGTAGACTGTAATCATCCTTAGCCCGCAGGACAATCACCCTTGACCAAAAAATCCCATGTCCAACCCCACAGGTTAAGGGTACCACTGCCCGCAGTGGTTCTCATGCCACCTATCAATCAAAAAGAATAGTCGGTTGAGTAGCCCCGTATGGTTGCCCCGAGTCCTTTCATCTACTACTGTTGGTGGTCTTTTCCTCCCTTCGGACACGGGGGAGAGAGAGAGAGAGAGAGTGGGGAGACGGGAGACTTCAAAAAGTCGAAGTCTTTGCAGAGAAAAAGCCAATTTTTTTCTCTCTTCCCTCTTTTGTTCCACCCAAGCTTCCTCCTTCTGGAATTCTCTACGTATAATTACAGAAATCTCGTACTGTACCGCTAATTCGAGCGGTGCTTAGTTATAATTACGCTTTTTCTCTCTATTTCTCTGGTTCTCTTATGCTAAAGTTGTGATTTTTTGCGGAGAATTGGAGATGGAAATGGGGGAAGGACAGGTTTGTGGGTTGTTGCGGTCTTAGAATAAGAGGGCAGGGGAAGAAGAGCACAGTGGTGATGAGTCTCAGGAGCAGAGGAGGTTTTGGAGGAGGGGGAGGAGAGGTTTCTTCGAAGGGTGTGGTGTCGAAAAAATGGACCTTTTTGCTTTGCCTTGGGAGCTTCTGCATTGGTCTCCTCTTCACCAACAGGTGCCCTTCTGTCCATCAACTTCTTCGCATCTGAGCTTGTTACTCTTATTAAATTTTGTTTCCTCTAGTTTAGAAAGGTATTTCTTTAATTCGAATCATTCTTTTCTTTTTTTCGAGCTTGGTGTTGCTAATGTTTTGGGAATCCTGGCGTGGGACCGATTTTGGATTTCATTTAATTTGTCAAGTCCCCACTTTGGGTGTAAGAATTGGGACAGATCTTTGGTTTTTGTTCTATGCCTTTTGGATTCATGAATAATTGCATGGTTACTAGAGATTGAATCAGCAATATTTCGTAGCTACAGAATCGGGTGTATGCAATGTTTGCTGTAGTCAAATTGAATGCTCTTTTCCACAGTTGCTGGGCATTTGAGCCTTTCCCCCATAAAGTTGTAGAATTTATGGTTTTCTTGGACGATTTGGTGCAGCAAAAGGTCTAGCAAAGAGATTTTGGAAAACGGAGTTTATGGTTATTTGCGATTGACAAGAGTTGCTTTTTAGAAGGTGTTTCTGGTGTGCAATGATTCGGAATCTCTATCTGCATTTTTTTTTGGTGGCGATATGAATGTGAAATGTCTGTATAGCTGCGATCTTTTGTTCATTTGGCAAATGACGGTTCATTTTCTTTTCTTATGATGCATAATGGACCGTTTTTATTATAGCAGTTTATATATATATAATACAACCCTGATTTCTCATGTTAATCCTGAACATTGGTAACAGAATGTGGACGATGCCTGAAGCAAAGGATGTTATCAGACAACCGGAACGGAAGATAATAAGATGAACCTAGTCACAAGCAATTGTAGTCCAAAAACTGTGAGTGCATTAACCTACACATCATTATTGCGGGTTCAAGCTTTCTTCTGGGAGCTTGCGGTTGGATATAAATCATAATTTGTGGTTCTATTGCACTTAAGCTACAGGGAATTCACTGACACTGCTAAATATCGTGTATTATTTTCCTACAATGTTTCCCATTGGCCTGATTATACCATCTTGAGGTTTGTTGTTTGGTTGTATATTTGAGTTGTGATAACTTATGGGTTGTGCCTCTCTTTTTCCTCCATTTCTGTCAGATTAATGAAAAGCAGCAGCCCAAAGACATGCTAGGGGAAGCTTTAAAGTCCGACCCTGCTGCACAGTAAGTTTGTATCGTGTGTACTTAAGTTAGATTTCAATAGTTTTAATGTTTAAATTGGGCTTTTAACAGTATAGTTCACAGCAGATGAAACAAGCAGTTTCAATATAGTGAGTGTTAAATCGTTTTGGAATGCAGGACACTTGGTCAAACTATATCAAAGTTAGAAATAGAATTAGCAGCTGCAAAGGCCACCCAAGAATCTATACTCAATGGTTCTCCATTATCAGAAAATGTAGTGGCTGCTGAAGCAACTGGGAGGCAGAAATATTTTATGGTTGTAGGAATTAATACTGCATTTAGCAGTCGTAAGCGAAGAGATTCTGTTCGTGCAACTTGGATGCCTCAAGGTTCACCAGTTTTACCTGAAATCCTCTTCATTGTTACATTATTGATGTGTCATTAGTATTTTTAAATCTGATCATCCTTATAAATAATACAAATAGGTGAAAAAAGAAGGAAGCTAGAGGAAGAGAAGGGTATCATCATTCGCTTTGTAATTGGTCACAGGTGTGTCTCAGCGAACATTAATTTTGTCACAAACAGTGGACCTTCTGGACTCTTTCTCTGAAGAGTGCCATGTTATTTCCTTTTTGTGTACATGAGCATATATATTTGCCTATTTATATATGTATGCTGGAACACATAGGGAAACTTGACAGATGTTGCATGAGAAAATAGGTTATGCTACATAAACTAGTTTACTCCATCTTTAAATCAACAAGCATCAAGATCCTGTTTTCACGTGCATGATGTTCAGGTGGTGATGATAGTTGTTGCTGTTGTTATTTTGATATTTATCCTATGTTTAGAATACCCATCCGCTAACCTCTTCCCACTTGTCCACCCATAGACACATGCAATTATGCAAACATGTATACAAGGAAAGGAAACTGAAGGAGGGAAGGAGGAAAAAGAAGCAACAAATATTTATAGTCATTTATCCTGTCTTTTTTCTGGTGCGGCCTTATAATCTATACCTTCTGTTTTTCTCCACTTACTGTAAGTTTCTTTGATTCCAGTGCCACATCAGGTGGTATATTGGACAAGGCAATTGAAGCTGAAGATATAAAGCATGGGGACTTCATGAGGCTGGTGAGATTTCTTCTTTCTAATTTCCTTGAAAGAACGCCTTAGTTGCAAGGTGCAACAACTGCTATCTGATATCTTGTGAACTCATGGTTGTCCATCAACATGCTTGCATCTGCAAATTGACCTATCATTATTATATCACATTTTTATTTGTTTTGCAGGACCATGTTGAAGGTTATCTTGAACTATCAGCCAAAACCAAAACATATTTTGCTACTGCTGTTGCTACGTGGGATGCAGATTTCTACATCAAAGTTGATGATGATGTGCATGTAAATATAGGTGAATGACTTTTCTATTACCCACTTTCTGGTTTTTGTCTAAATAGCCTATCTTTTTGTATCCATATTGCTTGTGATTTTTGACAGTAAAGTCAGTCATACTCATAAGGTGCATTATGATGATTCTTTGCCAATTTGATCTGTCCGTTCCTTATTTTGGCCCAGAACCACCTGTTATATCCATGGTCATGGGCTGAGGTCCCTAAAAACAAGCTCTGCAGCTTTACATTCTATATTTTTAGCTCAGCTTTCTAAGGCAATGCAATCCATTCACTTGAATTGGACTCAAGTTCGACAATAGGATGTGTTTGGCTCCAGCTTTTCAATGGTCGTAATAGAACTATTTGGTTTGACATTTTTCACATTATATGTAAAAGCAATTACCTAAACTCAGTAAGTTATTCAAACCATGCCAAGCAATAATTTCAACACTTACCAATGTCTAATTGCTTGGTTCTAAATGTTAAAGTTACTAGTCATTAAAAAATGTGATTTCCGTTTGTCACCAAAAATTGGCTTGTATTGTTCTGAGGCTGCCTTATACTCTCAAAAGAACCACTTACACATTTTTGTACTTGCATGAAGAGCTAGTGAAAGAAGTCAGTTCTTTTTTGATTGTTATTATCCGGTCATGTTGAATCTTCTATCTCCAAACCATTTCAGCAACTCTTGGATCTACATTGGCGAGGCACCGTTCAAAGCCTCGTGTATATATTGGATGCATGAAATCTGGTCCTGTCCTGGCTAGAAAGTAAGCGTTCCCTTAGAGATGATTTGTCTAACTAGCAAGCAGTGATTTAGAGTGCTGATTTTGATGTGTCATGGACAGGGGGGTGAGATATTTTGAACCTGAGTACTGGAAATTTGGGGAGGAAGGAAACAAGTATTTTCGACATGCTACTGGTCAGCTATATGCCATTTCAAAGGATTTGGCTACTTACATATCCATCAACCAGTATGACAACTTTTACCTGGAATTTTAACTAAGCTTTTTATTATTTGACTCATTATCTTCTACGGGCATATATCTTACTATTGATGTGATTGGTTTCAATCAAATGTATGAGTTTCTTGTCTACTTATACAAGGTCAGTCTTTTGAAGGAAACAAATTGGTTTCATTCATTTCAGGCATGTGCTTCACAAGTATGCAAATGAGGATGTCTCATTGGGATCTTGGTTTATTGGGTTAGATGTGGAACATATTGATGACCGCAGGCTATGCTGTGGTACCCCACCTGGTAAAGTTTTCCTTTTCTGCAAAAATATTCCTGTTCTATTAAACATGACTCGTATTAATTTCTAATGTTCAAATGCACATTGCTGTCTCTTCTCCAAAATATTTCTAGCTTCTCTCAACGAAACATCATGTTTATTCGTAGCAATCTGTTATCATTGCTTCTTGTTTTCTTCTACTGCATGTTTTCTGTGCATAGCTGCAATTGGAGAAAATGATATAAAGTATTGATAAAAAAAATGAAATCATGAAGAAAATAAATTGAATCCATAAAGTTGGTTGTTAAAGAAAGATGATAAATGGAGAATAAATTAAAAATATATAAATAAAAATGTAAAAGTTTGACAAGTTTCTGCATTGAAATCATCTATGATAGGTTTTCTACTTATTTTCTGAAATCAAGTTGGGCATTAAAAATAAAAATGGCATGAAAGGTTAGACATGGCTGGATTTTGAGAAGATACCAACAGAGTTAATTATGATTGAGAATTAATCACTAGATGGAAACATCTCCAGCGACTTCTGGTTGCAGATGAAGTGAATATGTATGCTCGAAGAGTGTTTTGTGATTTATTAATGAAAACTTATGGATGACCAAGGCTGTATTGTTTTCTCAATTTTTATTTACCAAATGCAGCTGTATGATTATTTGCTCTGCAGAATCTTTCTCATTGCCTCTTGGACCCTTGGTGTAGTGTCACTAGGATGAAGGATCTTATACATAAGTACCTTCCATACCAAGACCAATACTTGGGTGCTTATTCTATGCAGATTGTGAATGGAAAGCACAGGCAGGAAACATATGCATTGCTTCCTTCGATTGGAGCTGCAGTGGTATATGCAAGTCTGCCGAAAGGATCGGAGAGGTCCATCGCCGTTGTGGGGAAAGTGAAAATGCTCTGTGGAGTTTGATTTTCTAACTGGAATGGCTTTTCCACAGCATTCGGAGTGGCTCTATAGATTGATCTGTTCTGTAAGTATGCATGTGTATGTGGTACACAGTGTTTTCAAGTTACTTGAAGGAGGAGCAGAGGAGATCACTTGAGGGAGGGAATCTTTTCCATTTTCTAGCAGAAAAGATCCCTATGTGCAGAAAGTAAGCAGGAAAGATACATATTTACATATATAGAGAGAGGGAGAGGGAGGAGAGGGAGAGACTGTTCTCCCCCCACATTCTTTAAAACTGCATGGATGCCTGTTTTGCATCTAATAGCTTTTGTTGTTAATATGGCTTCCACAAACATAATGGGTACTAATTTTCCATTACACAGCCAATATTATCTCTCATTTGATAAACAAGGTGGGCCCTCTGGTGGACTGGCATCTTTGTTTTCTTCCTCAGTTGTGATATGGTTCATTTGTAACTGCAGTGGATATGGACTCAACTGTAAAACCTATGGAGCATTTGTTTACTTCAGGAGTTGGAGATGAGTTCTGTTGAGCCAAGCTTGAGACTGTTTTGGGATTGGGGACTTTGCCCCAGGACTGAAGGGAATGTTCAGGCTTAAATCAAGGTCACCAAAATATGCACGAGTATTGTTTGAATCAATTAAAGCTAGACTACTTTTTTAAACGCACAGCTCTTAAAACTTGGACAGGCCTGAGCTGCTCTTTTTTTTTTTTTGGGTCAAACTTGGTGAGCTCGTTCGTTGAAAGGGACCCATTTGTTTTTTAGATAGGAAGCGGAAGGGTCCCACTCGTTGAATTGTGCCTCTCCTACAGCCGCCTTGGCTCACACCCATCATCCCACCGAACCTCAAGTCTCGTTGGCAGGAGGTAAGACATCTTATAGCATCAATTCTCAACATCCGATGGTGAATGGGAAGTTGGCCAGTCCTTGGAGCTGGCACAGAATCATTGCATACATTTTGGCCACATTTATGATGAAAGAATCCGGGAATCCATGGAATTATCCAAATCCAATGAAATAAAAAGTTAGGTAATATGAAAACCTTGGAACTTGTTTGGTAGAAAATCTCACGTTGGTGCTCAACCTTAGTTTTTATCAAAAGTTTAATTAGGCCAGAGAATCATTTTGGAATAAAATAGAGTTGGTCAAAGGTTGTAACCCGGGTTTTCATCAAAATTGGCCTCCCACATGGTTTTCAAAACCAAAGAATTTTAATATCATAGAAAATGATCAAATGTTTTTTTTTTTAACTGATAATACCAAACAATGAAATTTATCAAAATGATTTTTTTTTTCTTTTTCTTTTTGGTCCTTGTCACAAAAGTGGCTTATAAGGTTTTGAGACACTTTTAGGTGGCATCCCTCGTCTTTTAACTAACTCCATGGAATCTGACGGTAAGAATGGGTAATATAAGATGATGGCAAGGATTTTTGATAAATTATTGGGATGAAAACATGTGTAAAAATTTTGAATCTAGTAACATAATCATAATTGAATTTGATCGCAAAAGGATCATAAGCCATTTATTTTTCAAGAAGATATAACCTAAGTTAACACAATTAACCTAGCTTCGGCGCTTATAAATATATTCTCAAGAGTATAGCCAACGAGAGTAAGACTTCTTTTTTTCTTCTTTCTATCTGTTTTCTATCACTTATCTCCTCAAAATCAAGAAGCTTAATTAGTGACTGTAGGTATTTAAAAGTATTTTTCATTTTAGTCTTAGTTTTTTTTTGGATCAATTCTTGATTTTGTTGGAATAGAATCTTCATCAGCAAAGAATTTTTTAGTGCGAGGCTAAGTTCACTATTTTTTTAAATAAATCTCATTCATTGCTAAAAATCAACACACCAACTTAACAATTTACAAATCGGTATATATTCAAGATAAATTTATTTTTACAAAATAATAAATAATCTATGAAACGCTGTAAGATTTGTAGATTATTGGATAGCTAGTAATCTAAATAATAATAATAATAAGATAGATGACTATCATATTAAAAAAATAAAACTGAAAATTAGTGCTGGAAACAAGCCAAGCACGCACTGAATCAAACCCATCTCATATAATAATCACGCTATTCACAAATTATTTGTTTAATAAGTAGAGTAAGATTATATTTAATTATTGGTTAAAGGATGGAAAAAGGAAATTATCGATTTAACTAGCTAAGCGCCAATCAAAAAAAAAAAAAAAGTGGTGGATAAAATTGCTTGATTAAATAAAGAAAGATATACTTAACTTGAATAATTTTATTTAACGATGGAGGGAGAATCAATGGCTTCTCCACGTTGAATTTTTCTTTCATTTTTATCTTCAAAATTCATTTTGATCATTACTTTTTACTG
This sequence comes from Calamus simplicifolius, assembly GCA_900491605.1. Lineage (NCBI taxonomy): Eukaryota > Viridiplantae > Streptophyta > Magnoliopsida > Arecales > Arecaceae > Calamus > Calamus simplicifolius. The sequence continues at coordinate 332,374 of UESW01005018.1, forward strand.
TCCCTTACTTTTCTTAACTAAATAATAAATAATTTTATTCATCAATTAGCTGGTTAGGGTGGCTGTAAATAATTAATTCTATCCACGTCCTGATATGCTCTTTTCTATTAATTTATAATTAATTTTATATTATAATAGTTAGAATAATATGTAATATGAATTAATATTGTCAACTAATCCAAGTTAATGTGAAGCAAGCTAAACATCATTCTAGCTGGTTCATTTCTTAACAAATTTAAGCCGAGCTAATGAACAACTTTTTCATTGGCTACATTGGCTAACCTACTCAATTCTCCTACAATGAAATCATTACCCTCCTCAGCTACTTTTTACAGGGAAAACTAGGCACTTTACCATTACCCCTACCAATATATTTATATAATTTTAAAATAAGTAAATATAGAAGTGATGCCGGCATTTATGAAATGTAAAACAAGGGACGATGCAAGGCCAATTTCAAAACTTGTCTAAGAGGTTTTTTTTGATTGTTCAAAACAAATCTAATTTTTTAAATTTATCGCTTAAAATGCCTTTCTTATTTACATGTATATTTTTTAAATAAACTAAGAGAAGAAAAGGGCTAATTCATGATAATTGAGGATGAGAATAGGGTAAATCTGATCGAGGGTAAAAAGGATAATAGAAGGTGTTTGGTCGAAAAAAAAAGTTTTTGTACATCGTCTTCGGTGCCACAAGTCCTATATGGGCTGCACCGTTCCTCCTTATTGGTCCATATGAATCCAACATGGCCTAATACTGCCGAACGGAAGAGCAGGAATACGATGTAACGTTTTAATTGTGACATCCATTAAAAGCCGTTCAGCCTTATTTTAAAAGTGGTGTGCAGACGAAAATGACCTTTTCCTTCAGCGTACTTCTCTTCTTAAGTTTTTGTACATAAGACGAAGGACATTTTTGCCCTCCAAAAGTTTCTTGCAGAAGGTTTTGTACAAAACAATGCTAGGACACCCTAGCTGAATAGTACGATACCTTAGTTACAAACCTAAGACACCCATTCATGCTTAGAAAAAAAGCTTTACGATATTCCAGCAGAAAATCGGCCGAAACAAAGCTACGATACCCAAGCTTTATCGTTAAGACATTTATTGAGTTCCTCACTTGGGCTCCATAACAATGGGTTCAACAACCTTCAACCTCACAAAATCTGGTTCAAAAATTTGATCAAATACCTAAAGTGCCCAGAATTTATTCCCTTTATGAGTGAAGATTCAGTCCTTCGATCCTTGCCTTGCTATAAATGTTCTTGCCCACTTTCCCAAACCTTTTCCTGAATAAAAGGTGCCCCAAGAGCCTCCAACCGCTGTTCCAAAGCCCCCTTCACCCAAATCGCCCCACACCTTGGGCGTCCCACCTAGACAACAAAAACACCCAGCTTGGGCCTGGTCTAGATATTGTTCGGAAGGTGGAAAAAAGCGTCTGACCACACCAATGATTACCCTGGTTCCTTGCACACTTCACAGATTTGAGAGGGTCTCCACATCACGATCAAGCACAAAATGAGATCTAACATGAACAAAACAGATTTGACAACAATGAAGAACATCACTTCAATAACCAACAAATCCCACCTATTACAAGCCTTCAAAACAAAGAAAAATACAGCAGTAAAGAAAGATGATTGATAGGTGAGATCTCCCCACGATAACCCATGGTTTGATTCTCTAGCTCGGAATAAACCTACCCCCTTGCCAGCCCAAGTAGACACTGTATTGCTACGCCGCTACCGATCTCAAGCTCGCCAATGAAGACAAACTCAAGCCGCCACAAGCATTCTCAAAGAGCTTCCAAAATGTCCAAGATAAAACCCTAGCTCATCCACACATCCTTTTTATATGGACTCCCACAATGACCCAAATACCGATGACCTAACAAAACCATACAAACATAATAAAAGACCCATACAACATGACAAAAGACAAGATAAGATAATATAAAAGACATCATAAGGATCAACTAGTAGCATCAAGTGGGTCCAATGTGCTTCCTCCACTTTATCCCGAATTCGTGCGCTCCTACGCCTTGGTGCTTCACCATTCCCTCCCCCTTCGAGAACTCCCTTGTCCTCAAGGGATAGGTTCGAAAATTGTTTGGCCACATCCTCATAGTCTTCCCATGTCGCTTCCTCTACCGATAGCCCTTTCCAATGAATCGACACTTGCCATACATCATCACTTTCTTTGCCTTTCTTATGCTTCCGATAACTAAGAACTGCTTCAGGCTTTAGTAATATTGTTCCTTCCTCATCAAAAGAAGGCAGCTCTTCAACAACATACTCCGATTCTCCTATCATTTTCTCAATGTAGTAACATGAAACACATGGAAGGAGAGAAGATTCAGGCAATTCTAACTTATATGCTATCTCTCCAGCGCGATTCAACACCTTAAAAGGCCTAGTAGCGCTGTGAAAGCTTGATATTAAATCTCTTCTTGAGTGATTTTTGCCTATATGGTTGTAACTTGAGATACACATAGTCCCCGGGTTCAAAGCTTACATCCCTTCTGCCTTGGTCATAATACTTTTCATTCTTTTTTATGCCTTCATATGACTGATCCCGTCGTCAGAATAAAAGGTATAGCAGCTAACGGAGATCTCTCACCCCGAGACTCCCTACCAGCATCATCCCACCCCCGGGACCCCTTCCGGTCTCGGGGTGGGATCACCATCTCACCCCGAGACCCCCTCCGGTCTCGGGGTGCACCAGCATCATCCCAATTCCTCTCGGGGTGGATCGTCATCTTTCGACCCCGAGACCCCTTCTGGTCTCGGGATGGGATCACCATCTCTCGACCCCGCCCCTCTCTTGGGGTGCACCAGCATCATCCCACCCCCGAGACCCCTTCCGGTCTAGGATCACCATCTATCCGGTCAATCTCTCGACCCCGAGACCCCTTCTGGTCTCGAGGTCTGGTCTTGGGGTGCACCTCATCCCACCCCCGGGACCCCCTCCGGTCTCGGGGTGGAATCATCATCTCTCGACCCCGAGACCCCCTCCGGTCTCGGGGTGCACCAGCATCATCCCACCCCCGGGACCCCTTCCGGTCTCAGGGTGGGATCACCATCTCTCGACCCCGAGACCCCCTCCGGTCTTGGGGTGCACCAACATCATCCCACCCCCAAGACCCCTTCCGGTCTCGGGGTGGGATCACCATCTCTCGACCCCGAGACTGGTCTCGGGGTGCACCAGCATCATCCCACCACCGGGACCGCTTCCGGTCTCGGGGTGGGATCACCATCTCTCGTACCAGCATCATCCTACCCCCGGGACCCCTTCCAGTCTCGGGGTGGGATCGTCATCTCTCGAGGGACCCTTCCGATCTCGGTGGAATCATCATCTCTCAACCCCGAGACCCCCTCTCTCGGGATTGGGACCCCTTCCGATCATCATCATCTCTCGACCCCGAGACCCCTCCAGTCTCGGGATGGGATCACCATCTCTCAACCCCGAGACCCCTCCGGTCTCGGGGTGCACCAGAATCATCCCACCCCCGGGACCCCTTCCGGTCTCGGGATGGGATCATCATCTCTCGACCCCGAGACCCCCTCCAGTCTCGGGGTGCACCAGTATCATCCCACCCCGGGATCCCTTCCGGTCTCGGGGTGGGATCATCGTCTCTCGACCCCGAGACCCTCCGGTCTCGGGGTGCACCGGCATCATCCCACCCCCGGAACCCCTTCCGGTCTCGGGGTGGGATCATCATCTCTCGATAGTCTCGGGGTGCACCAGCATCATCCCACCCCGGGACCCTTCCGGTCTCGGGTGAGATCATCATCTCTCGACCCGAGACCCCCCGGTCTCGGGGTGCACCAGCATCATCCCACCCTCGGGACCCCTTCCGTTCTCGAGGTGGGACCACCATATCTCTACCCGAGACCCCCCTCCGGTCTCGGGGTACGTGGGTATCATCAGCGATCAGCACGCAGTCTGACCTTAGAACCAAACAACAGCTCTGGGCCACATGACATGCTCACGTGATTTTCCGTACGCCCGTGATTGCGCCCCGTTATGGAGGGCTATGCCTTATAACGGCGTATGGCACGCTGCATGTTCCTGTGCGTGACCGTGCTCCGTTATGGCGTACGATTCGCTACCATTTGCAACTGTGCGTCATATCAAGCAACGACGCGCATCAAATACAACCGCGGCTATTAGACACGTGTGATACCATGTTGACAGGTAGCGCGGGACACCTCCGGTGCGCATAGTGATGGTACAACGGCGATCTTCCAAAACAGTAAGATGGGATATTCGGACAGGTATAAAAACACGCGCCCGCACTGTGAGTAGGGATCCACTGGTTTTCTAGCTTTCTTCCTCCTAGCAAAACCCTAACTGTCTCAGCTCCCTTTCGCTGAGCGGTTCTTGTTTGATCCCAAGTGACTGATTTGAGCGTCGGAGGGTCCCCATCAGAACAATCGGTCTCCGGGGACTTTCTTGCAGGGGTCCGAGGAGAAGGACGTCCGTCTTCCCCGACGTTTGAAGAAGGTGACTTGGCATCATCACCTTCATCAGTGCCTTCTTCACATTAGTAAGAACTTCATCTCAATTCCTCCTCCACCCCATCATTCTTGGCTCTTCCTTTTTTATAACTATTCAACATGGGAGGTGACCTTCCATATGTTACCTCGAATGGGCTTGTGTTGATGGAAGCATGATATATGGTGTTGTACCAATATTCAGCCCATGGAAGGTACTCTTTCCATCTTGATTGTTCATCATGACAATAGCACCTAAGATATTGCTCCAATGCCCAGTTACCACCTTCGTTTGCCCATCCGTTTGGGGATGATAGGATGAACTAGCTTTCAGCTTGCTACCTTTCAAAGTGAAGAGTTCTTGCCAAAAAGAACTCATGATAATACTCCCCGATCCAACAATACTTTGTGGTATTCCATGCAACTTTACCATATTTTCAATGAAATTTTTGCTACACTACTAGCGGTGAAAGGATGCCGAAGAGGTATAAATGCACACCTTTACTCAATCTATCCATAATAACCAAGATGGCTTCATGTCTTCTACTCGTCGGTAATCCTTCCACAAAGTCCATGGAGAGATCTTCCCAAACCCTTGCTGGTATTGGTAATGGTTGTAGCAAACCCATTGGAGCCCTTTGATCATATTTAACTTTTTGGCATATGTCACATTTGGCCATCCATTTCCTTCACCTCCTTCTTTAAGCCCCCAATAGAAGAAATGTTTCACCTTAAGATATGTTCTCAACCATCCGGAGTGTCCCCCTTCTTTGCTATGGTGGAAATGAGTCAATATCTCCTTCCGCAGCCTCGGTACACATGGAACATAAATACAATCACCATAGTATAGCAATCCACTCCTCATTTTGTAGCCCTCAACTCCTATCTCTCTTTTCTCAAGCTTTTCATAAATCTTCAATGACCTCTTGTCAAGTTGCACCGCTTCACGCACCTTGTCCCAAACCTCCCATTCAGCACCACTAAGAGCATGCAAACTTGCTTCATTTTCAGCATAAACCGTCCACAACATAGAGCTCCCTTCCTTCCTGGATAAAGCACTACCTTGTTTTTCTTCCCCGGTTGGTAGACTATGTCATACTCAAAACCCAACAACTTTACCATGAATTTTTGCTGCTCCAGTGTGACAATTTTCTGCTCTAAAAGATGCCTCAAAGGTTGTTGATCCGTCACAATTGTGAATCGCCTACCCAAAAGATATGGTCTCCAAACTTTGACCGCATGTATTACCGCTAACATCTCACGGGCATATGTGCTCCAAGTTTTCTTCATAGGACCCAATGCTTTGGAAAGGAAAGCCAATGGTCTTCTTTCTTGCACTAACACCGCTCCAATTTCTTACCCACTAGCATCGGTTTACACTTCGAAAGGCTTCTCAAAATTCGGTAGTGCCAAAATCGGAGTTTGAGTCATAGCCCGCTTCAAGTCTTCAAATGCTTGTTTCGCCTCATCACTTCATTCAAAACTATCTTTTCCCAACATGGATGTTAAAGGTTTAGCAATCAGCCCATAGTTCTTCACAAACCTTCTATAGTAGCCGGTGAGTCCCAAAAATCCCCTCAATGCAGTAATATTGGAAGGTAGTGGCCAATCCACCATAGTTTTTATCTTCTTGTTATCAACCTTCACCCCATTTCCAGAAATGATATGTCCAAGATACTCCAACTCTTCTTGAACAAACTCATATTTTGCAACTTGATGAAGAAATGGTGCTCCTCCAACAACCCAAGCACCGTCTCCAAATGACCAACATGTTCTTCCACAGAATGTCATCAAAAAATACTAGCACAAATTTGCGCAAGAAAGGCTTGAATACCTCATTCATGGCGGCTTGAAATGTGGAGGGAGCGTTGCACAACCCAAATGGCATGACAAGGTATTCATAGTATCCCGAGTGTGTTCTGAAAGCCGTTTTGTGCACATCATCTTTCTTCATTCTGATTTGATGGTACCCCGCTCTCAAATCCAATTTGGTGAAGACCACCGCACCATGTAACTCATCAACATCTCATCCACCGTAGGAATAGAAAAATGGTCCTTTACTGTAGCTTCATTTAGGGCCCTATAGTCGGTGTAAAACCTCCATGAACCATCCTTCTTCCTTACCAACAACACCGATGAAGAGAAGGGACTAGTACTGGGTCGAATCAACCCTTGGTTCAGCATTTCTTTCACTTGCCGCTCTATTTCTCCTTTCTGAAAATGGGCATAACGATAAGGGGGAACATTTACGGTCTTGTCTCATCCCGTAGAACAATTTGGTGATCAAAGGACCTACTTGGTGGCAACCCATTTGATAGCTCCAAAATATTTTGTGCTCTTCAATCACATGCCTTATTGAAATAGTAGTTGCTGTAATTTTTCTACTTCACCCTCTTCACCTTGCTTCCCATCATCCGTGCTTGATTGGTATTTGCTAGTACAATGGCAAAACAACATGCACCACTCCGGTATAATTTTTTCATCATATTTGCTTCACATTGCTGAATTTCTTTGGAGATTAGTGCTTTCAAACCCTCTTTTTGCCACCAAATTTGAATTCCATTGTCATAGACCCATAGTCGGTCAACATCCTTTCAACACTCTTCAACCAAGCACTTCCAAGTACTATATCTAAGCCCACAATAGTGATGACATGCAGATCCGTAACAATCTTAACACCTTGAACATTGATCTTCACATCCCGCACCACCTCATCACATTTCAGCTTTTCCCATTGGCAACCTTTACCTCAAATGGTTCAACCGCTACTCCCCAGAGTCCAATCCTCTTGATAATGTTAGCATTAACAAAGTTATGGGATGACCCACTATCCACTAACAAAGTCACTTCATGTTTTTCAATCCATGCCATGAGCCGCATAGTGGATGGTGCTTTTACCCCCGACATAACATGAAGGGACAACTCTGCTTCCTCTCCCTCCAATGCTACTTCATAGCTCATTTCATCATCGAATTCACCATTGGAATTTTCAGCACCTTCATCATCGCTATCATCCACAATCATGAACACTTGGTTGTCTTGCACTTATGTTCCTTACTCCACTTTTTTCCACACTTGAAATACAACGCCTTCTTTATACGTTCTTGTACCTCATCTTTGGATAGTTTTGTTACCTCATTTTTGCCTTTGGTGGGTTCTTCCAAAATTTCTTTTCCTTTCCATGGTGCTTTGGATGACTTTCCAACTTGCCCATCCTTGCCTTGACGTTTTTTAGCATAGTAGCTATCTTCCAAAATTTCACCATCTTCATTGCCTCTTGTAGATGCCTTGGTTATTTCAATTTGAGTTCCCTAGCTAACCATGGTTTCAGTCCTTCAAGAAAAGCCCCCATAAGTGCCTCTTCCGACCAACCCCTCATCAATGTTTGGAGCCGTCTAAACTCTTCAATGTAACTTTGCACCTTCCCTTCTTGTTTCAGTTTGGCTAATTACCCATGGTGATTTACCACCGGGGATGGTCCCCATTGTTCCATGAATTCATGTTCAAAGGCCATCCAACCAAGTCTCCTTCCTTCTTGTTCAAATCTGAATTTGAGCCACCGCCACCATTTACTAGCCTTCCCATCCATGAAGAAACAAGCCACATCTACCCTCTCATCTCTGGGCACCTCATACACATGAAAATAGTGTTGGGCTTTGTCCAACCACTCATGAGGATCTCCACCATCAAAGAGAGGAAAATCAATCTTTAGTTTTCTTGGTTTCTGATCATGGTAACTCCCCTCCCTTCTATCGTGTCCATCTCTATCCCCACGCCATCCATGTCTCCTTCGTGGCCCATAGTGATGCCCATGACCAACGGCTCTCCTCCTACGCAATGGCCGCCCATCATCAGAAGCCTCGTTGTCCTCTTCCTGTAAGTCCCAATCATTCTGCCCACGCCTATGGTAAAATCCCATGAATATACTGAATTATCAAGCCATCTCTCCACTGCAATTCCTTTGCCTTCAACTCTGCCTCCCCGCCTCCTTTCTTCCCATTCTGGCTCCTCCTCATGCCTTGATCTTTCCGAATCAGAGTCACATGAGATGCATGCCTTTCATCTGCATATCGCCTAGTAGGTCCAGAATTGTTGGACCATCCATCCCTTCTCTTCTCCCCATCATGTTCCATACTTCTTCGCTCCATGCGCTCCCTTCTCTCCATGGTGTTAAGGGAGAGTTGATTAATGGCAGCCTTCATTTTAGTTAATGCTGTCATAATTTCTTTTTGGTTCTCCTCTATTGCTTCGAACCTCGCTCAGTTAGAGCTCGGTGTTGCTTCCGGTTCCATGACTTCCCATAACTAAAAGAGGTACCTTGAGTCCTCTGCTTTGATGTAATCTCAATGAAAGCACCAAATTTATTGAGTTCCCTCACTTGGGCTCCACAACAATGGGTTCAACAATCTTCAACCTCACAAAATCTGGTTCAGAAATTTGATCAAACACCTGGAGTGCACCTAGAATTTGTTCCCTTTATGAATGAAGATTCAGTCCTTCGATCCTTGCCACCATTATAAATGTTTCCTGCCCACCTTTCCAAACCTTTTCCTGAAAAAAGGTGCCCCAAGAGCCTCCAACGCTGTTCCAAAGCCCCCTTCATCCAAATCGCCCCACACCTTGGGCATCCCACCTAGACAACAAAAACACCCAGCTTGGGCCCAGTCTAGATGTTGTTCGAGAGGTGAAAAAAAGCTTCTGACCACACCAATGATTACCCTTGGTTTCTTGCACACTTCACATAGATTTGAGAGGGTTTCCATATCACGATCAAGCACAAAATGAGATCTAGCATGAACAAATCAGATTTGACAACAATAAAGAACACCACGTCAATAACTAACAAATTCCACCTATTACAAGCCTCCAAAATAAAAAAAAATACAGCAGTAAAGAAAGATGATAGATAGATGAGATCTTCCGACTACAGCCCATGGTTTGATCTCTCTAGCTCGAGAATAAACCTATCCCCTTGCCAGCCAAATAGACACCGTATTGCTATGCCGCTACCGATCTCAAGCTTGCTGATGAAGACAAACTCAAGCCGCCATAAGCATTGTCAAAGAGTTCCCAAAATGTCCAAGATAAAACCCTAGCTCATCCTCACATCCTTTTTATATAGACTCCCACAATGACCCAAATACCCATGACCCAACAAAACCATACAAACATAACAAAAAACCCATACCAACATGACAAAAGATAAGATAAGATAATATGAAAGACATCATAAGGATCAACTAGTAGCATCAAGTGGGTCCAATATGTTTCCTTCCGCTTTGTCCCAAATTCGTGAGCTCCTATGCCTTGGTGCTTCACCAATATTGTAGGTTTAAACTTACGACACCCGTGGCCTTACACCGGACGCTGAAGAAAAGCCTCGCAATATCGCAGGAGATCGGCCAAAAACAGTGACGACACCCAGCTGAATTATTACACACATAAGTTACAAACCTAAGATATTCATTCAGAAAATCGGCCGAAATAAAGCTACGATACCCCAGCTTTACCATTAAGACACCGTAGGTTCAAACTTATGACACCCGTAGCCTTACACCGGATGCTGGAGAAAAGCCTTGCAACATCGCAGGAGGAAATGGCTGAAAACCAGTGACGACACCCAGCTGAATTATTACGAAACCCAAGTTACAATCCTAAGACATCCATTCAGAAAATCGGCTGAAACAAAGCTATGACAGTTTAGCTTTACTGTTAAGACATCGTAGGTTCAAACTTATGACACCCATGGACTTACATCGGACGTTGGAGAAAAGCCTCGCGATATTGCAGGAGAAAATTGGCCGAAAACCAGTGACAACACCCCAGCTGAATTATTACGACACTCAAGCTACAAACCTAAGACACCCATTTAGGAAGTCAACCGAAACAAAGCTACGATACCCCAGCTTTACCGTTAAGACACCATAGGTTCAAACTTATGACACTCATGGCCTTATACTGGATGTTGGAGAAAAGCCTTGCGACATCGCAGGAGGAAATCGGCCGAAAACCAGTGATGACATCTCAGCTGAATTATTACGATACCCAAGTTACAAACCTAAGACACCCATTCAGAAAATCAACCGAAGCAATGCTACGACACCCCAGCTTTATCGTTAAGACACCATAGGTTCAAACTTACGACACCCGTGGCCTTATACTGGATGCTGAAGAAAAGCCTCGCGATATCGTAGGAGAAAATCGGCCGAAAATCAGTGACGACACCCCATCTGAATTATTATGATACCCAAGTTACAAACCTAAGACACCCATTTAGAAAATTGACCGAAACAAAGCTACGACACCCTAGCTTTACCGTTAAGACATCGTAGGTTCAAACTTATGACACCCGTGGCCTTACACCGGATGCTGGAAAAAAGCCTTGCGACATCGCAGAAGGAAATCGATCGAAAACCAGTGATGACATCCCAGCTGAATTATTACGACACCCAAGTTACAAACCTAAGACACATGTTTAAAAAATCGGCCAAAACAAAGCTAAGACACACCGACTTTACTATTAAGACACCGTAGGTTCAAACTTACAACACCGTGGCCTTACACCATATGCTGGAGAAAAGCCTCGCGACATTGCAGGAGAAAATCGACCGAAAACTAGTGATGATACCCCAACTAAATTATTACGACATCCAAGTTACAAACCTAAGACACCGTTCAAGAAATCGATTGAAACAAAGCTACAACACCCAGCTTTACCGTTAAGATAATGTAGGTTCAAACTTATGACACCCATGGCTTTACATCGGACGCTGGAGAAAAGCCTCGCGACATTGCAGGAGAAATCGGCCAAAACCAGTGACGACACCCTAGCTGAATTATTACGACACCCAAGTTATAACCTAAGATATCCGTTCACGCTTAAGAAAAAAGTTTTACGATATCCCAGAGAAAGTCAACCGTAACAAAGCTACAACACCCCAACTTTACCATTAAGACACCGTATGTTCAAACTTACGACACCCGTGGCCTTACACAAAAAATCAGTACGACACCCCAGTTTTACTTTACGACACCCTTGGTATAAATTTATGACATCATTGTAATATATTTAAAATAGGCAAAAAAATTTTACGTTACCCTAGTAGTAAACCGACGATACCCTATTAAGACATCTATGCCACCTGTTTGAAAATATGGGCTTCACGTGGCCAACGGTATGGAATGCAAGAGCGTATCATTGCGGATTCGTGATGTCATCGCATCGTTTGAAAGAAATGCTGGAGAAGAGACTTACGACACCTAGAAAAAATCGATCAAAAAGAAGCTACGATACCCCAGATTGAGTACTAAGACACCCTAGTTCCAACCTACGACACTCGTGCTTGAAAGGAACACTGAAAAAGAGACTTATAACACCCAACAGGAAATTAGCCAAAAAAGGAGCTACGACACCCCAGATTGAGCATTAAGACATCCTAGTTCCAAACCTATGATACCTGTGCTTGAAAGGAATGCTAGAGAAGAGACATATGACACCCAGGAGGAAATCGACCAAAAAAGGAGCTACGACACCCAGATTGAGCACTAAAACACCCTAGTTCCAAACCTATGACACCCGTGCTTGAAAGAAACGCTGAAGAAGAGACTTACGCCATCTAGGAGGAAATCGATCGAAAAAAGAGCTACAACATCCTATATTTATAGCTAAGACACCTTGATTACAAACCTACGACACCCATGCTTAAAATGAACACTGGAGAAGAAACTTACGACACCTAGGAGGAAATCGCCGAAAAAAGAGTTACGACACCCCAGATTATAGCTAAGACATCTTAGTTACAAAGCTACGACACCCATGCTTAAAATGAACGCTGGAGAAGAGACTTATGACACCAAAAGAAAATCGGCCTAAAAAAGAGCTACGACATCCCAGATTTCGAACTAATACCCTAGTTCCAAACCTACGATACTCGTGCTTGAAAGGAATGCTGAAAAGAGACTTACGACACCCAAGAGGAAATCGACCGAAAAAAGAGCTTGATGAAGTAAACATAACTGGGGTGTCGTATTCATATAACAAGGGTGTCGTAATATGGAAACTTGGGTGTAGTAAACTTTTCGGGGGTATCGTATTTTTACAACTACGGTATAGTAACATAAGAATTTGGATGGCATAATTTTTTATATATTCTTCTGCGTTAATTGACTTAATACGTAAGCATCAAACTCGTCCAACAATGTATCGAAAGATGGTACAATTCTTTCATATCATGTTCGGTATTAGTTGTTTGTATACAAGTCTGTCTATTGCTTGAACCAGCTCTTATTTTATTTTGCATAGGAGGAGCATCAATGGATTCCTTGTCCATATTTTTTCTTGATCTCTTTGACTTCTTCTTAACTCCACTCTTTAATATGCTCTCTCTTGGACGATCTTTCATCATAATATGCTCAAGATCTTGAATTACAAGTTGTGTACTTGTCTTAGCTGTGCAGTTAGCATCCACAGCTCTTTTGAATAACGGTATTAGATCATCCATCACTAAATTAAATGCATCTTTAGATATAGAGGCTATCTCTGCGAGCTTCATCATCCGATGACTCATAAAAGCATATCTACAATCAATAATATAATTTTAAAGATAATATAAAATAAGACATTTAAAATAAAAAAATATGACTACGTAATGTGATTTTCATAAACTTTTATTACAACCTTCAAAATTTATGTCAAAATCGTCGAATTGGTATTTCATGTCCTTGCATCATCTCTTCAAGAAGTACTTATCTAGTAAACGAAATACATCGCTTTGATGAAGAACCAATAAGGATGCTTACACAGGTAACCCTTGAACTGAAAGGATCAATACTGGCATTGGACATCCTCCAAAACTTTATCGTATGACATGATATAATCTTTTATCATCTTCTTGCTGATTCCATCGACTTCAATTCTTTTATACGACTTTATAGAATATACATCACAGTTCTTAACTTCCTTAATTAATTTAGAATTTGATGCAGCCATTTCAAGGATCTCATTCTGAAACTTTTTGAACATGCGCCTTGTATACTTTTCTGCTGCTTATCTCTCAAAAGGGGAGGATGCCTTTAGGAAAGCATTCGTTTGCAATGTCCTATTATTTTCTCATTTTCTGCCTCATACCTTTTCTTCAAGGCATCTTCGTACTTATCTATGAACTCCTTGAGTGTAGTCTTCAAATTATAAACTCATCGAAGAAGTGATTGATACCTTCGCTCCTTTATGAAGATGACATCCCTGTACATAATAATGTCAAAAAAAGAAGCAATAAATATACAAATTTTCTTAGAGTTCTACAAACATTAATATAACCAAACATAATATCCTACAAACCTGCAAAGAATGTATCCTTAAGATAAACTGGGACTCATTTATCCCAACATTCGTAAAGCCATTTAACCAATCTATAGCCTTGCATTCTTCATATTTCTTCATGAGATGTGCCCACCTTTCCTCGAATGTCAGTATGGTCAGTGAATCATATATCGCCTCATTGAAATCCATCATAAATTTTGATTTGTTGTGCAAATGTGGCTAATCTTTTCAGATATCTTTTCAATATATGCCAAAGATAAAATCGATGTCATGCATTAGAAAACCTCCATAACTGTAGCCTCGATTGCCTTATCTTGGTCAGTTATTATGGATTTAGGTGCTTGACCATCATTTGCATCCAGCCATGAATAAAAAACCTATTTATATGTCTCATTTCTCTTATCAGACAATAATGCGCAACCAAGCAATGCCGACTGTCCATGATAGTTGACCCCGATGAATGGACAAAAAGGCATTTGATATCTATTTGTCAAGTAGGTTGAGTCAAATCTTAGAACATCACCAAAGTATGTGCATGCCAATCTTGACTTGGATGAATTCAGAAGATAGACCTGAGTTGTCCATTATCATTAAGGCTAAGGTATAGAAGAAATTGGAATTTTTACTTGCATTTCGGTAAAATGGATTACCATCGACCGAGCATCTCCTTCTTTCAGCTAAGACTGATATTCGCGACAAATAAAATTACAAGCATCATTCTCTATGAAATCAATTATCTTCTACCCCTTTTTTCTTGCTATAGCAGAGTATATCTGAGTTATGGGCACATTCACGGCATGTAATTGCTGATCTTTGTCTTCTTTGATGTACTAATCCTCCTATGGGACCGTAAATAACCAGTTGATGTTATGGACATCCGATGGTTATGTTCTAGAGAAACCTCAATCAATACCCACTTATCACTTGTAGAATTCAGTCTTGCTTTTATGGATATGCCATACAATCAACTTTGCCAGTATCCCTATGATTCATACTCTTCTCTGTTTTTCTAGATTTTTCTTGCTCTAACCGCTAGGTGCTTGAAGCAAAGTTGTTTTTTGTAGTTGGCCCTGCTACACATCGTTGTAATTCCAAAATCAACTCTTTTTGCATATCCATTGTAGAAAGTATATTCATCATCTGCTGAATTGAATTTTCTTCTAGTTTGAGGAACAAGTATCATTCCCTGCATTTTGAATGATGGGTGAAGGTGCACGACGGGAGTATGTTCGATTTCTTTCCGATCTATAATTTTAGCATCATCTATGGAAATATAGGCACACAGTCATAAACATTGATATTCATAAATTTAGATGTCGATTTATCTTGATAAAGCATTATGACACCTAAGTTAAAAAAATAGATACCTCAGTTAAAGAAATACGACACCCCAGTTATGTTCGAACCTCATATACTAGGAATATATGCCATCTATGGTCTGAATAATGGCTCCCTGGATGTCGTAACATGCCACAAGAGCTATATGGATCATGTTATAGGTCAAAAAAATATTACACATTGCAGTTACAAACCTACGATACCCCAGTTAAAGACATACGACGCTCTAGTTAAAAACTACGACACCGATTAACAGTTAAAGACATGAACTTACGATACCGAGTTCAGAAGTCACAACACCCCAGTTTACAAATTACGATACCCTAGCTATAAAATGATGACACCGATTCAGAAGACATTAAGGTAGGGCCTAACGGCACCAAGGTTAACATATTATGACACCCTAGATGAAACTGTTAAGATAGGATCTTACGACACCCAGAAAAAACTTACGACACCTAAGCTGTCAAATGATGACACCCTAGCAGCAAATAGAGTATCGGGATATCGAAGATGATGACTATGGAAACTTACGACACCTTAGAAAAACTGTTATGACACCCTAGCAGCAAATAGAGTATCGGGATGTCGAAGATGATGACTATGGAACTTACAACACCTCAAAAAACTGTTACGACACCCTAGCAGCAAATAGAGTATCGGGATATCGAAGATAATGACAATGGAACTTACGACACCTCAGTAAAACTGTTACGACACCCTAGCTGAAGCTGTTAAGGCAGGACCTTATGACACTCTAGAAAACAACTTAGATACCCTAGAAAATAACTTACTACACACCAGAAAATAACTTATGATACCCAAAAATAACTTACGACACCCGAGCTATAAAATAACGTCACCCTAACTGTAACTGCTAAGCCATGAACTTACGACATAATAGAAAATAACTTACGACACCCAAGCTGTAAAATGACGTTACCATTACGACACCCCAGAAAAACTATTACGATACCTTAGTTCCCATATTACAATACCTTAACTGAAGCTATTAAGGCATGAACTTATGATATCCCAAAAAATAACTTACGACATCAGGTTGTAAAATAACGACATGGAGCTATAGGGTCGTGTTATAACACCTGATGTAGGCCAAAATACTATGATGACACCCGAGTTCAAAAGGTATAACACCCTAATTAAAAGAGTATGACATTTATGCATAAAAACAACGAAGAACATGAAACTAAAGGTATTAACCCCTCCTATTATCAATACCCTTCGCTAGTGGACCGAGTTATGACTCTCAAGGTATCGTAACATGCCATGGAAACTATAGGGATCGTGTTACGGGCAAAAAAGTATTAAGACACCGCAGTTACAAACCTACGATACCCTAGTTAAAGAAAAATGACAAAATTCATAAAACGTTAAGGTTTTATGTTCGAACCCCTAATACCAAAATACCTGCCATCTATGGTCTGAATAATGGCTCTTAAGGTGTCGTAACATGCCACGAAAGCTCTATGGATTGTGTTACGGGCCAAAAAAAATATTGCGACACCATAGTCAAAGACTTAGGACATCCTAGTTAATAAACTACGCCACTAAGCTATAAGTTCATCGTATAACACCTGATGTCAGCCGAAATACTATTATGACATCCTAGTTCAGAACGTATAACACCTTAGTTAAAAGAGTATGACATTCGTGCATAAAAACATGAAACTAAAGGTATGCTAGTGGACTGAATTATAACTCTCAGATTGTCATAACATGCCAGGGATGCTACCTAAGTATTAAATGTTTTCTAATGCATTAACTTTCTCTAACGACCAAAATAGTTGGTGTAATAAAGGAACTATAAAAAAATACATAAACAAGGGCTTTTTGCTTTGCAGGGGATGACATTTTCTCCTGAAGTTTATAAGTCTTTAGTAGGTAGGTATTTCAGCCTCCAAGCAGAAATATTTTCTTTGGGCCGAACACTTTTTTTAGCACTTTTTCTGAGTAACAAAAAAGCTTATATCATCAATGGAAACAAGAAAATCCTTAGATCGGACTCTCAGAGCGAGGGGGAGGATCTTGCTCAAACCTTAGATTGATTCCTTACAACCGAAAGCCAGAGTGAGAAAGAATGGTTTAGAATTGAAAAGTGTTTTCCATCAGATATAATCCAAGCAAACCGACGGATAGAAGAAGAGAAGTACGCTGGAGGGAAAGGACATTTTTGTTGCACATTTTTAAAATAAGGCTGAATAGCTTTTAATGGATGTCACGATCAAAATGTTATATCGTATCTCTACTCTCCCATTCGGCAGCGTCAGGCCACATTGGATTCATATGGATCAATAAGAAAGGGCGATGTAGCCCACGTAGGACTTGCTGCACGAAGGGTGTACAAAGACTTTTCCTTAGTCGGAATGTGTGCAAAGTATGACGGACCCAAGCCCAATTTGATAGGAATTTCTTAGAGCTCATGTCAGGCCTTGTACTTACGTGTATGTATGTGTGTGTATATATACATAAGGGCTAAAAAGGTGCTAATTAGAATGATTAAGATCCACATCTCTTATACTAAGAGCTTTGGGCTTGATTTCTTAATTATTTTACATCAACACACACACACACACACTCACATACATGTATATTTATAGAGTTTTGCTAAAATATTTTTTATTATTTTTAAAATTTATAAAAAATTAAAATCATAGACATGGTAGAGGATTTTTTTTGGCTATTTAACTTTTATGATCTGTTGAATAACAAAAGCACACATCCCCTCCTACCCTCGTTGGAGCCACTGTCTTCTTTGTCACTATTGTTTTCTCTTTTTTTTTTCGTTAGAACTATCATTTTTTAGATTTATCATTTTTTTTCTATTTTCTTAACAAAATTATCGTTTCCTTTATTTTTTTTATTAAAGTCATCATCTTCATTCCCCATTAGAGGCCTATGCAAGGTATCTGTACCCTATCACAGCAATATAGTGCAAATCCTTCGCTCCAAGATTTTCTCTAAGGTAGTGTTTGAAATAGGGATAACTGGGAATAAAGTTAACCAAAGGGATAATCCATGGTTAACCATGGGATATCCTCTCAATTTATTCCCTAGAAAATGCAGGAATAGCTGGTTATCCCTCTAAATAAGAGTAAAAAAAAGTTATCCTATGAATTTACCTTTTTGCATTTGATATGATTAATGGGATAGCCAAGGAATATCCCTAGGGATAGCCAGAGACAAACTCTATCCCGTACACTTATCCATGATAATATTTTTTCTATCAAACACTACCTAAAGTTATTTATCTCCTACCTCTTCACTGCACCGTCTCATTGTAATTGTAGCCTTTGAACTTGGTCGTTATTTTATTTTTGCATCTAAATGCAACTTTGGCCGTTGAACTGAATCGCCCATACTCTTCGATCAAATGGAGTCCAATTACTCTAAAGTTGTATTTAGTGCATCGCTAGATAATTCTAAATGATAATATGAATTGCCTATAAGATAAATTATCACTAGATAAATCGCTAGGAATGTTGATTATCGTGTTTGATAAACACAAATAATGTTATAGTAATATTGATTACTGTATTTGATATGACAAATAGATTACTAGTTATATAACATTAAATTTTTAAATATTCTTAAATCAAATCTATTAAAAATTATATATTATTATATATTTGATTTAAAAAAATTATATTTATAAATAACAACCCATAAATTTGATGATCCTCAAATTAAGAAAATAACACTTTATGTATATAAAAAAAAATTGGCTTCTTTTCCATTAAAAATAAAGCCTTCATTTGGAGAGGGAAAAAAATACAGAAAAAAATAAATATAAGTTTATAGCCTGAGAATTTTTTGTTAAAAAAGAAAAAAAATTGCTAGCATTGTTTCTAATTAAAAAAAAAAAAGTGAACAGCTAAATGCCAGAAAGGACAAACATGAAAAAGGAAAGAGTTGGCTTCTTTTCCATCATAAAAGAATGAGATAAAAACTTGAATAAAAAAAAGAGGTCTCTTTCCGCGAGAAAAAAAAATTATGATAAGAAAACTACAGTACCATAAGCAAAACTTATGATAGGAAATTATTTTAATTAAAATAATTTTTTTATTTTAATGCAGATGCGTAACCGGGGAAGAAGTTGAGAGGGTCTCAACTTCTACCATGAATAAATTGGGTGCCCCCGTTTAGAACTTTAATCCCAACGCAAGCCGAGTTTGAGCCACGTGCTGCCCCATCAAGCTACACCGATAACAGTGGCAAGGAAAGGAAGAAGGTTTTATATAAAAAAAATTATATCGATCATTAGCTATGGTTAAAACGATGATAATTTTTTTAAAATGAGTGATGGCAGCTCATCGGCAAAGATAAAAATGTGAGAGTATAAGCAAGCAAAATTTGGAATGAAAGATTTTGTTTTCATTAAAAAAGGATGATTGTATTTTCATAAATATACTTGGGCATTGAGCCATATCCGACCCATGCCCATCAAGCCACAGATTAAACGGGTCATGCCTGGCCTAGCCTGTTACTAAACGGATTGTGCTGGGCACGGCCCACTTAATCTGAATCCATGCCTGCATGGCCAATGGCCCGTTTGGTGACAGCCATGCCTGGCATGATCTGCCTTGGGCCGTGCTGGCACACTTTTTCTAGCCATTATAAAATGGCTAGAAATGGCTAGTTGATGGTAATTTATCATTTTAACCCCCTCAACAGCCATAAAATGGCTAAATTGAGGGGTATTTTGGAAAAAAAATTGAAGTCCTATAAACACTCCTTTCCTTCCTTCTCACCACACCGAACCAACTCTTCTCTCCTCCTCTACTACTACTATTTTTCTCTTCTAGCAAGTGCTCTTCTAGCAATTTAATTTTTAGTTTTCATTTAGCAAGTGTTCAAGTGCTACACAAGAGGAGATTCTTGTTGAGAAGTTAGAAGAACAAGAGAAAGAGAAGGTCACTTCTTGTTGAGAGGCGAGAGCATAAGAGGAAGCTTACAAATCTCAGCTCCACCTCTGGTCCTCTACTCAATTCCTCCTTATGGTTAGTTTTTATTTTTTGCATTCATCAATTTATATATGACATCTTATGATGAAAGTCATTTTGGCATACTTCCTGTTTCTGAAGGACAGAAAACTAATCCCTAAGTTCCCTCTAGAACCACTGAACCAAGTGAAGGTTAAACCTTTTCTCGTAAGAGGACTAGTGATGTATGAAATGAATTTGATAGAATTATGGTTGATGGAGTCTGGAAAGCAAAATGTAGAAAATATGCCAAACTTTATAGTTGTAGTAGTAGTGGGGAACAAGCCATTTAAAACGACATCAAGAGAGTCATAGGATGCATGATTATCGTCTTCAAAGTACCCTTAATATAAAGGGGATCACTTGCAGGTAATTTTGCATGTAATCATGAAAATCAAAGAAAATTACTTATAAAATGTATAGTTAAGGATGAATTACCTTTTAGTTTATGTGAATCTTTTAATTTTAAAGAATATGTTCAATTAGCCCTACAACCTGCTTACAGAATAACTAGTAGGCGTACATTTAGAAGAGTAGCTATGACTAACGTTCTAGCAATGAGACAAAGTTTAATTGAAACACTCTCTATTTTAAATGCAAAAGTTTCATTAACTTCTGATATTTGGTCAGGTAGTAATTATTTTATTACTATTACTGCTCACTATATTGATAATAATTGATAATTAAATAAATGTATTCTTGTTTTTCGTGCTTTTGATTTTTCACATTATGGCAAATTTCAAATGTCATTTATCAAACTGCATGTTCACATAATATTAATGATAAAATCATATTTATTACTTTTGATAATGTATATAATAATAATTCTGTTGCATTATTGAAGGACTCATTGCATCCCATGTTAAATAAAATTTATTGCATATTAGATGTGCATACCATATCTTAAATCATTCTATTCAAGTGGGCATGGGCATGATTCAAGATGTCATTTTAAAAATTAAAATGCAGTTTCTTTATTTGCTTCAAGATCAAGACTTTAAGAATTTAAGCAACTATATATATATATATATATATAGATCATAGTAAACATTTTAAAAAATTTAAACCTGATGTAATTACTCGTTGTAACTCAATATATAGCATGATACATGATGCATACCCATATAAAAACTTATTAAGTGCATATATTAATGATCATGGATTAGGCTTTAACTGATTGGAATAAAGGTAAAATTTTGAAAGATTTTTTGGTTAGTTTTTATAATGCTACTAATGTTCTTTCTGGTATTTATTATCCAACTTCATGTTCATGTTTACAACAAGCATATATAATTAGTCAAAAATTTATAGAATAGATATGATGATGTTTTAATGCCTATTATAGAACAAATGGAATCTAAATGGAATGAATATTGGGACAAAATATTTTCTATGCATAACTTAGCTGCTGTATTTGATCCAAGAGTTAAATTAAGTGGCGTACTAATTTTACTTGATGCATATTATAAAAATATGATTTAAGATCCTGAACCTACTAAAAATGAGGTAACACGACTTCTTTATGATATTTATGCTTTATATGATGAAAAAAGTCGTGGATCTAGATTACCCGCACAAAGCTCTATTTCTTCTTCTAGTTTCTCATTCATCATCTATTTTTTATTCATTGCACATAGAAAACACACATGCTTCAAGTTCATCTTCATTCTTCATCTTTAAGTAGTGAATTAGAATTTATTTACAAAATGATCTTCAGTCTATATATGATGAAAACAAATAGAGAATCTAGATGTATTAGCTTGGTGGAAAGTGTTAAAAATCAATATCCTATTATGTCTACATTGCACGCGATATTTTAGCTGTGCTGATGTCCACAATAGCATTGGAATTCTTTTAGTACAGGTCACATGTTCTTGAAGAAAAAATAGGATGACTGGCGACATGGTTGAGATGCTTCTCTGCTTCAAAGATTGGTTGGATGCTGAGACGAGATTTTAAGATAAATGTGAACATGACTTATCTAGCAAAAATGATGATGATACAAACACTACTAATTAGTAAGAGATCATTTATTTTTAATTCTTAATTTTTATAATTATATATTTTTATTTTTTTAATTGTTAAAGTGAGTCATCTCTATTTTTTCTCCTTTCTTATTGTATTCTAAAGGTCAGGCCTAGCCCTCTCCCTTCATGTACCATTTTGATTTAAATTAATAAATTGGTAGGGGTCTATGCCAATTCCCCACCATTAAGGTGGCTTTATATTAATAAATTCTTAGTTTTTAATATTTTTTAATTTATTAAAAAATATTTTTATAAATAAAAAATTTTATTTCCATTTATTTTAAGAGGAACGGGCTATGCCTAGCCTCACCCAGGCCCTTACGGGCCATGCCTAGCCCATGGCCCAGCCCAAGCCTTCTGGGCCATGCCGTGCCTGGCCCTTGTGAGTCATGCTAGCTCAAGCCTTAATGGGCCATGCCGGGCTTGATCCATGGGCCAAAAATTCTAAATCTGATATGATCCCCTTTTATGGGCCGTATCTAGCACGATCTGTTACTATAGTAAACGGATCGTGCCTCCTTCGTATCCCAATGCATCATGGCCCGGCTCAATGCCCAACCCTATTCATGAAAAAAGAAAAAAAAAAATAGTAATTTTATTAAAAAAATTATCAATTACATCATCTTCGATAGCATGGATAACCATCTTCTTTCAAGATAATATGAATTGCTTCATAAAAAGTAATTCAGATTATTACTAAAATAAATTATTATTAAAATATATATTAAATATAATTATTTAATGAATTAAATTTAAATTACTAATATTTAATTATC
Source organism: Calamus simplicifolius (assembly GCA_900491605.1). NCBI lineage: Eukaryota > Viridiplantae > Streptophyta > Magnoliopsida > Arecales > Arecaceae > Calamus > Calamus simplicifolius. The sequence continues at coordinate 355,329 of UESW01005018.1, forward strand.
GATTACCAAACGCAATTATTAAGAATCAATTCAAATTATTATTATAAAATAAATTATTATTAAAAATATATATATTAAATATAGTTGTTCGATGAAATTAATTTAAATTTTGATTGAGACGTCAAACTCCATCGCGTCCTCCGTGTGAACTTGTACTGCAAGTGCCCGGCCTTGCAGGCTTCGCCCGCCATAAGACGGCAGACCAAAAGTAAATCCGAGAGAACTGCCAAGGCTTCCATTTTCCAATCAGAAGATGCCATTTTCCATTCTATGATTGCTTTACTGGAAAGGCATGACCCGCTGGCTGACGCTCAACCACCCCACTACAATCCCTGCTTAAGAGCCCACCTTACTCTCCTCCACCACATTTGGCCAATCTCCTTTGGCGTTTTCCTGCTGCTGCTCTCCAGCTCAAATCATTTCCTTGGGCTTGAGAGATGAGGGATGGAGATGATACCACGCTCACCTCTTCGAAACACCCCCACCAAATCCTCAGATTCCTGGACTTCTCCCTCAGGCTCTGTGTGATCCCTTTCTGTGTTGCCTCCCTTTGGGTGACGGCCAGCAACAAGCAGGCCAGTGATGCCTACGGGACGGTGGAGTTCAGCAACATAAAAGGGCTCAAGTAAGAACCAACATTCACTCATACCTACTCCTTTTTCCTCCCTCAAATCCCTCTATTCATGCTCTATTTAGCAGGTACTTGGTTAGCATCGATGCTATTTCCACTGGGTATGCTGTTGCTTCTCTTCTCCTCTTGTGCCTCAGCTGCTTCAACAGTGACTGGCATCTCTTTATCTTAGACCAGGTTACACCTGAACCTTTTTTTTGGTTCAATCTGTTACAAAGATGAAGAAATTTGTTAGTGTTCTGATGTTTTCTTTTCTAACCTTCATATGAACAGGTTATGGCATATTTAATGGTGACATCTGGGTCTGCGGTGGCTGAGCTGCTCTACTTGGCACTTGAGGGTGATAGGGATGTCTCATGGAGTGAGGTGTGCAGTTACTATGGGAGGTTTTGCAGCAAGATTAAGGTGTCATTAGCATTGCATTCCATGGCCTTGGTCTGCTTCATTGTTTTGTCTCTCATATCTGCCTACAGAGTGTTCAGCAAGTTTGAGGCCCCTTGTGTTGAGAGATCTAAAGAAGTTGGGGAGCAGGGGGAGTAGCTCTGAGATGAGAGATCTTTTAAGCTCTTTTTTATGCTGCCTTGTAAATTCTTAAATAAAGTGCTTGTTTTCTTTTACTGTTGTGGTTTGTGGAGAGGCAAATATCATCTCGCTGAGAGATTTGAGGTGATTAGCGGTGGAAAATCATTTGTATTTAGAACTTAATTTTGCTCAGAAAAAGAAAGAAAAAGGACCGGAAGTTAATGAACCTCTGGGGTATTCCTGTGGGTCAGAACTCAGAAGCTTGCCTAAATAAATGCTCATCAGAATCATTAACGATGGACATGTGAACTTGAAGGCATCATATACGAAGTCTCGAGCTCAAATCATTAAATGGAGACATTTGGTCAAATGAAGACATTTATTAAAGCTTTACACGTAAAGAGTTCGTTTGGTTTTTTAGCTTCTTGATGGTTTAAAACGCAATTCATTGAATCGCTAAGTTAGCCTCAAAAAGGCTTTGTTGTGGAGGATCATGGAATCAGCCAAAAATTTAAGAAATAGTGTCATTATTTTTTACGACTTTACCTGTTAATTACTATCGCTAATCTCCATGCTAAGCACAGAAAAGCATCGCACGCTTTAACTAGAAAAAATTATTGGAAAATTCAATAATTTTGAAGTAATTTAGTCCTTCAACAATTAAATTCTGATATGTTGTTACCGTATCATACGTGCACTGATCACATAATAAATTGGCCCTTGTTTCCCTTGGTCTTCTTGAACGAGGATGAAGATGACTGCCACTTGAGTCAGCCAGGTAAAGATGCACCTTTTTTTTCCTTCTTGTAGATTAAGAAGTAAAGGTGGAGAGTTGGAGTAACTTTGTAGGACTTCAAAGGAGTTTTGGCATATCTCAATCTATAGAAAGTTTTGATACTGAGCAAAGCTTTGACGAAGGATAAATATTTTTCAACCAATCTTGAAATAAACCAGCTTAAGATAACTACTCGGCTTGGGAGATGTTGTATTTTCTTGGTTAACTCAGAGAACGCCATCTTCAGGACAGCTCATACCTTCTTCGGAGGCTGATCTAAAGCTTTTTCTAAGGACAAATGCTCTTATTTATAATAAAAAACTTCTTGAAGATTTGCTACATAACTTTAATGCTCTTGATTAGCATGTCATTTAGGTAGGCTTTTATATTCTTATCAAGCAAGTCCTTAAAGATTCGATTGACTAGCTTTTGATAGGTCATAGTAGCATTCTTCAATCTGAATGGTATCACTTTAAAGCAGTAGAGTTCTTTTTCGATGATGAAAGCTATCTTGTCTTCGAATGGATACATCTTAATCCGATTGTCATAAAAAAAAGTATTCATAAAACTAAGGAGTTCATATCCAACTATTACAACAATAAGTTGACCTATCTTAGATAGTGAAAAGCTTTTCTTCGAACGTTTGTTGAGATAAATAAAGTCAATGCATAATCATCATTTTCTGCTAGTTTTCTTTATCATGACAACATTAGTAAACTAAATTAGCTTCTCTAATGAACTAAACCCATAATAGTTTGTCCATCTCTTTATTGATAGCTCGTTATCGATTAGTCGTAAAGTTCTCCTTCTTTCTTTAAACGAGCCTGTAACTCAAGCCCATATTGAGATGATGAATGATGATATGGGGCCGATGTCTAGCACATTTATAGCTGATTAGGCAAATATATCAAAATCCTTAAAAGAACCTGGCAATTTACTTCCAAACCTTTTTGACAGGACAAAGTTGACTTGAATTGTGAGGTTATCTTCTAATGGGACAATGTTTAGGTTTTTACAAGACCAGCTCTTTGCTCCTTTAGCACGTCTCTAAGTCTAAACTCTTGATCTGTGGTATTTAGTTAACTTAGTGCCTCTCTTTAAAGTCTCCATATAACACCATTGGGTTACAGCTTGGTCTTCTTTGAATTCTCTTGCACAATGGTTGGTAAAAGCTTTATCATGAGGTGGTAGGTCGGCATAATCACTTTTAGGACATTTAGGCTTGGCTAACCTTAAATAGGCAGAAGGAACTTTGATAACTAAAAGTTTGTTATTATATTTTTATAGCGGGGCTTTCTCTATGGTCATAGGCAATGTGACTATTACTTCAACTTAGGTGGGCTCTCTAATGAAGCTAATTAAGGAGGATCTGGCTAGCCTCAGTCTATCAAAGCCATAAGTTATCCTTTAGAAGATGTTGTAGAAGAGTTGTCCACCAAACTTAGCCATCATCTCTTACAAACGTAGTCTTCATGGTTGATTTGGATTAAAATTTAACTATGAGGGTATTAAGAAGAATGAACCTTTCAAACATTTAGGAAGGAGTTATAAGACATTGTGGGGTCCTTAAGCTCCATAGGAACTCTTTTGAGATTTCTCTAAGCCTCTGATCATCCTTCTCCTAGCATTCTTTTCATTCCATCCCATCTTGTTTTCAAGTTATAAGCACCTTTTCAGCATTGCTATACTTTTCAAATCAGGTTAATAGCATGATGAAGTCTTAATCAGACACTTTATTAGCCAAAGCCAAAATTAGCTCTAGCTCAATGCATTTTAGTGAGTTTATCTACGAACAACTTGTTTAAATGATTTATTAAAACAATAATCATTCAAGACTTTCACTTATACAATAAAGAGTAATAATTTTATTTTATAGTTAAAATATATTATATTCAAAATATGTTATATTCTACATAATTTATATTAATATATTTATAAAAAATAAATATCTACATATAATTATTAAAATATCTAAAAAATATTTATAAATTAGTATTGCGAGTTAATTCAAAGTTGAGCTCAGATAGACTCATTCTAACTCTAAATTTTGAGCCAGAAACAAGCTGGCTCACACATAGCTTGATTGTTTGCTAGAGATCGTGAGAAGGACATGCCCCTAAAATCTTAGGAAAATTGGAATGGCATGCCCATGTTAAAGGTGACCTCCTTGCCGTATTACTACTCAACTCCTGAGTTTTTTTTTTTTTTTTTGGCTATATGTGCCACATCCTACGGATGAGCCATCGACGAATGGAGTCTGGCCCTTGATGTGGCCAATATTATATCAATAATGAGCCTACGATGAGTCAAATTATGCTGGCATGAGAAGCATGCGCGCGTTAGTGGTTTCCAGCATCTAATACCAATATCTATACCATGATGGTAGACCGATGAATAAAAAAATCACCACAATGATTATAAAATTATCAAAGCTATCTCCATTAACGCCGCTAATGCAATTAGGAAATAAACAAATATTATTAGTGGCGGCACACCTCTTACGCCTACTTTATTAATTAGTTTGAACAAATAATTCATAATTTTTATAAAATTTATTTGCAAATCATAAATTTAAAGTGCCAACTACTACGTTTAGAATTGCTTCTTCTTATAATAATCCTATCTATTTTGATACGATTTATAGATAAATTTTAAAAATAAATAAATAAATTTTTAAGCAAAATTGTCTCTATTATGATCAATAGTTTTTATCAAATAACATTGTTTCATAATCAAACTTCACTTTCACTAGTCCAATTTTTAATATTATTTATAAAATTAGTGGCATAATTTCATTTCTAAAGCAAAAAAAATTAAAAATTAAAATAAATAAATATTCGTTATCTAATTAATTATTAAATAGGAATAATTTAGAAAAGAATAGAATTTATTTATAAATAAATTTTACTGTAAAATTTATTTGATATATAATAAATATTATAAGATCATAAAATACTTTGGATAGTTAAAAAATTATATGTACATTAGATAAATATGATTAAAAAAAATTAAGATGAATGTAGAAATATATATAAAAGATAGAAAAAAAAAATTGAAGTAAGTTAGAAATAGCATCAAAGACAAATTGAATAAAGGCTGTGGGACTTTCTCATTGCTACGAGAGGATTCTCTCTATCATTGCCTAATGGATAGTACTTTTTTTTTTTGTACTCACTAATTTTTGGCATATTTATATTGATTATAAAACTACATGTAATGCCCTAAGCTCATGTTTAAGTTAATTGATAATATGTGCGACTTTTTTTTTATTAGCTTCTTGTGTTACAATAATATAAATCTAGAGATGCATCTTCGTAAAGGAATGATTTGATAAATATAAAAAAAGGTAAAGATAAATAAAAAAAATATAAAAGAAAATAAAAAAAGTTAAATTTTTTACATCTTAAAAATGACTTAAAATTAAAAAGAATGAAAAAATTTGATATAGCTGATTTTAATTAGTTTATGATTAAGATTTTGTTATTTTGTTGTTTTATAGATGAATTCTAAAAGTAATTGATATTTCAAAGAAAATCTTAAAGCATATAGAATATAGTAGAATATTAAAAAAAAAAAAAAAAAAGGAAAGAGAAGGAGAAGAAAGCCACTCATCCAACATAATTTTTACAAAATGTAATGGATTAAGAAAATCATAAACATCAATCACGGGCATTCGGAACGCTTTAAGACTGCATTAATCGCGGGCATTGTACTCACCAAGCGCCAGCATTTGATGCATTCCTCCCGCCTGAAGTAATGGTTTGCTGGTCCATCGAGGGCAATTATTAAAGGCGAACCGAGCTGGTCCTCAACTTCAAGGATGTTGGCAAGTTTCCACCAAGCGTGAAGCACCCCACCCACCAGTCCGATGACTCCGATTCAACGGCCCTAAAAAGGAAAAGCTGCCAGCCCTCCCTCCCACGCCTCACCGCAGCCTTTATCGTGGGGCAGAAATGGGGCCCACAAGTCAGAGAGAGGGTGCCCCAGTGGGTGCAACTCAGAAGGGGGTGCACTTTGTATTGGCACCTAATTCTACGCCCGTTGCCTCCCTCGGTGAGATAAAAAGATAGCCCTCCTCCTCTTCCCTTCCGGTCTTTAATTTGAGGCAAAGCAAAGCGGTGGTTCCCTCTCTATCGGATCCCAAAACATTCCATTCCTTCATCTCGCTGCCAAGGAAGAGGTGCTCTCTCTCTCTCTCTCTCTCTCTCTCTCTATGTTCAGTTTTTTTTTTTTCCCCAAAATAAATAAAATATATACAGTATGAATTATTTCATCTAATAGATGGGAATATGGATCATCCAATCTATAGGTCTATGCTGTGTTCTATGGTCTATGTGGAGTATAGATCCTAATTTCTAACAAAAGTTTGGTGAGAGATAGGATACATATTAAAAGATGGCTATGATGCAGCTCGATGTGGATTTTTGTCAATTGAAAGAAACTTGGTTTTTTCCGTCTCCAACCAGCAGAGGTAGTAAATGGTGAAGGGTCATTCCAACTTTGCTGTGATATGGACTATGATAACTGACAGATTTTATGGGGGCGATAAGCCCTAAACCCTCACAATATTTCAATTTCTCATTGTTTGTGAGGCACACAATATCTTCTCTGGAAAAGATTCGTAGCCAACAGATTTGTCATTTGTGAGAAAAAACGTTATTTTTTTTTTTTTTGTTGATTTTAATGCAAGTGCGAAGACATTATATTATACCAGAAATTGTTATCTTCTGGCAAGAAGTATCATCAAGGTTTGGAAAAGTTGAGGTAGTGGCCATCTTGGTGCGTCGCTTCCTTCGTTCAGAATTGGCATCGAATGAAATAGTTATTCGGTCATGCTTATGAATCCATCTTAGAAATGATGCATCTTGTCAATTGGTCTCACAAGGTCTACTCCTCTGGCCATCATATGGGACTGACTCATCAATCTTATTTGTTATGTTATATCATCTTCCTTTTACCAAGTTTTATTCATCACCTCTGCAAGTCTATCATCAATGTGCCATATTCCTAAGCTCTCTTATAGTTATAATAATCTCAAACTAGTAGGAATCGGTTTCATAAATCTTTTTTTTTTTTTTATGATTTGTGTTTTTATTGCAACCTGCTACTTTACCTAAGCTTGAGACCAACTATGTCCTGTAGTTCCAAGTAAACAAATATAAGGCTTGTATTCTTGGATGCACGATTTACACATCTTGTAGACTGCCAAAACAAACTTAGAACACTGCAAATGATGTCTCATTTTTCAGGGCATGGGATCTGGTAATGAGGCACCGAGTTGGGCAGATCAGTGGGGCACAAGTGGGGGCTTGTATGATCATGATGACGCCAAAAAAGATGAGACAAAGACCAAAGGCAGTGGGAAGAAGATGGCCAATGTGAAGGCTGTGGCTTCGGCAAGCCTGGACAAGGCCAAGGCTGCTGCGACTGTTGGAGCGCAGAAGGTCAAGAGCGGGACCAGCATGGGCTTCAAGTGGGTCAAGACACAGTGCCAGAAGAGGACCTCCAAGTGACTGAATGATATCTCTGTCCAAAGCTACCCAAAGGATAGGAAGGATGTCCTCAAAGTCTGTTGTTGCTTGACGGTTTGAATTCTTCATTCCATTAATATTTGATGCTGATTTCAGATACTACTTTGTTTAGATTTAAAGCAGATAGGCTTTCATGGTGTTATTTTTGCCAAACCCTCTGAATTAATGTTGGTTTTGAGGAACAAAAAAAAAAAAAAAAAAGCAGCCTAATTTTTGCACACATTCCTCTTTCCCCTTGGGGTGATTCTCTAACACGTTCTACAGAAGCATAACATAATTCTTCTTTGATAATTTAGGGATGATAATCCTATAATGTATTAGTATCTAAAGGAAGTACAACTATATAACTGTCATAAATTGAAAATATCGTTTGCTTGTGAATATTTCACTATAGGGATACTAGTCATCCAAGTAATTACTCTGTCTTGTCCAAGTTACGGGTCCGGGTTTCATTCGATGTTTATTGGATCATTTGATGGTTTGATGAACGGGAAGCATCGGATTTACTCTGGTGGTATTGAGATTACAACTGTAAAGATGAGATAGAAATTCAAGCAATGCGCATTGCTTCATGAGCAAGGCCTGATCCTAGATTCTACTGAATTTAGTGAGAAACTTTTGAGATCCCTTTCTTTTAAACCAAAGACTTGAAAGAGAGACCATTCACTCCGCTTCGTCTTTCCCTTCTCATTCTTCTCCAAAGCCCCTAATCATTCATGATCACCCACAACACATTTCTGCATGCCTTTAATCGCCTCCTTGTTTCAGATATATGATCACAAACTTGAATCCTTGAGGTCTTTGAATCTGGTTTTAATCAGAAGAACAGCCGGTAGAGACACTACGGAAAAAGAGAATCTGAGAATCTAATAATTTCTAGTGGTATAACTATAAGTTTGAGGAAAATGGAATGGAAATATGAACAAGGGGAAGAAGAAAGAAATAAGAGAATCAGACTGATCTCGAGAGAGAGTTCTAACTGTGATCTCATTCAGGTTAAACGATTTGGGATTAGAGACAAAATTACCCGCACTGAATGCTTGCACTTGGTTTCAGTTTGGGCCCATAATTAGTGATCCATTCTTCTTCGATTTGCTAGAGGTAGCATGAGAAATTCATATTTATAAATTTACATTATTTGATAACAAAAATTATTTTAACTGAATAACATAAGGGCATCGATAACTTAATGCATACGGTTTATATTATTCTAACTACTTTTCATATTACATACAGTGAATTGGATCACAAACAGGTTCAATTTGAGCCGACTTGCAATAATTTCGAAGGAATAAATGGTTCCAGTGGTTCATTAAGTTCCAGTGGATAACTTAATGCATACGCTGATCATCCCTTTGAAACGTAAAGGCCGTTTTTTAAACGTAAGTCTTAATCCAGTGGTTCGTTAGTAGTACAGAGTTCCTACCTACAAGACCTAACAACCAACACAAAATTGGCATTCAAACTTCTAACCTAACTCTCAATACAGCTAACCTGAAGCTTTTGCTATTGGTCAAATAAATTATTATATTGGCTGGTCTAATTCCATCAATGACTGGAACCCGAACGTGCAAACCAATAAACAAGTTGGAAGGCCACGGATCGAACCGAACTTGCACGACCTACAACCACCAAACCACGCCAGTTCAAATCCTTTGAGATCACGGCGGACAAACATATCCATATCCCTTATTATCATTACAGAACATCAAGACACCAGCCTGATACTTTGGGTGGCTAGTGAGAATATGCCATGCACAATAACAATAAATAATAATAATAATAACGATAACAATATCTAAAACTACAGCAGCATCTGCATCAAAGACAATAAAACTCAGACCGTAATCAAATTCTTAAATACAAAATGATCCATTCCATCCGATTCCCCAATGATACCTTGAAATACCATTGATATGAATCTATAGGGTAGACTTCAACTGTAATTATCATAACTTTTGACAATAACTAAAACAAAAATTGTGCATAGAAATGACACTGGTTCCCTTCAACAGAAATTTTTTTGAAACAAATATAAAGGTGTCAGAAAAAGAATAGAACAATTATATCTTATATAATTATGTTTCGTGGATCAAACTAGCCTTACAGCCATTATTATATATAATACAAGGCTAAGGAAGTGTTACTATTTGAAACATCAGATCAAAGACATGAATATAGAGATCCATAAACAGTTGCATACCATTACGTTCAAATGTCCAGAACTACGGAATGTAAACTGCCAAGTGTCAGAACTAGGAGACGGAAGAATATACATCTTGTTTTTTCCAAGATTTTTTATTAACAAAGAAATCTCCATTGCCTTAGAAGGATCCAAAGGTGTTCTCGCCACTGTACGTCATGTAAAGAAAACCATCTTCATCTTTGTTTTCCTCGTAGATTGCAGACATCATAGCAGCTGCATTTTACAAACATAAAACAAATATGCAACAAGATAAGAAATAGGAAATGTAGCAAGCCAAAGCATGAACTTGGATCATGACTGACCTGTGGGAGGTAAAGCGTTCTTGACAAAAATAAAAATGGCTTTCTCTGCACTGAGCTTAATCCTTTTCCGAACAACATATACAAACTGGCCAACGGTTAAATCAGCAGGAACCAAGTACCTGCATTACCATAACAAATGCATACTAAAAATTAGAGAGAGAGAGAGAGAAACATAAACATCATTGTAACAATATCAAGCTGTCCCCACAAATCGGGTTTGGCATGATGAATCCCCATCTCCAAGTATTTCCATGTAGGGCGACCTCTGATGTGATTCATATAAACTAGAGAGAGAACATAGAAAATTCATAAAAATTTAATCAAGGCTAACTAAGGCTAGCATATGACAATAGAAAAATAAAGAAACTTTGCAACATATTAAAATTAGATGTTGCTACTAGCATAACTGTCCAGATAAACTGCTAAGATATATTTTTGGCAAGCAGAATGCAAATTAAAGAACAGAAAATAATAAAAATACTGCTATCCAAGGTCTTAGCTGATTGTTTAAAAGATTGAATAAACCAGATACATTATAAAGAGAAGATTAACAGCTAAAATAGAAAGAAACAAACTTCTTCTTATCAATGTCTGGTATGTCGCTCCTTTCAGCCTTCTCAACAATCACCTAATTTCATCATCCAAGCAAAGCATAAGTAATGCTGAACATAAAATATCATGAAACAGAGATATATAGACAGAAGAAATTCTCACAGGAATTCTGTCTGGATACTTTTCTCGGATACGAGCAGCCTCTGCCTGCCTCCTTTCTGAAACATGTGATATATATTCCAAATTAACATAGGATCAAAGGAACTTGCTACCAAACAAAATGCAATACAAGTTACTACTAGCATGGATGGCTGCAGGAGAAACCAAAGCTCCAAGAACAAAAATTAACAACCTTGAACACAAATGTTAGTATCCAGAAATGCAAAGCAAGTAGGTAGCATAGGCACTTGAACCTACACACAGACATCAAAAGGACAACACTAATTTCTGCTGGGCAAGCGAATTACTAAGGACATATAATGCTTAAATTCCTAAGACTACAAAAATTTTTGGCCAGCATATTGCATCGGGCTCCATCCCTTTACTCCATATGCATAGAGAAGTTTCGGACTTTAGGTTGACATTCAAGTGTTTGGAACTTTTCAATTTGTTAATGAATTAATGTACACGAATAGCCCACCCATTACAAAGTAAAAACTTCTAAGATAGATAACAAATTTCACAGTGAGACTTATCACAGCAATTCGCATGAGAACACTACAAGAAAAAAGATAAAAATAGTAAATATCCATAGTATCAAACTATTGACATGTACACTACAAATTGAAAAACTTTAAGTGTCAAAATAAACAAGATACTGATAAAGCAAATATAAGTTTCAGCCAAACTGGACCTATCAAAAACAAATAAAGGCGCAACAATATATTTGAAAAAGCCTCTAAATTTTATAATGCATAGGCAATGAAAAATAAAATAAGTAACAGTTGATAGAATAAAGTAATGTTATGAGTCACACAATAAGTGGAAGAAAGTAAGACATTCCAAAGGTGATGCGTGGCTCCATGAAATCATGTATTCAACCATGATCATGTAGTCCAACATCACTGTTGAAATTTTGGATGAGCCATGCTAAAGAACTACAGAAATTTTAAATGTTTGGTGACAAATGAATGCAAACATGCATATAAAACAAGTCTGGACATGTGATAAAGAAATGGCATGTTTTTTTTTTCTCTCTATATCAATAGAATTCTTTATGGATATATTTACAGGATGTATCCTACTAAATGATCATTTATCCTTCATGTGTGCAAGTCTCAAAGATAGTCTGTGGTTAAGCATATAGATAACTAGTTGCATATAAAGAAGCACCCTAGCTCCTAATGAAGCCCAGTGGTTTTGTAAATGCAACTCCACCAGGTTTAGGAATACACACTGCTTTTTTTCCCCCAATCAGGATTCTGGTCATAATAGAATGGACGAGCCATTCAAAAACAACAAAAAATCCTTAATTGACATAAAATATGCTTAGGCATAGTGCAAAAAAAAATGCAGAACAATTATTAGAGGCTCCCACAAAATACTACAAAATGTCATTACTTAGATGTTCATGTGCAAATTCATCTTTTTAAGAATGTTGAGATTTATTTACTACATATCAGATGTATGCTACAGTATATTTTGAAATAAAATAGTAATGCCACAAAATTGATAGTTTAAGATAGAATAGATTCTCCTCACTCTGCTTAAAGAAAAAGAAAAAAAGCTCTCAATGCACATCATATCAATATAAAAATATCAAAAAAAGGCAAGGCAAAAAGGAAACTAAAAAAGGTCCAGCTTTAGTAAATAAATGCAGCTAAAAACTTACAAGCATGAAGAAGACAAACTTTAATAGCAGGCATCATAAACAAGTCAGATCTACAGGGAAAGCTTCACCGGTGACAGATAATTATACAGACTGACCTAATTACTACCAACAACAATGTCTGAAATGACCAAGAGAGCAGATAAATGCACTTGACCGATGATTCTATATTCTCAATTTACAGAGCACAGACCATATCTAAGCAAAGTTGACTATAAGATAACAGTAACCACACAACTGCATCATGTGAGAAAGAAAAAATATACGAAAGTGTCACAGAAAGGTAAGGACGGATTCAAATTTATGTTTACACCAATTAAGATAACCACCAAATTGTAGCACTGGTTGTTGCATATTAGTGTATAAGAGAAGAACAATTACGCATGCTTGACACATGCATGTCTCAAATGCATCTCATAGACATGCATCTCAAAAGTCCCACAAAAAATGAACATGATAAAAAAAACACAATTTGCATTTAACACAGACAGACTATAGTTTTTCAAGCATTAAGAATTAGCATTCTTGAGGTCAGCCCACATCCCAAAGTACATAACACCTATATGGATTCAAATCGATATTATTTTTTTTTAATCCTTCATCTTACCTTTGAAATGCTTTGCAGATCAAGAAAAACTATCAAAGCATCAAAATGCAAGACATGCAAAAAAGAGGACAAAATTCAGATACCAGAAAACAAATACTTAATTAACACCAGAGCGTCCTAATGTATTCTATTAAATGAAAGAGTATTTTCTTTAAAAAAGAAAAGAGCAAAGAAAGTGCGACATCCAAGATCCTTGAATCCTAACAAGATGGGATAGAAAGAAAAGAAGCATACGCACGGTAAAAGCAACAATAAGAGATGAAATAATTTCAATGAAAACAGGTAGATACATCAGAGAATATTGTTAACAGGGAAAATATACGAGTGACTGAAAAATGGATGCTCTCGGATATGGTTTAACAAGAGAAAAAAGACAACTGAAACAAGAAAATACCTTTTAAATATATAAAGAAAAAAATTCCTAATTATCTCATCAACGACATTACAATTATCATCATATATATTTTAATTGTGCTATTTTTTAAAATTATTAGAGATCGTTGCTTTGAGCAACGGGCATAGACTTAAAGCAGACAAGCACAAGTTCTGGAGGAAAAAATTGCCAAAAGTTGAGTATTGCCAGGGCCATATAACCGGGTAACGTGTTCTTTCTTACAGAATCAAGCCGACCGTGTTCAATCCATGCCAAAGTCCAAGATAAATTTAGAAAGTAAAAATATAAATATAAAGAAGCAGGTAATAATAAAGGATCACATATTCACGCAATCAGGATCTTGAATGATCCTCCATTGCTTCTTCAATTATTTCTTTCCTCTCCTCCCCCACCCCCATCCCCAAAAAACGAATAGAGTCATGACGATCTCAAAATAGTAGAACAGGATTAATTAGACAAAACACTTAGATCACAGGGGGCTACGATCAAGCAAGAAATTTTATTCCAAAAAACAAAACCTCAGACGATTTCCTTCGAGAAAAACGAGCGGGATAAGAGGACGAACCGAGGGGATGCTCGAGTTTGAAGGAACTCCTCGCCATGGAGTGGTGATTTCTCCTGCGATTCCCAAAACAGGCGGCCATCGTCAAATCAGCCGGAGAAACGTAAACGTATTAACAAAGAAAAAGAAACAAACAAGTAGATCGATCGGGAGAAAATCGATTTCCAAAGAAAAGAAAAGGGGAAGAAAACGTACTGAGGATCGAGAAGACTAATTGATCGATGGATCAATCGCCGCGAGAGAGTTCCCCACAAAGGAGTTTGGGCGGAGGGTTTGGGGGAAAGGGACGGCGGTTTCGGGATCGTATGGGAGAATAATTAATTAGGGTTCACGAAGACGCTCACGTAACCGATGAGAAGGCTAGGGACGTGGAATGCAAGAAACGCGTGGACGCTTTAAAGTCTGAGACTCTTTATTATATGACCAATTCTATCTAGTATCTACATTAGGCTTTCCGTTTTATTATATTTACTAATATAAAATTATTTTCAAAAAAAACAAAGTCTTAATAGAGTTTTGCTATTTTTGAACCCTGTGAAGCTGTCATCTTTATCACCCAGCTCTAAATAGCTGGATGCCGTTCTACCTTCTATATGAGATCCTGTCAATTTCTGGATGAAAGAAAAATTAGATTCATTGATATTTTGATAGAAATATGTGGCAGATGTGGTAGGGACAAAATTATACTCATTTATAATATTTGAGGCATTAAGTCGAACACTTTTTTAAGACCATTTGATTATTTGAAGCTCTGCTGGTGGTTCTTACGCTTGAGCTAGAGGGCCTGCTCTTATGCGTCATTCAGGGTTGTTAGATGAGCCTATCGAATCAGATTATAATAAAGACGGATAAAATTAGCTTAGATATAAAATTAAATATGATGACGCCAAGAAATCCTCCTTGAACGTCGGGGATGACGGACATCTTCCTCCTCGAAGTTCTACAAGAAAAGTCCCAGGGGACCGGTGGCACCGGTGGGGATCCTTCGACGATCAAGTCAGTTGCTTGGGCTCAGACAAAGAACCGCTCCAGCCAAGAGGAGCTGAGGCGGTTAGGGTTTTGCTGGAAGGAAGAAAGCTCAGAAAAACCAGAGTTCAGATCTCACTTACAGCGTGAGTATGTGTCTTTTATACCTGTTCGAATATCATAACTTGCGGCCTCGGGAGATCTCCATCGTACCGTTGCCGGTTGATATGACTGGGCTCCATTGCTAGAGGTAGCGAGTCGTACGCCGTAGATAGGAACGGTGATGCACAGGGACATGCAACGCGCCAAACACCGTTATGAGGCATGGCCCTCCGTAACGGGGCACAATCATGGAAGTACCGGATGGTATGCTGCGGCAAGGCATGGTCATGTACAGGGGCATGCAACGCGCCAAACCTCGTTATGAGGCATGGCCCTCCGTAACGGGGCACAATCACGGAAGTTCCGGATGGTACACTGCGGCAAGGCATAGTCATGCACTGAAAATCATGTGCAAGCACCGTGCAACCTGATGGTTGCTGTTTTCCTTGGCAGTTGAGTCGCATGTTGATCACTGATGACCCCACCCCGAAGGGATATCGGAGGTGGGGAATGACGATGTGCCCCGAGACCGGTGGGGGCCCCCGGGGTTAAGAAATGATGACCCCACCCCCCGACCCCGAGGGGGTGCCGAGGGTGGGGGAATGACGATGCACCCCGAGACCGGTGGGGGCCCCGGGGTTAAGAAATGATGACCCACCCCCCGACCCGAGGGGGTGCCGGGGGTGGGGGAATGACGATGCACCTCGAGACCGGTGGGGGCTCCGGGGTTAAAAAATGATGACCCCACCCCCCGACCCCGAGGGGGTGCCGGGGGTGGGGAATGACGATGCACCCCGAGACCGGTGGGGCCCCGGGGTTAAGAAATGATGACCCACCCCCCGACCCCGAGGGGGTGCCGGGGGTGGGGGAATGACGATGCACCCCGAGACCGGTGGGGCCCCGGGGTTAAAAATGATGACCCCACCCCCCGACCCCGAGGGGTGCCGGGGGTGGGGGAATGATGATGCACCCCGAGACCGGTGGGGGCCCCGGGGTTAAGAAATGATGACCCCACCCCCCGACCCCGAGGGGGTGCCGGGGGTGGGGGAATGACGATGCACCCCGAGACCGGTGGGGGCCCCGGGGTTAAGAAATGATGACCCCCCCCGACCCCGAGGGGGTGCCGGGGGTGGGGGAATGACGATGCACCCCGAGACCGGTGGGGGCCCCAGGGTTAAGAAATGATGACCCCACCCCCCGACTTCGAGGGGGTACCGGGGGTGGGGGAATGACGATGCACCCCGAGACCGGTGGGGGCCCCGGGGTTAAGAAATGATGACCCCACCCCCCGACCCCGAGGGGGTGCCGGGGGTGGGGGAATGACGATGCACCCCGAGACCGGTGGGGGCCCCGGGGTTAAGAAATGATGACCCCACCCCCCGATCCCGAAGGGGTACCGGGGGTGGGGAATGATGATGCACCCCGAGACCGGTGGGGGCCCCGGGGTTAAGAAATGATGACCCCACCCCCCGACCCCGAGGGGGTGCCGGGGGTGGGGGAATGATGATGGCTGCCATTACCTTCTCTGACGACGCTGGGATCAGTGATATCAGATGCCCCCTCACCCCTGGGGCGAAGCGGTTCCCACCGCTGAGGCTCAAGGGGCGTTCTCCACGTGGCTGATCCCTATCCTTGACTTTTATGCGGACGGTGCGGGGAATGTAAAGAGGCGGCCTCCGTACACCGCGCCAGCCATGATCACCCTCGAGAATGAGGACGGGCTCTTCGGAGTCCGCACGAAAAGGCGTATCATCATTTCCTCTCATTACGGCGACGTCAGCAAGGTCCCATCACTGGCCGGGGGTGTGCCGCACCACGCGCCGGGGCGCTCCTCGAGGTGAAACGGCGTATAGCAAGAAGCCGCGTGGCCGACGAGACATGGCGGGACATTTTGAAAACCCAATAAAGCTAGCCAAGGGGGGCGGACTGATGCCTTATCGCCATCGTCTTCTTCCTTGGTTGTTCCCCAGTTTCTCCTGCGACCTGCGAGCCCGCACCCGATTTTCTTTGGCCTCCCAGGTTAGCTTCTCTTGCCTCATCCATGAGTTCCCCTTCCTGGACCTCGGAGGATGGCTCTGAGGACGTCCTCCCTCTGTGAGGTGCCAGACCTCCCCTACTCCTTCTCCCCCACCTGAGTGGTCCTCTGATTCGGAGGACCACATCCCTTTGGCCCGGCGACGGGCCACCGGTGGGGCCCCATCGAGGGGCCACCGGCTGAGGGCCGGGACCTCCTCGAGGGTGGAGGAGTCCCCAGAGGGGACAGCCTCCGTCCTGAAGCGACCGGATCTGGAAAGGATCCGGGCCCGCTATAGAATCCCTCGGGAGATTGAGTTATTCCTGCCAACACCTGACGATCGGGTCATCTCCTCCCGACCCGGTCGAGTAGCTCTCTACGAGATCTGCCTGCAGGCAGGTCTCCGTCCTCCCTTTCACCCTTTCTTTGTCAGCCTACTCGATTTCTACTCCTTGACTCCCTCTCAGCTAGTCCCGAACTCCTATCGCGTGATTAGCGCCTTTGTCATTCTTTGTCACCGCCTAGGTATCACTCCTAGGATTAGTTTGTTCCGCAATTTCTATTCCCTCCGAGCCCAGAAAGGGTGGTGGCTGTTCCAGCCCGACCCAACAGGGTTCTGAAGCTCCTCCTGCCTTCATCGATCAAGGGGTGGAAACCCCGCTTCTTTTTTGCCAACGTCGACCAAGTTCGGCCCCGGTGGGGAGACCCCGACCTCCGAGGGAACGCCGTGGCCGTTCAGCCTGGAGACCGGGAGGCGATGGGGCTGCTGCTGACCGCCGAAATTCCTCGGTATACCTTGCTGCTCTCGGAGGACCACTTGGAGTCGGCGGGCCTCGTTTCCCATCGGGGTAGGCTTTCTTCACACTTAGCCAGAAATTCTACCCCTCTTCTTTTCTTCTTCTTTTCTCTTTTTTTTTTTTTTTTTACTGTTCTGAAAATTTGACCTGTGTCATGCAGCAATGAAAATTCCGACAGCAAAATTGATAAAGGCCGCCAAGAAAAGGGGCCGGGAGGGGCCGTCTAAGAGCCAGCAGGCCCCAGCCCCGAAATGCCTGGCGGTTCGGGCCTCGCTCCCGACACCAGTTTCCCCACCCCCGGTTCTACCACACGTCCCAGCCGTACCGGAGGTCGACCTTACGGCCGACACTCCCCCGGAGGTGGGAGCGACAGCGAGAGCCACCGCCGAAGAGCTGGCAGCGGGGGTGCACGTGCCAACCGAAGAGCTCCCGGTCCCAGGGGGAGTGACCCCACCAGACGCTGCCAGGGACTGGGGCGAGGGACCATCCGGTCCCGCGAGCCCGCCTCCCGAGGGGCCGCTTGGGAGTGGCCCGCACACAAAGCCAGGGACGTCCGAAACGGCGGAGGGAGGCGAGGGTGCACCCAGTCCGCCCCGAAACTCCCTGGATGACGGCCATTGGGCCGAGCGGGTCCTGGGCCCAGTCTTTGATCTTAGGATCATCGAGGATCTCAGCCATCAGGGGGCGGGTGCATTCTTCCGGGACTCTTACGCCGCCGTGGTCAAGGTAAGCAACCTTTTCGTTCGGGTTTATATATATATATATATATATATATATATATATATATATATATATATATATATATATATGTCTTGCTAACCTGGGCTTATGCGTGCAGATCGCGCATTCCCTGAGGGCTGCCAGGGAGGTAATCCAAGGGGGAAAGAATGTTCTGCGGGAGACGCAGAAGGAGATCGAGGAGGCCCGGCGTCGCGTGGAAGAGGCGGAGGGCGCTGGAGGCGGTTAAGGATGCCTGCGCGAGCGAGGTGAGGGCCGCCATGAGCCGGGCGGAAATGGAGGCCGCCCGTACCCGCGCGGCGCTTTCTCAGATGACGGAGGCTGAGAGCGCGGTCATGGCCAGAGATATGCATATCTCTGAGTTGACCTCAGCTCTCCAGGAGGCCGAGGACCGGGCGGGCGCGGCGGAAGAAGCGAGAGTGGCAAGGGAGGAGACCTGCTGATGCGAGGAGGAGTTGAGCTGCGCTCGAGAGGAGATAAGCCGCACTCGAGAGGCTGAGAGGATCGCGGCGGAGGCCCTCGCTGCGGAGAAGGCTCGGGCTACCGAGCTTGTCGAGGAATACAAGGCGTCTGAGCGTTTCGCAGACGACCTGGCCGAAGCTTCGGCCGCTGTATTCCTTGACGGGTTCCAGCACGCCAAGGAGAAGGTGGCCAGGGATCTGAATTTACCCCGGGCCCTGGAGGTCGAATTGGATCAGTCGTTAGACTAGGCCCCTTCCGACGACGAACCTGCGCCGGCGGAGCCATGAGTTCGCGCCCATGATTTTGTTTTCCTTTTCTTGCTTTTGTAAACCCGACTACGTCGGAGTTTTGTAGTTAATGAAAATACTCTTCACAATGATCTCCAAATTGTTGACTTCGTCAATTGATATGTGGCCCCATGACCCTATTCATTCTGATAATTCCGGGGGACCCTCCCCACCCGTGCCCCTCCGCCTTAGTCGCACGTACCCTAGAGTTAGAGCTAGGTAGAGTTAAATTTTAGGAGCAGGAATGCGGCCGACCGGAGATTAGGCTGGTAGGCCCCCTTGGGGCCATGGGCGTAGCGCCTTGTCAAGTATTGGAACGGGTGTTGGCCTGGCGCGCAGCTAGAAGCCTGCGGGACCTAGCTCTCACTTGATCGGCCGGGTGTCGGGTCTTGGCTGTGACGAATCGTTGGTGCACCGCTCCTCCGGCGGTCAGCGGGGCTTTGTGCCTGGCTAGTGCAGGGCTTTTAGTGCCGACGGGGCACCGGGCTTTTGCTGTTGAGAGCCAGTGGCACACTGGGCTTTGTGCCTGGCTAGTGCAGGGCTTTGAGTATCGACGGGGCACCGGGCTTTTGTTGTTGAGAGCCAGTGGCACACTGCTCTGCCAGTGGTACACTGGGCTTTGTGCCTGGCTAGTGCAGGGCTTTGAGTGCCGACGGGCGCCGGGCTTTTGTTGTTGAGAGCCAGTGGCACACTGCTCTGCCAGTGGTACACTGGGCTTTGTGCCTGGCTAGTGCAGGGCTTTGAGTGCCGACGGGGCGCCGGGCTTTTGTTGTTGAGAGCCAGTGGCACACTGCTCTGCCAGTGGTACACTGGGCTTTGTGCCTGGCTAGTGCAGGGCTTTGAGTGCCGACGGGGCACCGGGCTTTTGTTGTTGAGAGCCAGTGGCACACTGCTCTGCCAGTGGTACACTGGGCTTTGTGCCTGGCTAGTGCAGGGCTTTGAGTGCCGACGGGGCGCCGGGCTTTTGTTGAGAGCCAGTGGCACACTGCTCTGCCAGTGGTACACTGGGCTTTGTGCCTGGCTAGTGCAGGGCTTTGAGTGCCGATGGGGCGCCGGCTTTTGTTGTGAGAGCCAGTGGCACACTGCTCTGCCAGTGGTACACTGGGCTTTGTGCCTGGCTAGTGCAGGGCTTTGAGTGCCGACGGGGCGCCGGGCTTTTGTTGTTGAGAGCCAGTGGCACACTGCTCTGCCAGTGGTACACTGGGCTTTGTGCCTGGCTAGTGCAGGGCTTTGAGTGCCGACGGGGCACCGGCTTTTGTTGTTGAGAGCCAGTGGCACACTGCTCTGCCAGTGGTACACTGGGCTTTGTGCCTGGCTAGTGCAGGGCTTTGAGTGCCGACGGGGCGCCGGGCTTTTGTTGTTGAGAGCCAGTGGCACACTGCTCTGCCAGTGGTACACTGGCTTTGTGCCTGGCTAGTGCAGGGCTTTGAGTGCCGACGGGTGCCGGCTTTTGTTGTTGAGAGCCAGTGGCACACTGCTCTGCCAGTGGTACACTGGGCTTTGTGCCTGGCTAGTGCAGGGCTTTGAGTGCCGACGGGGCGCCGGGCTTTTGTTGTTGAGAGCCAGTGGCACACTGCTCTGCCAGTGGTACACTGGGCTTTGTGCCTGGCTAGTGCAGGGCTTTGAGTGCCGACGGGGCGTCAGGCTTTGTTGTGAGAGCCAGTGGCACACTGCTCTGCCAGTGGTACACTGGGCTTTGTGCCTGGCTAGTGCAGGGCTTTGAGTGCCGACGGGGCGCTGGGCTTTTGTTGTTGAGAGCCAGTGACACACTGCTCTGCCAGTGGTACACTGGGCTTTGTGCCTGGCTAGTGCAGGGCTTTGAGTGCCGACGGGGCGCCGGGCTTTTGTTGTTGAGAGCCAGTGGCACACTGCTCTGCCAGTGGTACACTGGGCTTTGTGCCTGGCTAGTGCAGGGCTTTGAGTGCCGACGGGGCGCCGGGCTTTTGTTGTTGAGAGCCAGTGGCACACTGCTCTGCCAGTGGTACACTGGGCTTTGTGCCTGGCTAGTGCAGGGCTTTGAGTGCCGACGGGGCGCCGGGCTTTTGTTGTTGAGAGCCAGTGGCACACTGCTCTGCCAGTGGTACACTGGGCTTTGTGCCTGGCTAGTGCAGGGCTTTGAGTGCCGACGGGGCGCCGGGCTTTTGTTGTTGAGAGCCAGTGGCACACTGCTCTGCCAGTGGTACACTGGGCTTTGTGCCTGGCTAGTGCAGGGCTTTGAGTGCCGATGGGGCGCCGGGCTTTTGTTGTTGAGAGCCAGTGGCACACTGCTCTGCCGGTGGTACACTGGGCTTTGTGCCTGGCTAGTGCAGGGCTTTGAGTGCCGACGGGGCACCAGGCTTTTGTTGTTGAGAGCCAGTGGCACACTGCTCTGCCAGTGGTACACTGGGCTTTGTGCCTGGCTAGTGCAGGGCTTTGAGTGCCGACGGGGCGTCCGGGCTTTTGTTGTTGAGAGCCAGTGGCACACTGCTCTGCCAGTGGTACACTGGGCTTTGTGCCTGGCTAGTGCAGGGCTTTGAGTGCCGACGGCTAAGTTCTTCCAGCTTCTGGTTGCACTCCTCGAGTCGACGCTCAGCTCGACGAGGCATCTGGCCATCAAAGGAACCCTCCCCTGAAGACTCAGAAGAAGAAGAACGGGGGCGGCGATGCCGGCGTAGTCGCTCCGCCTCCTTTCCGTGCCGCCGCTTCGAAGAGACGCTGGCGTGACGAGAGGAGACCGGGGCCTTTTGGATGCCTCGCGGTGATGCGGCTTGGCCGAGGATCGGCGGCGATGATCTGCAGGAACTGGTGATCTCCGGCGGGAGGAATGCTGACTAGGCTGCATCACCCCAGGGACAGACGGGTTCGGCTCCGGTTGCCACAAGGCTGCTTGCTGATGCTGCATGCCTTGAACCATCGCCGTCAACGACTGGACTTGCGCGGCCAAGGCGACGAATCGATCCTCCTGGGGTTGCTGCGGAGCAGATGTAGGAACTTCATTTTGCGGAGCGGAAGGCCCTGCCCCCTGGGGATTCGGAGGCTCCGGGAAACAGGATGCGAGAGCTGGGGGGGCCTCCGCGGGTGGATCGGCCCTGCAGCGCTGCCCCCAGCGCGACCGGCTGAAATCCTTTTATTCGAGTCGTCACCATGGCTTTGAGGTCTTGAAGACAAGAGAAAGAAGAAAGCCGCTGGTTCGAAGTCTTTCTTACACTCCCCCTTCCTGGCGCGCCAATCTGATGACGCCAAGAAACCCTCCTCGAACGTCGAGGATGACGGACGTCTCCCTCCTCGGAGTCCTGCAAGAAAAGTCCCCGGGGACCGGTGGCGCCGGTGGGGACCCTCCGACGATCAAGTCAGTTGCTTGGGCTCAGACAAAGAACCGCTCCAGCCAAGAGGAGCTGAGGCGGTTAGGGTTTTTGCTGGGAGGAAGAAAGCTCAGAAAAACCAGAGTTCAGATCCCACTTACAGCGTGAGTATGTGTCTTTTATACCTGTTCCGAATACATAACTTGCGGCCTTGGGAGATCTCCATCGTACCGTTGCCGGTTGATATGACTGGGCTCCATTGCTAGAGGTAGCGAGTCGTACGCCGTAGCGAGGCACGGTGATGCACAGGGACATGCAACGCGCCAAACACCGTTATGAGGCATGGCCCTCCGTAACGGGGCACAATCACGGAAGTACCGAATGGTACGCTGCGGCAAGGCATGGTCATGCACAGGGGCATGCAACGCGCCAAACCTCGTTATGAGGCATGACCCTCCGTAACGGGGCACAATCACGGAAGTACCAGATGGTACGCTGCGGCAAGGCATGGTCATGCGCTGAAAATCATGTGCAAGCACCGTGCAACCTGATGGTTGCTGTTTTCCTTGGCAGTTGAGTCGCATGTTGATCACTGATGACCCCACCCCGAAGGGATATCGGAGGTGGGGAATGACGATGTGCCCCGAGACCGATGGGGGCCCCCGGGGTTAAGAAATGATGACCCCACCCCCTACCCGAGGGGATGCCGGGGGTGGGGGAATGACGATGCACCCCGAGACCGGTGGGGGCCCCGGGGTTAAGAAATGATGACCCCACCCCCCGACCCGAGGGGGTGCCGGGGATGGGGGAATGACGATGCACCCGAGACCGGTGGGGGCCCCGGGGTTAAGAAATGATGACCCCACCCCCCGACCCCGAGGGGGTGCCGGGGGTGGGGAATGACGATGCACCCCGAGACCGGTGGGGGCCCGGGGTTAAGAAATGATGACCCCATCCCCCGACCCCGAGGGGGTGCCGGGGTGGGGGAATGACGATGCACCCCGAGACCGGTGGGGGCCCCGGGGTTAAGAAATGGTGACCCCACCCCCCGACCCCGAGGGGGTGCCGGGGGTGGGGGAATGACGATGCACCCCGAGACCGGTGGGGGCCCCGGGGTTAAGAAATGATGACCCCACCCTCCGACCCTGAGGGGGTGCCGGGGGTGGGGGAATGACGATGCACCCCGAGACCGGTGGGGGCCCCGGGGTTAAGAAATGATGACCCACCCCCCGACCCCGAGGGGGTGCCGGGGGTGGGGGAATGATGATGCACCCCGAGACCGGTGGGGGCCCCGGGGTTAAGAAATGATGACCCCATCCCCCGACCCCGAGGGGGTACCGGGGGTGGGGGAATGACGATGCACTCCGAGACCGGTGGGGACCCCGGGGTTAAGAAATGATGACCCCACCCCCCGACCCCGAGGGGGTGCCGGGGGGTGGGGAATGACGATGCACCCCGAGACCGATGGGGGCCCCGGGTTAAGAAATGATGACCCCACCCCCTGATCCCGAGGGGGTACCGGGGGTGGGGGAATGACGATGCACCCCGAGACCGGTGGGGGCCCCGGGGTTAAGAAATGATGACCCCACCCCCCGACCCCGAGGGGTGCCGGGGGTGGGGGAATGACGATGGCTGCCGTTACCTTCTCTGATGACGCTGGGATCAGTCATTTCAAAATAGATTAAAATATATTTATTAAACAGATTAAGATTGTGTTTGAAATAAAAGATAAGGAGAGATATCTTCTTCTTATTTCCAAAAGTTATAACTATAGGGGATAACTCTGAAAAAGTTTAACCAAAGGGTTATTTCCTGAACTTATTCCCTATGAACTCTAGAAATAACTAGAGCTATCCCTTGATTGCAAAATTATTATTTAAAAAAATTGATTATCCTTTAAACTATTCCTTGGATAAATACTGAAATAACTTCCTGTGAACCAAACATTATCTAAAAGTTTGAAGTTTAAACCTACTCAATTTATCAAATATGTAATTAAACTTTGATGTGGCTGATAGGGCCACGTGGATAATCATGGCAAAATCGACCAAGTGGTGTGGGCGTATCTGTCCCGGCTCCTTCATGTCAGCCCCGCAGCCCTCTGTGGCCCCAGCCTCTCCGAGTCGGCTGAAGCGGTCCCGACTTCTCCAAGTCGGCCCCGTGTCTGCCCCGGTTCCTCCGTGTCGGCCCCGGCAGCCTTTGCGGCTTCGGCCTCTCCGAGTCGGCCAAGGCGATCCCGACTTCTCCAAGTCAGCCCCGTGTCTGCCCTGGCTCCTCCGTGTCGGCCACGGCGGCCCTCTGCGGCCCCGGATTCCTGAGGCGGCCCTGACTTCTCCAAGTCGGCCCCACGTCTGCCCAGGCTCCTCCGTGTTGGCCCCGACAGCCCTTTGTGGCCCCGGCCTCTCCGAGTCGGTCGAGGCGGCCTCGACTTCTCCAAGTCGGCCCCGCATCTACCCCGACTCCTCCGTATCGACCCCAGCGGCCCTCTGCGGCCCCTACTTCCCGAGGCGGCCCCGACTTCTCCAAGTCGGCCCCATCCACCAAGCCCACCAACTTCCTGACCCACACAACCTGACACAGCCAGGCCCACCTACCATCTGGCCATACCGTCGATGGGACCAGGCCCACCTACCAACTGGCTCCGCCGACCGATGGGACCTGGCCCACCAACCGCCAGCTCCCCTCTCCAATGGGACAAAGCCTACCGACCAGTCCAAATTCATGTAACCTTCACGTGGCTAATCCCCATGCGGATGTCAATGCCTATAAAAGGGTAAGTCAACTTGAGGCCCAGGTATATGAACACAAGTGCTCACCTGCTCTACAATCCCAGAAAAACTCAAACTCCCGGAGTTCTTTCTGCCTCTAAGGAGCTCTCTCGAGCTCCCCTTCGGCTGTGACCTCGGTTGCTAACTTGGGCGTCGGAGGGTCCGTATCGGAGCTCCTTCGGTCTTGGGACTTCTTGCAGGTCATCCCGCTTGGCGAGAACCCCATCAGCAAGCGAACACATCTTCCCAGTGCTTAAGTTTGGCGATCGGGCGTCATCAGATTGGCGCGCCAGGAAGGGGGAAGGAGAGGAAGATGAACCCTATAGCGTCCGCTCACGAATGCTCCCCCCTTTGTCCACTGAGCAATGGTGGTGACGCGGGCTCAAGACGCCTCCTCTAGCTATCCTGGGGGGCATCCCCACCAGCTCGGCAGCAGGAAGTCAACCTTCCTACCGCCGACCCTTCCGTCATTCGCCCGCCATCGGATGTAGCTGCCCCAGCCGATCAACTAGTGACGCTTGCTCAACAAGTCCAAGCCCTCACTGCCATGGTCCATGGGCTCCAGGAGCAACAGTCCGTGGCCACCCAACACTAGACCTCTCCCTCGCCTGCTAGCCAGCAGTCTGCAAGGGGAAGATCTCCCTAGCGAGAGGCTGGCCATCATCAAGCCTCTCCTAGGATATCTCATCGGGAGCCCCTTAAGAGGTCGCTATTGGGAATTGTATCCTAAAGCCAATCATTTGATGATTGTGCTAATGTAAATTGTATATAAATCGATATATTAATAAAAGTTATTTGGCAGTTTATTCATTACAAGAACATCTTCTTAATACTCCTGATTGTAATGAAGCCCTCAGGATCTTCCTTCACGATAAAGAGGATTTATCTTTGAAGGTCCTTAAAAGAGTTCGCGACCAAATGATATACTATGACAGGGCCATAGTACTATCAATTATAGGACGTTGTATATCATATTTGTTGGTTGTCCTCTTAACCAAGGAGTGTAGAGACACTAGTATGACATACACGTGGAAGTGTAGGAGTACATTTCATCGAACGTGACTCATTTTCGGATACTCTACTGTTAAGAGTTAATCCGAGAAGATATAGGTATAAATATCATTCAGACCTGAAGATTACAACCAGTGGTTTACAAGCAACTCATTGTACTTAGGTGCCGGACCACCTGGATTTCTAATCCAGCTACGAAAGGTTACTGGATGCAGTCAAGTACTTTGGTAGTCAGTTGTGAATCAAGATGGAATTTGACCTATCCCGTTAAAAGGAGAAATGCTTGTGTTTCAATTTAGCAAGACCTTGGCCAAGGCACTTCATGTGAAAGTCACATGATCACTAAAGTTGAAATCACTTTATGGATTTGCTATTTAGAGTTGACAGGCTCTTAAGCCATCCTTAGCATTTGTGATCAAGAGGATGAATTATACGGTAACTGTTTCTTAGGGTTCTTGGAGTTTGCTCGGTAACTCTTCGACCTATCCGGACGTCGGGTTCCATTGCTAGATGGGCACATCGATTAGTATAGAAAGTTGTTTCTATACTACCGGCTTAGGTTCGAACCTAGAGAGTCACACGCATAGAAGTTTCCTATGATGATCTGTTTGCTGATCAATGATTGAGAATCGTATATGATTTAATTAATCAATTTGATTGATTGAATTATCTCAATTGGGTTAAGTACAAGTGAATAAGATTCAATTTGGTTTAAGTCCATTAGAAGGACTAGTCAATTTCAAATATTGATTTGAAATTAGACTTGATTTGGGTTTAAATAGATTCAGGACTAGTCAAATTTGATTTGGGCTTGGACCATGATCTATGTGGGTTCAGTCAAAAATTCAGATCAGATTAAACCATCACCTGAACCCAAACCTCTCGCACAAGGATCTCATATGATGAGATGGCTAAAGTCTCATCTCATGAGAGATTAAATTCTCATGTAGAATTTAATGCCTAACATTAATTTTCATCGAATGTCGGATTTAGCCATGACTCTTTGGTTTTCACCAAACATCGGATTTAGTCACGTCTCTTTGGTTTTATCGGGCGTCGGAATTAAACCAAGCGTCGCGCCTTTGGCATCTCTTCGCTTTTACCAAACGATGGAATTCTTAATGTCATAATTCAATGTTAAGGCTAAATTGAGACTATAAATAGAGGGCATTCCCTCACCAGAATACACAGAACAACAATACACGATATGCCGTGGATTGTAATTCTAAAAAGGTTAGAATAAAAAATCCTGGTGATTCTGGTGTTAGCGGAAGTGTGGTGGATCTTAGAGGATGATTCAAGTGGGAGGATTCAAGATCAGCAAAGCTTTTTTCTGTGAGCTAACACTCCCAGAAATTTGATCATTCGGGGCTTCGCGTGGACGATACTAGAGGCCGGACGATTGAACGGCTGCAGAGCAATAAGGATTTACCTACTGTTCTTAAGGTAAGCGATTTGATCCCTAGATCTTAAGGCAGGCTTCAAGATAAGTAGTATGACTAGTCATCTTGAAGATCAAGATATGATCTTGATATTTTTATTTATATGTATATTTTGGATCAATCGATCCTATATACAAGGCAAAGATATGATCTTGATGCATGTTAAATAGATTAGTATGTAATCTTTAAAATTTCGCAATGATAATTGTTATCAAAATTTTTAAAATATGCATGCCTCGGGGATTGTTTCTTCTTACAAATGGTATCAGAGCGATGGTTTCGTATTGATCTAATTTATTGCACGTAAATTAATGCTCCTATTAATTGTGTAATCAAGGCTAAAACAAATCTTAGGTCTATTCGGTCACAGATGGATAGAAAATCCAAATTACCCATTCAACGAGGTATTATATGACATATTGCCGTGATAATTTAAATTGATCTTTGGCTTCAAAACACTGATTACACACACTCTCAAAATATGTTTTATATTTGATACATGTTGATGTTATATAAAACATGATATTTGCATGTTTAGTATAAAACATAGATATGATATATGATGGCATGATGTCTATGTTATGAAATATACAAATATTTATGAGAGTCTAATTTGAATGTCAAATGTTAATTCATAATCTCTTTAGATATGATCTAAATATAGGAATTATGAGTAGTAACATAATACATATGATGCTTAATTAAAATATGACATGTAAACATGAAATATATTTAATCCTTTGGGTTAGCTAAATCGGATCCATAAAGGGTTAGATCCTAAGGTTTAAATCAACTGGACTGTAAGATTATTTGATCAAATCTAATTAGATTAGGTTAAGAATGCTCTAAATCAAACAATAGTTGTAGTTGATCATGTCCTTCTCTTTGATTAAACCAAATGAAAGTAGATTAGGCTCCGTGGTTGAGCATGAATCTCTTAGATGGTCAAATCAGAATTGATTAACCATATGATGTCAAGGTGGGTTGACAAGTTGCTCTAGGATCAACGATCGAATAGTTTTTAATTGGGAGCTACTCGTATTGATGCGTCTTTAACGAATTAATGGCATATCCCTCCCATCGATCTCACTCACCTAATCAATGTGTTGAACCATTTATGATTCAGATCATTTACCTGATTCGGGTTGACCCATGCCTGTAAGGAAATCAGTCTGACTCATGGGTAACCTCAAGTCTATCCCAGATTTCCTTAGCATAAATACAAATAGATATATGATTGAATTTATTTGCATCTAATGAGTATAAAACATTCATTGCTTTGGCATTAAGTTGTGCCAATTTTTTATCATGTTCATCCCATTCCTTTTTCGGTTTAGGAATCTCCATGCCATTAACTCTAGCAGTGGGTGTGTGTGGTCCATTGACTATAATGCTCCATAGATCATAGTCAAGTGCTTGAATGAAAATTTTTATTCTAGCCTTCCAATAACCATAGTTTAATCCATTAAACAAGGGTGGTCTATTTATAGATTGACCTTTGGAAAAAGATGAACCAGCTTGAGCTGCCATGTGGATCTTGACTCTTGATCGTTAGATCAAATCAAATGAGCACTAGCTCTGATACCAATTGTTGGTCCAGATAGCAACCCAAGAGGGGGGTGAATTGGGTTTTTCAAAATTTAAACTCTTTTGAAAATAAACCTCAGCGGAAATAAAAACTTAGATTCGCACAAATTAAAACAAAATATACACAAATAGAGAATTAAAGATAATGAGACAATCATGGCAAACATAGGAGATTCTATAGTGGTTCGGTGTACCTACACCTACGTCCACTCCCAAGTATCTCTTGGGTCCACACTATAATCAATCTGATTACAGCAGAGTTATTTGCAGCTCACAACTTGAACTTGTTGTTTTTTCGGGTGCACAACGAACCCAGCTGGTTTTCAAGGCTCACCAGCACAAAACCTTACACCACAAGCAAACTGCTTGCACAATGGTAACAGCCTCAATGGAATCAATCCTCCGATTGACCCAGCAAACAATAATCATTTTTACAAAACAAAGGCTCCTTCAATGAGCAAATATACAATGATAGAACACGAAATGAAGAGACAAGAATCAAAGCCTGATTTGCAGATCTTGGTGGCTTGCTTCTTCTCTTCTCTTGGGTGGATCTTCCTTTAGAATGCTCTTGAAGCTCCGAAGATCAGAAAACTAGGGCTTGCTTCTTTTCTTGAGATTTCTTCAAAATGGAGCTATAAAAGCTTGGAATCTCTCTCTTTTCTTTTGGGGAATCAGTATAATCTTTCCTCTCGAATTTTTCCTCTTTTCTCTTTTGATTTTCTGATGGGTTTCTAAGATTTTTCTTTATTCTTATCTTTTTGTCTCTCTCTTTTTCGGATGCAGCAAACCCCCTTCTTATAGATCAGTTTAATCCATAAATAGTTTAAAACTATCCATTAGAAATAAGTGTAAGAAGGATTAGAACCAAAATAGCAATAGCCGTTGGGATTAAAAAGATAAAAGTAAAGTTTAGAGTCATTCTGACAGTTCTGGAGTCGCGTCTGACATTCTGGAGTCGGCTCTAACTTTTTTGGAGTCGACTCTAAATCGAAAATCCCTAAATCGCTTGAACTAGAGTCGTCTCTAACTTTTCTGGGGTCGACACAAAAATCTTCTGGAGTCGACCCTAACAGTCCGGGAGTTGACTCTAAGTCGTGGCCGAAAAAACCATCGTTCTATCTTTTCCGTTGGAGTCGGCTCTAACAGTTCAGGAGTCGACTCTAAGTCTGTGCCGATTTCTGGAGTCGACTCTGCGATTCCATGTGTCGACTCTAATATCTGTAATCTTACCTTGACATTAGATTCGAACTAGAACTTGATTTGTCTTATAATTTTGATTAATAAATCATATCATAAACTAAAAAACTTAATCAAAATCATTAGTAACTTCAAATGTTATACTCAAATAGTTTTGTTAATCATCAAAATCAACAATTGGGTCAATAGGCTAGCTAAAAAAAAAAGACTATAAATAGAGGGCATCCCTCACCAGATTACATAGAAGAGAAAAACAACACACGATATGTCGTGAATTGATTTTCTAAATAATTATAATATAAATCCTGGTGATTCTAGTGCTAACGGAAGTATGGTGGATCCTAGAAGAAGAATTCAAGTGGGAGGATTCAAGATCAGCAAAGTCATTTTCCGCGAGCTAGCACTTCCGGAATCCGATCATTCGGGGCTTCGCATGGACGATACTAGAGGCCGGATGATTGAACGGCTGCAGAGCATAAAAGGATTTACCAATTACCTTTAAGGTAAGTAATATGATCCCTAGATCTTAAGGCATGCTTCAAGATAAGAAGTATGACTTCTTACCTTGAAGATCAAGACATGATCTTGATAGTTTTATTTATATGCATATTTTGGATCAATCGATCCTATATACAAGGCAAAGATATAATCTTGATGCATGTTAGATAGATTAGTATGTAATCTTATATTTTCGCACTGATAATTGTTATCAATTTTAAAATATACGATTGTTTCTCCTTACAAATGGTATCAGAGCGATGGTTTCGTATTGATTTAATTTATTACATATAAATTAATGCTCCTATTAATTATGTAATCAAGACTAAAACAAATCACAGCTATATTCGGTCACAGATGGATTAAAAATCCAAATTCCCCATTCAAGGAGTATTTGTGACATATTACCATGATAATTTAAATTGATCTTTGGCTTCAAAACACTGATTACATACACTCTCACACTCTCAAAATATGTTTTATTTGATACATGTTGATGTTGTATAAAAACATGATATTTGCATGTTTAGTATACAACATAGATATGATATATGATGGCATGATGTCTATGTTATGAAACATACAAATATTTATGAGAGTCTAATTTGAATGTCAAATAATAATTCATAATCTCTTTAGATATGATCTAAATATAGGAATTATGAGTAGTAACATAATACATGTGGTGCTTGATTGAAATATATGACATGTAACATGAAATATATTTAATCCTTTGGGTTAGCTAAATCGAATCCATAAAGGGTTAGACCCTAAGGTTTAAATCAACTGGACTGTAAGAGTATTTGATCAAATCTAATTAGATTAGGTTAAGAATGCTCTAAATCAAACAATAGTTGTAGTTGATAATGTCCTTCTCTTTGATTAAACCAAATGGAAGTAGATTAGGCTCCGTGATTGAGCATGAATCTCTTAGATGGTCAAATCAGAATTGGTTAACCATATGATGTCAAGGTGAGTTGGCAAGTTGCTCTAGGATCAACGATCGAATGGTTTTTAATTGGGAGCTACTCGTATTGATGCGTCTTTAACGAGTTAATGGCATATCCCTTCCATCGATCTCACTCACCTGGTCAATGTGGTGAACCATTTATAATTCAGATCATTTACCTGATTCGGGTTGACCCATGCCTGTAAGGAAATCAGTCTGACTGATTTAGGTGCCACTTAACCTGACTTAATCTTGTTTCATTCTACCGATTTCATAGATTCAGTGGGAGAACTTGATTAGTCAATTTATCTTCATATTATTAAAATCCTCTAAAATTATTAGGTCCTTAAAATAAAATAGTTATATGATAACTAGATCATAGCCTCCCATTAAGGTGGGTGATAATGAGTCTGATGTCTTGATAATCATTGGAGGCACTCCATGCCTGGTGCTTGTCAACCATCGAAATTATCATTCATTATATGATAAGTCAGCATAACTATTAAATAAACAGTCAGGTGAGCCGAGCTTCACTCGGGCTTGGTTGTCTATTGATATGTTACACTAATTATATCATTTAATGGTTGGACCTAACCAGAACTTTCAGTGGAGGCACTCCATGCCTGCTGAAGAGGTACATGGGGCAAAACTGAACACTAAGAATTGTTTGGAAAACAATTGGTTTTGAACCTACTCTTAGATGCATATGGGTTAGCCAAGCTTCACTTGGGCCTGTATGTAGTTTATGTAGTTCTTAGTGCCTGCTAAAGAATTAAGAATAATTCTTCGAATTGGGTGTAGAGGCTGCAAATTGAACAAAATAGTGGGAGAATTGGGGTGTAGAGGCTGCCAATTTGAACAAAATAGTGAGAGAATCTTTAGACTAAAGTCCAAGCCTTTAGACTGAATCAATTTATATACTAATAAATTTTAGTTTTTTCTTATGCAGAAAATGGCCACTAATTTATCATTAAGGTCCCTATTGGATAGTGACAAGTTGAATGGTTCCAATTTCAATAGCTGGTTCAGAAAACTTATGTTCATCCTTGAGCATGAGAGGATTCTATATATTCTGAATAATCCTGCACCAAAGATACCTGATGCAAACACCCAAAGTTCTGAGAGAGACACTTATCAGAAGTGGCTCAATGATAGAACTAGCGTGCGTTGTATCATGCTAGCAGCAATGAACGATGAATTCGATTGCCGGTTCGACAATGCTCAGCCGAAGAAATCATTCAAACGTTGAATGAATCTTTCGGCACACCGGCGATGTTGAAAGGCACAAGACTAGTTGTGCTATTTTCAATGCTCGAATGAGGGATGGATCTCATGTCACTGATCATGTATTGTACATGATCGAGAAGATAGAACTCCTAAGTAAGCTCGGCTTTCCCTTACATGAGTAGTTGGGAAAAGATGCAATCCTGAATTCCTTGCCTCCATCCTTCCGACCTTTCCTTACTCATTTTCGAATGACAAAGCCTGCAGTCAACTACCACGGTTTGTTGGGGTTGTTACAGAACTTTGAGAAGGATAACCAGCTCTCTAAGGGTTTGGTTAATGTGGTTGAAGGATCTAAGGTAGGGCGTAAACCCTTTGGGAAAGGGAAGAAGAAAAGAATAATAAAAAGGAGCAACATGCTAGGACATCTATAAGGGGTCAGATGCAGAAGAAGAAAGTTGATAAAAGTCAAGCTGAATGCTTTCACTGCAAGATGCAAGGGCACTGGAAGAGGAACTGTCCTCTTTACATTGCCACACTTGATCAAAACAGGCCAAAGAAGAAAAAGGAGCAAGATGTTGCTCAACAAGGTATTTATATGATAACACCTTGTAATTTTTCTGTATATGATAATTAGACCTAGGTATTGGATATTGGGAGTCCTTTTAACATTTGCAATTCATTGCAGGGACTACAGGTCACCAGAAGATTTGAGGACAATGAAAGATTCCTTAATGTCGACGATAGAAGATTAGTTCCAGTTCTGGCATTAGGAGTTCTTGAAATAGTTTTCAATAGAAATGTCATTATACTAAATGATTGTCATTTTTGCCGAACGTTCTTATTGAACGTAATTTCTGTAGGCATTCTGGTCAAAAGTCATTATGAAATTTCAATAAAGGATATTACTTTGAATATCATTATGAATGGAGTCACTGTAATAACTGAGCATTTATCTAATGGCATTTATATATTATCACAGCCTGTGAATGTAGTATACCAATCAAGTAAGCGCTCTAGAATAACTGATATCACAGATGTTTATCTTTGGCACCATCGGCTGGGTCATATCAATAAGAACAGATTAAACAGGTTAACTCAGGAGGGCATCCTTCGAGTTGATGATTGTGAATCATTAACTACATGTGAATCCTGTCTTCTTGGTAAAATGACCAAGTCATCTTTTACTAAAAAGGTGAAAGAGCCAAAGAGCTATTGGTCTAATACATACTGATGTATGTGGACCAATGAGCACTTGTGCCAAAGGTGGATACTACTACTTCATTACTTTTACAGACGACCTTTCTAGGTTTGGTTATGTCTATCTTATGCGACATAAATCTGAATCGTTTGAAATGTTCAAACTATATCATAAAGAAGTAGAAAAACAAATAGAAAAATGTATTAAGACCCTTCGATCAGATCGAGGAGGCAAATACCTTTCCAATGAATTTGTGACATATTTAAGAGAAATGTGATTCTCTCCCAATTGACTCCTCCTGAAATACCGTAGCATAACGGTGTGTCGAAAGAAGGAATCGAACTCTGTTAGACATGGTTCGGTCCATGATGGGTTTTGCAAGCTTGCCAATATCATTTTGGGGATACGCATTAGAATCAGCTTATCATATTCTTAATAAGGTTTCAAGTAATTCTGTTTCTAAAACTCCACATGAGATGTGGTATGGACATAAACCAGTTATCACCTATCTGAGAGTCTAGGGGTGTCCGGCTTATGTGAAACGTGCGAAATCAGACAAACTTGAACCCAAATCTTACAAATGTTTTTTTATCGGCTATCCGAAAGAAACCAAAGGATATTACTTCTACAATACTGAAGAATAAAAGTTGTTCATTAGTAATAGAGCAGTTTTTCTTGAAAGGAGTTCCTTAGTGAAGGAACAAATAGCTCTAATATTAAACTTGAGGAAGTTCATCAAGTAGAAGGAACAACACAAACCAGTGAACCCCTAGAATCTGAGTTGATTAGATCAAACTCCAAACCCATTTTAGATGCACCATTAAGGCGATCTGGTAGAGTACCACATCAATCGGACAGATACTTAGGTTTCTTGGTCCAGAACGATGATCCTGTTGAACTCGATGAGAACAACGATGATCCGATCACCTATATAGATGCTATGCAAAGGACTGACTCTAATAAATGGCTTGATGCCATGAAATCCAAACTTGATTAAATGAAGGACAATAATGTATGGACATTAGTTGACCCACCCAAAGGGATAAAACCCATAGGGTGTAAGTGGGTTTTCAAGAGGAAAAGAGGCACAGATGGAAAGGTAGAGACCTATAAAGCACGTCTGGTTGCCAAGGGGTATCGTCAACGTTATGGTATTGACTATGACGAAATGTTTTCTCCTGTGGCAATGCTGAAATCCATTCGGATTATGCTAGCTATAGCAGCACACTTCGATTATGAGATTTGGCAGATAGATGTTAAAACCGCTTTTCTAAATGGTGATTTAGAAGAACAGGTGTATATGATACAGCCTGAAGGTTTTATATCTGAAGACGAGTCTAAAG
Organism: Calamus simplicifolius; assembly: GCA_900491605.1. Classification (NCBI taxonomy): domain Eukaryota; kingdom Viridiplantae; phylum Streptophyta; class Magnoliopsida; order Arecales; family Arecaceae; genus Calamus; species Calamus simplicifolius. The sequence continues at coordinate 391,109 of UESW01005018.1, forward strand.
TGTGCAGGCTACAGAAGTCTATTTATGGACTTAAGCAAGCATCTAGGAGTTGGAACATACGATTTGATAAAGTGATCAAATCTTATGGCTTTATTAAAAATAAAGAAGAACCTTGCATTTATAAATGGGCTAATGATTCCGTTATTGTATTTCTTGTATTATATGTGGATGATATTCTCTTAATCGGGAATGATATCCCTGCATTACAAGGAATAAAGACATGGTTATCATCACAATTCTTCATGAAAGATCTGGAAGAAGCATCATACATCCTAGGGATGAAAATCTATAGAGATAGATCTAAGAGGATGCTTGGTTTATCCCAATCTACGTACATTGACACAGTGCTAAAGAGGTTTAGCATGGAGAATTCCAAGAAAGGCTATCTTCCGATAGGCCATGGAATTCATCTTTCTAAGAAGGATTGTCCGACACCTCCTAATGAAAGAGAACGTATGAGTCAAATTCATATGCTTCAGCAGTGGGATCGATTATGTACACCATGACATGTACAAGACCAGATGTGGCATACTCACTAGGAGTAGTGAGTAGATACCAATCTGATCCAGGAGAAAAACACTGGCAAGTTGTTAAGACAATCCTTAAGTATTTGAGAAATACTAAGGACCAGTGGTTAGTCTATGGAGAGTCTGATTTGAAACTTGTTGGATATACTGATTCCAGTTTCCAATCAGATCATGATGATAGCAAAAGTGTATCGGGTTTCATGTTTATCTTGAATGATGGAGCTGTTTGCTAGAAAAGTTTCAAGCAACATACAGTAGCAGATTCGGTATGCGAGGCAAAGTACATCGCTGCATCAGATGCTACGAAGGAAGCTGTGTGGCTGTGAAAGTTCCTCTCTGAGCTTGGAATGACACCTTCCATAGATGGACCAGTCCTGTTGTACAGTGACAGCACTGGTGCCATAGCTCAAGCAAAGGAACCAAGAGCACATCAGCGCACCAAGCACATACTGCACCAGTTTCATCTTATTCGAGAGATTGTAGACCGAGGTGACATAAATCTTCAGAAGATTGATGGAAAGGAAAACCTAGGTGACCCATTTACTAAAGCACTCAGCATCAAGAGTTTGACAACTATAAGTTGAAGATGGGTATTAGATACTATAATGAGTGGCTTTAGGCTAAGTGGGAGTTTGTTGGGAATTGTATCTAAAGCCAATCATTTGATGATTGTGCTAATGTAAATTATATATAAATTGATATATTAATAAAATTTATTTGGCAGTTTATTCATTACAAGAACATCTTCTTAAAACTCCTAATAGTAATGAAGCCCTCAGGATCTTCCTTCACGATAAAGGAGGATTTATCTTTGAAGGTCCTTAAAAAGTTCGCGACCAAATGATATACTATGACAGAGCTATAGTACTATCAGTTATAGGACGTTGTATATCATATTTGTTGGTTGTCCTCTTAACCAAGGAGTGTAGAGACACTAGTATGACATACAGGTGAAAATGTAGGAGTACATTTCACCGAACGTGACTCATTTCCGGATACTCTACTGTTAAGAGTTAATCCGAGAAGATATAGGTATAAGTATCCTTCAGACCTGAAGATCACAACCAGTGGCTTACAAGCAACTCATTGTACTTAGGTACCGGACCACCTGGATTTCTAATCCAGCTACGAAAGGTTACTGGGTGCAGTCAAGTATTTGTGGTAGTCAGTTGTGGATCAAGATGAAATTTGACCTATCCCATTAAAAGAAGAAATGCTTGTGTTTCAATTTAGCAAGACCTTGGCCAAGGCACTTCATGTGAAAGTCACTTGATCACTAAAATTGAAATCACTTTATGGATTTGCTATTTAGAGTTGACAGGCTCTTAAGCCATCCTTAGCATTTGTGGTCAAGAAGATGAATTATACGGTAACTATTTTTTAGGGTTCTTGGAGTTTGCTCAGCAACTCTTCGACCTATCCGGACGTCGGGTTCCATTGCTAGATGGGCACATCGATTAGTATAGAAAGTTGTTTCTATGCTACCGGCTTAGGTTCGAACCTAGAGAGTCACACGCATAGAAGTTTCCTAGGATGATCTATTTGCTGATCAACGATTAAGAATCGTATATGATTTAATTAATCAATTTGATTGATTGAATTATCTCAATTGGGTTAAGTACAATTGAATAAGATTCAATTTGGTTTAAGTCTATTAGAAGGACTAGTTAATTTCAAATATTGATTTAAAATTAGACTTGATTTGGATTTAAATAGATTCAGGACTAGCCAAATTTGATTTAGGCTAGATCCATGATCTATGTGGGTTCGGTCCAATAAATTCAGATTAGCTTAAACCAAAAACTAAACCCAAACCTCTCGCATAAGTCTGAGAGATTAAATTCACATATAGAATTTAATGTCTTGCATTAATCTTCTCCAAACAATTCCGTCGGAATTCTAAAGTGTTAGAATTTTATGGAATAAATGCGCCTCTTTGAATCAACCAGGCGATGAATTCTAAGTGTTAGAATTCATGTCTCCTTGGTTCGACGACTCTTTGATTTTTACCGAACGTCGAAATTAACCAAGCGCTATGGTTCGGTGTCTCTTTGGTTTTCGCCGAGCAGCGGAATTCTAAATGTTAGCATTCAATGGGCTGGCTAAAAAGAGACTATAAATAGAGGGCATCCCTCACCAGATTACATAGAAGAGAAAAACACACGATGTCATGAATTGATTTTCTAAAGAATTAGAATAAAAAATCCTGGTGATTCTGGTGCTAACGAAAGTATGGAGGATCTAGAAGAAGAATTCAAGTGGAGGATTCAAGATCAGCAAAGTCGTTTTCTGCAAGCTAGCACTCCCAGGAATCCGATCATTCGGGGCTTCGCGTGGACGATACTAGAGGCCTGACGATTGAATGACTGCAAAGCATAAAAGTATTTACCAATTGCCTTTAAGGTAAGTGATATGATCCCTAGATCTTAAGGCATGCTTCAAGATAAGAAGTATGACTTCTTACCTTGAAGATCAAGACATGATCTTGATAGTTTTATTTATATGCATATTTGGATCAATCGATCCTATATATAAGGCAAAGATATGATCTTGATGCATGTTAGATAGATTAGTATGTAATCTTTATATTTCCGCACTGATAATTGTTATCAATTTTAAAATATGCATGCCTCGGGGATTGTTTCTCCCTACAACCCCTTCATCCAAGCGGCCAAGGGGGAAAGTAGCGCCGAATAATGTAATTCCCGGGGGGGTCAGCAGCTGTAGAAATGTAAGCAATGAAGGCGTCATCGTCTCAATGACGATCGCCAAGCACCCTGTAAAAAGGATCTTAGTTGATAGTGGCAGCTCAGCTAACATCTTTACTTACGATGCATTTGTCTGGATGGGATTGTCTGTTGATTCTCTCCAGCCTGTAGCGGCTCCTCTAGTTGGATTCACCGGAGACTCGATGAGGGTCAAACGTAAAATCTCCTTGCCCGTTACGACCGGAACGCCGCCATGCCAAAGCACGGTTATCATAAAGTTTTTAGTCGTACGAGTCCCATTGGCGTATATGCCATCCTCGGGCGACCGGCCTCAATCTTCTAGATGCGGTCATCTCCATCAGGTGACTGATTGTGCAGTTCCCCACCAGTAGCGGGGTCGGTGAGATGCGGGGTGAAGTCAGCCCGGTCCTACTTTGCTACCATGCAGCTTTGAGTCCTCAGGAGGCCGAGTCGGCCTCGGAAGCGCCTGACCCCAGGGAGTCCAGCAAGGGAGGAGAGCCGGCCGAGCGGCTCTTGACTTTTCCACTAGGGATGACCCAGCAAAGACTGTGTGCATCGGCGGATTCCTCCCTCCAGAGGACCGCGACTGCCATTTGACTTTCCTGCAGGCCAACTCGGACATATTCGCCTGGTCGCATCCAACATGCCCGGCATCCCTCCAGAGGTAATCACCTATAAACTTGACATCGATCCAAAGCACCGCCCAATCCGCCAAAGGAAGAGAAGCTTCGCTCCCGAGCGACAAAAGGCCATCGACGAGGAGGTCAATAAGCTACTTGATGCTGGTCATATCCGAGAAGCACATTACCCTAGCTATCTAGCCAACGTGGTTATGGTCCAAAAAGCAAATGGGAGCTGGAGGATCTGCATCGACTTCATCGACCTAATAAGGCATGCCCAAAAGATAGCTTCCCCCTGCCCCGGATCGACCAGCTGGTGGACTCTACCTTCGGCCATGAGCTTCTCAGCTTCATGGATGCTTTCTCTGGGTACAACCAAATAAAGATGGACCCAGGCGACGAGGAGCACACCTCCTTCGTGACAGAGAAGGGAATTTATTGCTACAAGGTAATGCCTTTCAGCCTTAAGAACACGGGGGCGACCTATCAGAGGTTGATGAACAAAGTCTTCCAAGATCAGCCGGGCCGGAACATGGAAGTCTATGTGGATGACATGCTAACAAAGAGCGCCCGTGCCTCCGACCACGTTTCCGATCTGGAGGAGACTTTCAATAACCTCCGCCGCTTTCAATTCAAGTTGAACCCGAAGAAGTATGTGTTGGCCCAGATGGCAATCCAAGAGGGGGGGTGAATTGGGTTCTTAAAAAAAATTTAACTCTTTTTGAAATTAAATCGATTGATATCAAAGTATGCAAGCGAATGGAGTTAATTGAAGCTAAGCACAGGCAAATAAAGAAGAGAGAGAGAAAGATCAAAACACTACAAACACAAAGATTTTATAGTGGTTCGGTGTAACCAACACCTACATCCACTCCCAAGCTTCACTTGGATCCACACTATAATCTCTTGATTACAGTCGAGTTGTTTTACAAGCTCACAACTCAAACTTGTTGTTTTACCTGGGATCACAACAAACCTAGCTGGTTTTCCAGGCTTACCAGCACAAAACCCAACCTCAAGCTATATCTAGCTTGACCCGAGGTATACCACCTCCACTAATTCAATCCCCTGATTGAATTAGCAAACAAATGAAATCAATTAATGTTTACAATGACAAACAGCTCCTCAAATGAGCAAATATTCAATATAAATAGACAAGGAATAGAAAAGCATGTTTGAAGCGATTTGAATGTAGGCTTGGCTTCTTTTCTTCTTTTCCTCTTCTCCTTTGAAAGGTTGAATCAAGCTCCAACTCAGATTTCACCCAGGAATATGTTGTTGAGAAGATGGAAAAAATAGGTTTGGGCTTCTTCTTTTCCTTCTTTGAAATCCTCCGAAATTGAACTTTGTATGCCTTGGATTTCTTTTGAATCTTTCTTTGGAAGATGGGCGACCTCACAGAGATTTCTTTTTTTGAAATGGCTCTTTTGAATATCTCGAATTTTTGATCTTTTCTCCCTTTTTTTTCTCGTTCTTCTTTTTAAACGGTCCCTTCTCCCCTTTTTATAGATTTTCTTTAATCACATATTAGGTGAAAAACTAGCCGTTATTTCTGTCCTTGGATTGCTCCTATACACAAGAATAATAGCCGTTAGAGATTAGGTGAGAAAATGTTACCGTTGGAGGCCGTTCTGACACTTTGAAAATCTGTTCTGTCAGGTTGGAGTCGGCTCCAACTTTTTATGTGTCGGCTCCACTTCGTGTATCCAAAAATGGTAATAAAAGTTTTCGTTGAGGGGTCGGCTCCCAAAAAGTTATGTGTCGGCTCCCCGCATCCAGGTGTCGGCTCCCGAAACAGAGGGTGTCGACTCTAAACATGGCTCAAAAAATGCTCTCTGTTGCTCAGGTTAGAGTCGGCTCCACTCATTCTAGGTGTCGGCTCCGAATCTCAAGTGTCGGCTCCCGAATTCCATGTGTCGGCTCCATAAACTGACTCAGAAAAGCATACTTCTGTTTCTCAGGTTGGAGTTGGCTCCAGACATCCATGTGTCAACTCCAGACCGTGCCGAAATTTTGAGAACTATTCCGATACGCCCATGTGTCGACTCCTGACTCATAGGTGTCGACTCCAAGTCTGAACTTTTGAAAATTACAATTTGAAACTCATCTTAAAATCAATTTTGAGTGATATTTGAATTGTTAAACTTTCTTAATACCTGAAACACTCCATAAATTTGTCAGAAACAATGTGAATATACTCATGGCTTTTGTTAATCATCAAAATCAATAATTGGGTCAACAATCTCCCCCTTTTTGATGATGACAAAAATTGAGTATATGCATGATTAAGAGTTTACGATCATAGTTAAGCTCCCCCTAATGAGGTAGCTCCCCTATGAAACTCAAAATAAAATTTTCTCTCCTTATATACCGTTTCATTTTGAAATTTCATTTCTCTCCCCTTAATTTCATTTCTCTCCCTTTGAAAATCAAAACTCATGCAATAATCAACTTAATCAAATTACTTAAGTGTTTTTAATGCATATACAATATCTTCTCTCCCCTTTTTTGTTATCAACAAAAAGGTTAAGATAAGATACATTCAACAACACAAGTGAACTCATTGAATAAGACAATATTAATTCAAAGAAATTTCATTGCATCAAAAGATTTCAATACATAAGCTTCATTACATCAAAACATTCCATTACATCAAGACATTATATCAAAAATTCTATTACATCAAAGTGTAAAGCAAACTAAAACTTTAAAATTAAACTGACATCGTTTCTTCAGTCCTTCTAAGATCTTTTCCATTCCTTCCTTTTGAATCTTCATAAACTATTAAGCTGTTTAACCAAGTCAGCTGCGGTCTTATTTTCTCTTGTAGCTCTATATTGCTTCTAGAATATGTGTCAGAATCACCAGCAATGTCCTTGATCTTATCAAAAATATTCATTAAATCATATTTTAGGGCTTCAGAAGAAGTTCCAAGAGAGGATCCAATTTGTTCACTTTGTCTTCTAAGGAGTAAAATGATTCTTTTAAACTCAAAAGTCTATTTTCAAAACTATTATTCATCTTCTCTTCATGTTCAGCCAACAAAGTCTTCAATTGCTCTAATTGTAACTCAGAAAAACCAGAAGCACTCGGAACTGAAGCAGGCATAGGTGTCGGTGAAGGCTCTGGTCTGCTAGGCTCTGGTGAAGGATGTCTCATGGATGGTCCAGCTTCTGATGGTGCTGAAGCTCCAATCTCAGCTGCCCTGTCCTCTGAATGACCTTTCCTTTCCCAGTTCCCATTGACCTTAATGAACCCCATGCGATGAACAGTAGCGATGCTGTAGTAATCTGTGTGCCTTAGGTTCTTTTTAGGTTCATTTTCTAAGATAACTACACCCTGACTTCGGAATGCTAAGGTTAGGATCATGCCATAGGGTAAGGAAGATCTCTTCTTGCCACCAGCCTCTGCCATGTACCAAATCATCATGCCAGGAAGATTAATAGGCTGTCCAGTCAAAACACTATCCATGATCACAATGTCTCGCTCCGAGACATACTCGAACCTACCAGTCTTA
>UESW01005018.1:403735-443487 GCA_900491605.1 Calamus simplicifolius
AATGCTCCATAGATCATAGTCAAGTGCTTGAATAAAAATTTTTATCCTAGCTTTCCAATAACCATAATTAGTTCCATTAAACAAAGGAGGTCGATTAGTGGATTGACCTTCTAAATAAGATGAACTAGCTTGAGTTGCCATTTGGATCTTTAGCTCTTGATCGTTAGACCAAATTCAAATGAGCACTTGCTCTGATACCAATTGTTGGCCCAGATGGCAACCCAAGAGGGGGGGTGAATTGGGTTCTTAAAAAAATTTAACCTTTTAAAAAATCTTGGATATCAAGATTAAGTGCAGGATAATATAACACAAATAAAGAGAGAGAGAGAGATCAAAACACGGCAAACACAAAGATTTTATAGTGGTTCGGTGTATCCAACACCTACGTCCACTCCCAAGTCCACTTGGGTCCACACTATAATCTACTAGATTACAGTCGAGTTGTTTTACAAGCTCACAACTCAAAACTTGTTGTTTTCCCGGGATCACAACGAACCCAGCTGGTTTTCCGGGCTCACCAGCACAAAACCCAAACCCAAGCTAATCTAGCTTGACCCGAGGTATACTACCTCCACTAATTCAATCCCCCTGATTGAATTAGCAAAAATGAAATCAATAAGTTTACAATAACAAACAGCTCCTCAAATGAGCAAATATTCAATATAAATAAACAAGGTTAGAAAAGCCTGTTTGAAGCAGATTTGATGAGCTTGGCTTCTTTTCTTCTTTTCTCTTCTCCTTTGAAATGTTGAATCAGCTCCAGCTCGGATTTCACCCAGGATTGTTGAGAAGATGGAAAAAATAGGTTTTGGCTTCTTCTTTTCCTTCTTTGAAAATCCTTCGAAATTGAACTTTGATGCCTTTTTCTTTTGAATCTTTCTTTGGAAGATGGGCCTTGAGATTTCTCTTTTGAAATGGCTCTCTTAATATCTCAAATTTTTGATCTTTTCTCCCATTTTTTCTTTTTCTCGTTCTTCTTTTTAAACGGTCCCTTCTTCCCTTTTTATATTTTCTTTAATCCAGATTAGGTGAAAAACTAGCCGTTATTTCTGTCCTTGGATTGCCCTACACACAAGAAAAATAGCCGTTAGAGATTAGGTGAGAAAATATTACCGTTGGAGGCCGTTCTGACACTTTGAAAATCCGTTCCTGTCAGGTTGGAGTCGGCTCCAACTTTTCATATGTCGGCTCCACTTCGTGTATCCAAAAATGGTAATAAAAGTTTTCGTTGAGGGGTCGGCTCCCGAAAAGTTATGTGTCGGCTCCCCGCATCCAGGTGTCGGCTCCCGAAACAGAGGGTGTCGACTCTAAACATGGCTCAAAAAATGCTGTCTGTTGCTCAGGTTAGAGTCGGCTCCACTCATTCTAGGTGTCAGCTCTCGAATCTCAGGTGTCGGCTCCCGAATTCCATGTGTCGGCGTCAGAAACTGACTCAAAAAAGCATACTTCTGTTTCTCAGGTTGGAGTCGGCTCCAGACATCCATGCGTCGACTCCAGACCGTGCCAAAATTTTGAGAACTATTCCAATACGCCCATGTGTTGACTCCTGACTCATAGGTGTCAACTCCAAGGTCTGAACTTTTAAAAATTACAATTTGAAACTCATCTTAAAATCAATTTGAGTGATATTTGAATTGTTAAACTTTCTCAATACCTGAAACATTCCATAAATTTGTCAGAAACAATGTGAATATACTCATGGCTTTTGTTAATCATCAAAATTAATAATTAGGTCAACAGTGTGCCTTCGGTGTCACGGTAGGAAAGTTTTTAGGCTTCATGGTGACCCAGCGAGAGATTGAGGCAAATCCGGAGAAGATTAGCGCCATCCTTGACATGAGGCCACCGACTAGCAAGAAGGAGGTGCAGCGGTTCACAGGGAGGGTGGCGGCCCTAAGTCATTTCCTTTCTAAATCTGCCGAGAGGTGCCTGCCCTTCTTCAAAGCCCTGCGGAAGGTCAATAGTTTCGAGTGGACAGACGACTGTCAAAAGGCCTTCGAGGGGTTAAAGGCATTCCTGTCCTCCCCATCGCTCCTATCGAAGCCAAGGGACGGGGAGAGTCTTTTTCTTTATCTTACCGCATCGCCAGAAGTTATCAGTTCTGTTTCGATGCGTCTCAACACCGACAGGACCCAGAAGCCTATCTATTATGTAAGTAAGGTGCTTCATGATGCGGAAATCAGGTACTCTAAGACAGAAAAGATCATCTTTGCCCTGATCATCTTCGTCCGGCGTCTTCGTCCATATTTTCAGGCTCACCCCATCGTGGTGCTCACGGACCAGCCCCTCCGAGCCATTCTGGCTCATCCGAACAACTCAGGCCGACTCGCCAAATGGACCATCAAGCTGGGAGAGTTCGATCTCTCCTTCCAGGCAAGACCGGCTCTGAAGTCTCAGGTCCTAGCCGACTTCCTGGTCGAGTGCACCTAGGCAGAGGAGTCAACCGAGGAGGTTTCCGTGAGGCAACCTAATGTCGAGCCAGGTGACGGCAAGGAATCTTGGATCCTCCTTGTGGACGGTGCCTCGAACTCTCAAGGAAGCGATGCCGGACTCATCCTCACGGGCTCAGAAGGAGAAGGGTGAAATGTGCCCTTCGGTTTCTGTTCAAAGCCACGAACAACCAGGCCGAGTACGAGCTCTCTTGGCAGGGTTGAGGCTGGCCCAGGAGTTTGGGGTAAGGCGGCTCAGAGCCTTTACTGATTCGCAACTCGTCTTCGAGCAAATCAACGGGGAGTACGAGGCGCGGGACCCCACCATGGCCCAATACCTAGGCAAAGTTTGGCTTTTAGTTTCTCCACTAACTTACTTCAGCATCAGCTACATCCCTCGGAGCGAGAACGTCAAAGCTGACACCCTTTCCTGCTTGGCCACCTCCACTGACGGCATCACGAGGGATGCCTACATTGAGCATCTAGAGAGGCCCAGCATTGAAGACAAAGAGGAAGTCCTCCCGCTTACCCAAGAGCCGACTTGGATGGATGCCTACATCCGCTACCTCACAGACTGCACTCTCCCAACTGATCGCGAGGAAGCTAGGTTGCTTAAATGGAGGGCCTCTAAGTTCACCCTCCTAGAAGGGTGTCTATACAGAAGGTCGTTCTCCTACCCCCTGCTCAAATGTGTAGGACTTGTCGACGCCGACTACATCCTCAGGGAAATCCATGAAGGCATCTGCAAAAATCACTTGGCGGGCAGGTCTCTGGCTCAAAAGGCCCTCCGTTAAGGGTACTTCTGGCTCACTATAAGGGAGGACGCCGCCAAGCTGGTCCAAAAGTGTGATGGTTGTCGGTACCATGCGTATGTCCAGCGTCAGCCATCCGCCCCTTTGAGCCCGCTCTCGGCCCCGTGGCCCTTCGTCCAATGGGGAATGGACATCCTCGGACCATTCCCCTAGCCTCGGGTCAGTAGAGATTTTTGCTTGTCGCCATCGATTACTTCACCAAATGGGTCAAGGTCGAGGCGCTGGCTAAGATCACCGAGAGCAAGGTCAAGGCCTTCTTCTGGAAGTCTATCATATGCCGCTTCGGTCTGCCTCACACCCTTATCACTGACAACGGTCGACAGTTTGACAACGCCACATTCAAGACTTTCTACACCGAACTATGCATCCGCCACCGATTCAACTCTATCGGCCACCCACAGACTAATGGGGAGGCCGAGGTCATGAATCGCACCATTCTCAGAGTACTCAGAACTCGATTGGACGGATCTAAGGGCCGGTGGGTGGAAGAGCTTTCCAGCATGCTATGGGCTACCATACGACCCCAAGAGCTCCAATGGGCGAGACCCCCTTTAGTCTCGTCTTCGGGTCCGAGGCGGTCATCCCCATCAAGATCGGCCTACCAAGCCTGCACGTGGAGTCCTATAATGAAGAAGACAACTCTGCCTTGATAGAGCCAACCTCGACTTTATTGATGAGGAGCACGATCGAGCACGGCTACGAATGGCAATTTTCCTCCAGCGGGAAGCCAAGTATTACAACGCCCGAGTGCATCCCAAAGTGTTCCGCCCCGGAGAGCTGGTTCTCAGGAAGGCCAAGGTGTCCAAACTGACAGAGGGGGGCAAAATGTCCCCCAATTGGGAAGGTCCTTACTGCGTTGTCGAGACGCTTTACCAAGGGCATACCGAATTGAAGAACTCAACGGCCGACCTATCCCGCGTACCTGGAACGCGGATAACCTTCGCCGATACTATCAATAGTGTATCTCCCATATGATAAGTAATAAGGATTTCCTTCAACATCGTGCTCGATTCTTCCTTGTGTTCTAGGACCGGACCTCAAAAAAAGGAGCTCGCCGGCATCACGGCTAACGGGACACCACTCGGCCCAGCATGGAGATGCCTCCGAGTCAGTTCAAGTCCCTAACAGCTCTGTACCCGATCGAGTCATCCCTCGGGCTGGCACACAAACCCCCGAGGCAGTTCAAAAGGAGCTCGCCGGCATCACGGCTAACGGAACACCATTTGGCCCGGCATGGAAATGCCCCCGAGTCGGTTCAAGTCCCTAACAGCTCTGTACCCAATCGAGTCGTCCCTCGGGCCGGCACACAAACCTCCGAGATGGTTCAAAAGGAGCTTGTCGGCATCACGGCTAATGGGACACCACTTGGCTCGGTATGGAGATGCCCACGAGTCGGTTCAAGTCCCTAATAGATCTGTACCCGGTCGAGTTGCCCCTTGGGTCGATATACAAACCCCTGAGGTGGTTCAAAAGGAGCTCGCCAGCATCACGGCTAACAAGACACCACTCGGCCCAGCATAGAGATGCCCCTGAGTCAGTTCAAGTCCCTAACACTCTGTATCTGGTCGAGTCGCCCCTTGGATCGGCACACAAACCTTCGAGGTGATTCAAAAGGAGCTCGCCGGCATCACGGCTAATGGGACACCACTCGGCCCGGCATGGAGATGCCTCCAAGTCGGTTCAAGTCCCTAACATTCTGTACCCGGTTGAGTTGCCCCTCGGGCCGGCACACAAACCTCCGAGGTGGTTCAAAAGGATCTCGCTGGCATCACGGCTAATGGGACACCACTCGGCCTGGCATGAAGATGTCCCCGAGTTAGTTCAAGTCCCTAACAGCTCTGTACCCGGTTGAGTCGCCCCTCGGGCCGGCACACAAACCCCGAAGGTGGTTCAAAAGGAGCTTGCCGGCATCATGGCTAACGGGACACCACTTGGCCCGGTATGAAGATGCCCCAAAGTCGGTTCAAGTTCCTAACAGCTCTGTACCCGATCGATTTGCCCCTCGGGCCGGCACACAAACCCCTGAGGTAGTTCAAAAGGAGCTCGCCGACATCACGGCTAACGGGACACCACTCGGCCCGGCATGAAGATGCCCCTGAGTTGGTTCAAGTCCCTAACAGCTCTGTACCCGGTCGAGTCACCCCTTGGATCGGCACACAAACCCCCGAGGTATTTTAAAAGGAGCTCGCTAGCATCATGGCTAATGGGACACCACTCGGCCCGGCATGGAGATGCCTCCGAGTCGGTTCAAGTCCCTAACAGCTCTGTACCTGGTTGAGTTACCCCTCGGGCCGGCACACAAACCCCCGAGGCGGTTCAAAAGGATCTCGCTAGCATCACGGCTAATGGGACACCACTCGGCCTGGCATGAAGATGCCCCCGAGTTAGTTCAAGTCCCTAACAGCTCTGTACCCGGTCGAGTCGCCCCTCGGGCCGGCACACAAACCCCTGAGACGGTTCAAAAGGAGCTCGTCGGCATCACGGCTAACGGAACACCACTCGGCCTGGCATAGAGATGCCCCCAAGTCGGTTTAAGTCCCTAACAGCTCTGTACCCGGTCGAGTCACCCCTTGGGCTAGCACACAAACCCCTAAGGTGGTTCAAAAGGAGCTTGCCAACATCATGGCTAACGAGACACCACTTGGCCTGGCATGGAGATGCCCCAAAGTCGGTTCAAGTCCCTAACAGCTCTGTACCCGATCGATTTGCCTCTCAGGCCGGCACATAAACCCCTGAGGTGGTTCAAAAGGAGCTCGCCGGTATCATGGCTAACGGGACACCACTCGGCCTGGCATGGAGATACCCCTGAGTCGGTTCAAGTCCCTAACAGCTCTGTACCCGATCGAGTCGCCCCTTGGATCGACACACAAACCCTTGAGTCGATTCAAAAGGAGCTCGCCGGCATCACGGCTAACGGGACACCACTCAGCTCGGCATGGAGATGCCTCCGAGTCGGTTCAAGTCCCTAACAGCTCTGTACCCGGTTAAGTTGCCCCTCGGGCCGGCACACAAACCTCCGAGATGGTTCAAAAGGATCTCGTTGGCATCACGGCTAATGGGACACCACTCGGCCTGGCATGAAGATGCCCCCGAGTTAGTTCAAGTCCCTAACAGCTCTGTGCCCGGTCGAGTCGTCCCTCGGGCCGGCACACAAACCCCTGAGGCGGTTCAAAAGGAGCTCGCTGGCATCACGGCTAACGGGACACCACTTGGCCCAGTATGGAGATGCCTTCGAGTCGGTTCAAGTCCCTAACAGCTCCGTACCCGGTCAAGTCGCCCCTCAGGTTGGCACACAAACCCCCGAAGCGGTGGCCCAACCCCCGAGGCATCACGGCTAATGGGACACCACTCGGTCCGGTCCTTCGCATGTTTCAGTTGGCGAACCAGCTCCTCTATTCTTGTCCCGGCCGATTCCAGCCTGGCCGAGACCAGGGCCAGCTTGGTTTCGGCCGCGGATGATAGAGATATAGACTAAAAGATATGCTTTATGTCTTTACATTTTTAATGAGAATTCATTTTGAGCAATGTGTGTCATTTACTATATATGTGCATGTGTCTAGTATTTTCAAAGAGTATTTGATCTAGTGTGTAGAGTATGGCTTACACACAGAAGACTAGATCATCGGTTCTTTTGGAATACAAGTTTATTGTTCACAGTTTTAGATGGAATTGGACACACCATCAGTAGAGCTGTAGCACAAATTTAAGTAGGTCTGTCTTGACTACGGGGAATGGTTTATTCTAACTATTTGTGCTAGTACACTTTGTGTGTATTGAACAGGACCCAGTTGAGTTGATTATTTTATACTGACTTTATAAAATAATTTAGAACTCATGAATATTATGATTACTTATGCTCTTAATCTGAATTCTATTTCTAGACACGTGTATGTAGTGTTTATTGCTTTGATTACACATAGAGTGAGATTCTATATGAGTCAATAAACTCAGTGGGTTGGGCAATAACATTATGTATATGGTGAATATTAATAGTTGAAGGAATCCATGTCCGATTAATTTGGACTGATGATATCCCCTTGAGAAAGCTTATAAGTTTTGATCGTATCAAATCTTGCAAGTGGATTTTGAATCCGATACGTCAAATAAGTTAAGTGGATAAGTCTCAAGGATAATAACAGCCAATTAAATTATATTGTCAGTATTTAAATTTAATTGGTGGATATCTGTAATCTTAACGTGGGGAGATAATAAGTATTTAATATTAAGGCTCGAAAATATAAATTCGAATATGATTAGGAGTACAATTATAATTCTTTAGTGGAATGAATTATAATTTACGTAATTAAATCCTAACCCGGGATAGGATTAGGAGATTTAATTACGTGGGAAGTCCTTTTCATATTTGCCTATTAGGTCCCTGTTGTAGCCCTATAAATACCCTCTCAATTGGTTGCTAGGGTTAACGCTTTTGAGAAAAAAAAGAAAAGCAAGAAACCCTAGGTCGGCCGAGAGAGATCCCACCATCTTGTGAGAGAAGCAGGTATTTCGGGAATACGGCGAAAGGCCAAAAGGTTGAGGTCGAGCAATCAAATCAAGTGTTCCAGTGTTCAAGTCTGAAGGTATAATCTTATACTCATAGATTAGAACGGTAAAAGATTTTTGCATTACTCATATACGCTATAGCCGTGATCTTGGGGGTATTCCGCGCTCCCCAACAGCGGAGGCTCAGCCGTCTTCGATCTCCGCCCGGCTCTCCGCCTCCTTGAGCATGCCACCTAGGTCCTCCTCCCGGGCCTTGGCTTCCTCCTACTGCCGAGCGAGCTTCCGGGCCAGCTCCTTGCCCTGCCCCTTATACTTATTAATCCTCTCATGGGAGCGCGCGAGCAGGTCACCCGACCGGGACACCGCCTCGCGGAGGGCGAGGGCCCCGTTGGCCATCTGCACCGAATGAGTTTGTCAACTACAAGATAACTAAAATGCATCAAGGAAGAACCAGGGATGAAGAATTACCTGGAGCACCGACACGAACACCATGCCGAGGATCCCGGCGATGGATTGTTGTTCCATCTCTACATTGATTCGCGAGGATTGCACCCTCGACAGAAGGTACACAGCCTCCCTGGCATCTTCCATTGAGGAGAGTCTGGGCGTCGGCCGCTGTGGCCGCCTCGGCATCTTCTTAATTGCCCGTCGGACTGAATGGCGTATCGATCGCCGGGATGAGCTCCCCGGCTCGGCCCTGTGTCTGCCGGCTGTCTTCACCCCGACGCTAGCCTCCTCAGTTGCTGCCTCCCCCTCTCGGTGGATGGGAGAGCCCTTTCTATCTCCGGCCCAGTGGGAGCTGGAGAGACCTCTGCAGTTTCAACCTGCCCCGCCTCAGCTGGGTCCGCAACGTCAGGGACTTCTGTCTTGGGGTCCAGATCCACCACGACTAGTTCGGCGGCGGCTAGGATTCCCTCCTTGGCGTTGCTAGAAGGGGCTGACTGACCCCCCTCTTCTACCTCGGCCCGGCCGGGGCCGAGGACCACTTCTTCAGCCGGCACCTCTCAGCTGGCTCCTCCACGGGTACCGCTTCCTCCTGGAGTTCGGGGACTTCTGGGACTCAGGCCGGCTCGGCCTGAGCCTTCTTTCGAGCCCTTTTTGCCGGCCTCACTTCCTCGTCGGCCGCTTGTCTCTTTTGGCACATGGCGGCCTCCAACTTCTCGGCGGGGATTTTCATCGCTGCACAAAATCAAGCATTAGTAAGAGTGAATAAATGTAGTGCCGAGCCAGGGGCAAGAAGGACAGGTTCTTGTGCTCACCAACAACCAGGGCCAGTTCGGCCTCATATAGGTTCTCCTTGGACAAAAGCTCTTTATACGAGGGGATCTCGCAGGAGGTTAGGCGGCGGAAGAGCTCCCCATCCTTCTTGCCCACGGTTGAGTTCTCGTTGGGGCTGACATCGGGCTCTCTCCAGTCGGCCCTCACCCTCTCCACATGGGCATGCAAAAATTGAGATTTCCATCCCCTAACCTTGGATGGGAGACCTAGGGGAAGGGCCCTACCCGGTCTGGTGGTGAATACCCACCAGGCCCCCTCGCCTTGGCGACGGAGCTTGTAGAAAGCTCAGAACAGGGAAAGTCTGTCTCCGAGCCCTGGAAGAAGGTAAGGACGACAAAAGCGCAGATGATCCGAATCGAGTTTGGAGTTAGCTGCGCCAGCACCAACCTATACCTATTCAACAGATTCAAGAAAAAAGGGTAAAATGGGAGGCACAGTCCGCATCGAAAGAACTCCTCGTATAGAGTAACCCGACCAGGAAGGTTGGAGTTTACTTGTCCTCGGGCCCTGGTGCGGACAGGCGGATAAAGCTGGGGGCCCTATACCTAGTCCTAAGGACTTCTACTTCTTCGGGGGTTATGGTGGAGGCCATCCCCCGGCCCTGACGGGTCATGACCGGCTGCCGAAGGAGGCGCCGGATGATTGAAAGAGGTGGGAATTGCTCTTACTGGGAAGGTTCGAGCAGATGGTTGGTCATTCACCGCCGGCCGGCCGCGAATGGTGATTCCACCCACCGGCCGGGGCACTCGGGCACTCGGCTAGCTAACGAGGCGTGGTCCTCATCAGAGGAACGAGGAGACTCTACTACTGCTCTCTTACCCTCCCTAATGGCCTGATGGTCCATGAGTCAAGGAAAGAGGAACAAAAAGGGAGGAAGCTGACCTGAAGCTTAGGAAGAAAATGAAGGTTGAAGGTCTCGGGCTGCAAGGAAACTCAGGACTCAGGGAAGAGGATTGCAGAGGAAGCAATAAAGTGTAAAGGTCCTCCTTGAGCACAAGGAGCGGCTTTATACCCTAGCTTCGAATCACCTCGCTCGAGATCTCGCCATGTGGCCCGCGACCATTGCGCCAGGTGTCCAACCGCCAGCAATTTCGCCTGTGCCCAAGGTGCATCGCCTCGGCTTAGCCCGAGGAGCGGGATCCCCGGCCAATGATGGTGCATGAAGAGCGGAGAAGCAATGATGGTGCCCAACCTTTTTCCCATCCTCCGAGAGGCGCCCCCTCGAGACGCCCAGTGCTGACGTCAATCCTCACCTTCCATTTGATTGCGGAAGATTTTCGAAATGATACTGCCTCGGAAGAGCACGTCGGCTCCCCCGCTATTAAAAGTACCCCATAACTGGCAATCATTTTCGAATTGTCGTGCTCCTTTCGCCCAAAGGACAACAAGCGCGTGGCCCTTTGCGCTCAGGAGCGGGGGGCATCTAATGTGGCTGATGGAGCTACGTAAATAATCACGGCAAAATTGACCAAGTGGTGCCAGCGCGTCTGCCCCGGCTCCTCCGTGTCGACCTCGGCAACCCTCTGCGGCCCCAGCCTCTCCGAGTTTGTCGAGGTGGTCCCAACTTCTCCAACTCGGCCCCGCGTCTGCCCGGCTCCTCCGTGTCGGCTCCGGTAGCCCTCTGCGGCCTCGGCCTCTCCGAGTCGGCCGAGGCGGTTCCGACTTCTCCAAGTCAGCCCCTCGTCTGCCCCGGCTCTTTTGTCAGCCCCGGCGGCCCTCTGCGGCTCCGGCTTCCCAAGGTGGCCTCGACTTCTCCAAGCCGGCCCCGCGTCTGCCCCGGCTCCTCCGTGTCGGCCCCGGCGGCCCTCTGCGGCCCCGGCTTTCCAAGGCAGCCCCAACTTCTCCAAGTCGGCCCCGCATCTGCCCTGGCTCCTTCGTGTCAGCTTCGGCAGCCCTCTGCGGCCTTGGCCTCTCCGTGTCGATCGAGGCAGCCCCGACTTCTCCAAGTCGGCTCCGCGTCTGCCCCGGCTCCTCCGTGTCGGCCCTCTGTGGCCCCAACTTCCTGAGGTAGCCCCGACTTCTCCAAGTCGGACCCATCCACCAGGCCCACCAACTTTCTGACCCATGCAGCCTGACACAGCCAGGCCCACCTACCACCTGGCCATGCCGTCGATAGGACTAGGCCCACCTACCAACTGGCTTCGCTGACCGATGGGACCTGGCCCACCAACCGCCAGCTCCCCCTCTCCGATGGGACAAAGCCTACCGACCAGCCCAAATTCACGTAACCTCCACGTGGCTAATCCCCATGCGAATGTCAAATGCCTATAAAAGGGTAAGTCAACTCGAGGCCCAGGTATGTGAACACAAGTGTTCACCTGCTCTACAATCCCAGAAAAACTCCAACTCCCAGAGTTCTTTCTGCCTCTAAGGAGCTCTCTCGAGCTCTCCTTCGGCTGTGACCTCGGTTGCTAACTTGGGCGTCGAAGGGTTCCTACCGAAGCTTTCTCTGGTCTTGGGACTTCTTGCAGGTCATCCCGTTTGGCGAGGACCCCATCAGCAAGCGAACACATCTTTCTAGCGCCTAAGTTCGGTGATCGGACGTCATCAAATTTCATTTATAATGAGTTGAATCGAGTTAAAAATAACTCAAACCAACCAAAGGTTATTATTCCTAATAATTACTTTTTTTTTCATGCATGTTGATGTTTGATTAGAGATCAGCGCGGCTTCAAATTATTAAATGGCTTGGCGACACTGAACCCAAACATGCTTCCATGATAATTTTGATATGCTTTTAATAACAAATGCATCAAAAATCAAGATTGGTTTCATGAGTCTAGCTTGGACCCATCTTTCATACCTTTAGGCTCAGTTTAGAACAACTATTAGGTCTAGCAATTAGAAAATAGCTTCCTCAATTAGCTATGAAAAATTTTTTATGTTAACCCGTTAATGCTCTATTTGCATGGAGAGAAAAGTAGTAAAGAGAGAAAATGAAAAGAAAAAAGAATGGAGAGAAAATTCTCTTCTTCTATTTGTATAAGTGGAAAGAAAATAATGAGAGAAAAAAAATTGATAATTTAAAATAATAATAATGCTCTTATTACAAATGATTAAAAAATGCATCCGTTTTTTGAAAGGATCAATATCGAAATAGAAAAAAAATAAAAGAGCATCCTTGAGTTTTATCTTTAAAATCTTTCTGAGAAAACTTTTAGGTGGAACTCATCACTTTTTTTTCTTCTATTTTTTCCTCTAATTTTTTCTTCTTATTTTTTTTTCATCTAAATAAAGTAAATTTTATCCCTTCAATTTTTTTTTTCTAGTTTTCTTTCCTTCCTACTTTTCTTTTCATTCAAACACAAGCTAAAGCAGCTATTTCAAAGGGAGTCTTAAGACTCAAGTCCAAAGAAATGAATGGGCTGGCCGTAGGTCCGGACTATTTTATTGATGGTCTGGTTAGCTGGACTCGAAGCATAGGTCAGGATCCAAGGGTAGCCAGATTGTAATAGGACTTGGTATTTGGTAAGTTCCGAGACATCATGGCGTACCTCTCTGCGTCCTGTGAACATGGGTTATAAGCTCGAAGCGGCCCTAAGACCGCGTCTCGGCCAGCTTTGGCCCAAGGAAGCGTAGATTTGTTCTAGCGTACCATTGAACCCCGGTGCCAAGTACTAACTTAGGCGGTACGCTTACAGTTATTAAAAGCTTTTTAATTTCTAAGAGAAAGAAAATAGTTCTCTGTTTCCAGCTTGGCGGAAAGGGGCTTACAGCTGACCAGAACCAAAGCCTTTACAGAGACAACCATCTAAATTAGTTATAACAAATATCAATCAAACCCATGAAGAAGCCAAAATTATTATTATTATTATTATTTGAAATCAGTGCTGAGAATGTTAAAGCGTTTAACTCGAACAACCAGATCCACTAGTTTCTATACCTCCACGAAGATGCATGGTGTATTTAAGAACAGGGGTTCTTTGAATTATCGTGAAAAGTAATCCAATCTATCAATGATTATTGTAAGATTCCTTTTTGTAGTCATACATCGATCTATTGGAAAGGATATAACTTAGGTATAATTTTTTTATTAATTATTATATAGTTTTTTGCTGAAAAAATATGTGCACCATCGCTTAATTGAAAAAAAAAACATATATTTACTATTATTTCTCAACAAAACTTAATATGTGATGCATATGTCATTTATTAAGTTAAAAATTACATCGCAAGCATAATTATACCTAAGCTTCATCTTTCATCTTTAAACATAGTGACCTACTTTATTTAAACTACATGATTCTAACATGTATTTCTAATTCATATCTGCTTAATTATTTTAAAATATAAATGACTCTTTATTGATCCCTCTTTTAAAATCAAGATGCCACTGGAAAAGTGGCTGCACGTTTGTCAATAAAGATGACATTGATATATTGATTCTCTTAGTCCATTGATGAATTCGTCTTCTTTCTGTCAACCTTTAGATGAGAGCAAACAGGATAACTTTGGCCACTTCTGTTGATACCTCTATTCAGTCTATTGTATGGGATATGGTTATACCCACTATTTATCATAACATTGGGTGACAACTGACAACTGCATTGATGTAAACGATGTGAATCGCTTGCACACATGAGAAACAAAACAATTGAAAGTTGTGTAATTGTCTTTCCTATTTATTACTGTTGTGAATATTCTAAGCTAAATCGTTGACGTAGCACAATGTCAATCACCCACTATAATACCTCTCAATCTCTTCTAATTCGATCGGCTTTCTCAAACTAATCAGCATCTTTGATCATTATCTGAAGATTACATTGATCCTCAAGATTTGCTCTTATTCACTCAAGGGACTACTAGTACACGTGAAACACTAATTGATCACTTCAATATGGTTCCTTCCTTCTCTAAAGAGTCCATCTTCCTTATTCCTTCTCAAGATATTTATAAATATAACAACTAACACTCATGTGAAAAAAAGCTCTAATCCATTCTAATTTTTTCCGATCTTATTCTAATGTCAAAAAGATTGTTCTATCTAACTAAACCTTGAAGCTATCGTTAGACAGGGCTTGAAAGCCCATCGTTTCCTTACCTCGATTGATTTAAGCATCAAAGTAGTTTTTCTTTTTTTTTAAAAAAAAAAAACCTTCAAAATCCCTCTAACCTCCTCTTTTACTTCTATCTTAGTTGACATATAAGAAGTTAGACATTAACAGCAACAATTAAAAATAAAAAATTCTTCACATTTTATAAGATGTTGAAGTCTAGGTTTAGTAGTTGAACAGAATATCAAAGGGTTTAATAGCAAACACGTTATCGTTGCACTAATATGATTGTTAACCAAAAAAAAAAAAAAATTGAAAGCTCGGACAATTTTTTTAAGATAGAAAAGGTTCTATTGTTCAACTATTAAACCTAACAAAAATAAGATTTCATTTAATTTTTTATATATGATAAAGGATCAGCAATTTATAGATGCTGCCATAATGCGCGCTGTGCTGTGCAAGTGAAGGCAGCTAGATTATTTGTTATTTTCTAGTTCTCCATGAACTATGCTGCCTCGCCTACTTTATTAAATCCCAAGGCCTGATGAAGGCCCATTCAAGTATATACCTCATCGTACCATTCCTTGCATCCAAAGAGTCAAAGACAAAGCAAGGAAAAGGTTACGCTATAAACAAACCGAAAACCACCGCCCCGAGACATCAAGGCAGACGAGCCGTCCAATCCCTCCAACCTCCCACCGACCAACCCGACATTCTTCCCCCAATCCAACTCAAAGATCATCATTTCATTGCCACTAATCAAGGGATCCATACACATATATATTTTATACATGTATATATACGCACTATTTTTCATTCATACATTCATCGTCATACATTCACCTTCTCTGGCCCTGCACCTATTAAAAGGGAGGAGCAATGAAGGGTAGGCAATTCCATCCTTTCAAAGTTTCAAAACCAAACAAAAGAGGAGGAGAGAGAAGAAACAATGCGAGGGGTGGTGGTGGTGGTGGTGGTGGGTAGGGGCGAAGAGAAGCCCGGAGCCACCGCGCGTCCCCCAATGCCCCCGTCACCTCCCAGCACCTGAGACTCCAGTCTGTAGCTCTCCTCTCCCTCCCCTTCTTGGGCCTCTAAAGACGTGACTAAGCTCTGTCGCATCCGCTTGAAATCCCCAGTCGTTTCAGTACAAAATCCAGTTCTTGGGGATAAGGTCGAAGTCCATCCGTACCCAGTTCGTCCAATTGGATAACACCAGCTCTCCACTGCCTTTTTCTCCCCCAATACCCAACACCCTCGCGCTTGGGGCCCTCGGCTGGAAGCCCCACCAAAGTGTTTACCTTATGTGGTAAAAGGATCCATTGCCTTAATGCCTCGTGTACCCTTGGCGTACTCCCATCCGGTTTTTTCCGGGTATGGCGCACAAAAACCCGGTTAGGCGCGCCTTTGGCACGCCAAGTAGTCGTACTCTTTTGGGAAAAAATGGGATTAAAATGGGTACTTTTGATGCCCCTCTCTCTGTGGGCTGAGTGCCGTGCTGAAACCCACCTCAAATCACTCGCTCGCACAGCAGCTTGATGTTCCCCAGAGGCTTCTGCCACCTTCCTCTCTATCCACTGGTTCCCTGAGAGACCCTACGATTTGGGGTGTGGTACTATAAAAGGAGTGGAGCTTATGCTGGCTGTGCCACCTTAGATGAGAAAGGCCAAGAGCCCAACCCTCTCCATCCTCGTTTTATCTGTATCTCTGAGACTCTTGTTGGCTAGCTAGCTTTTATCCATGGGTGATGAGGATTTTGAAGAGGAGGAGGTGTGGGCTGCTGTGAGGGAGAGGACAGATGAGAGCCCAAACAGTAGGAGGACTAAGGATTCCACTGGTTCTTCCGCCACTAGGCGCCGTCCAACTCCCTCCAAAATGATCCCAAGGTCCAACGCCAGTCCAGAGAGCAGTGCCGGTGGTGGAGCATTAATTCGGCAGTCTGCCCCCGTTGCCATCCCTGACTGGTCTAAGATCTACAAGCACAAGGGCTCTTCTGAGAGCCGTAGCTATAGACTCCATGGCGAGGAAGGTGGCCAAATTAGTCGCACAGACAATGCTTCCGACGAAGAAGAAGATGATGATGATGATGATGAGGTCCCCCCGCATGAATGGCTGGCGAAGAAGATGGCCAGGAGTCAGATCTCATCCTTCTCCATGTGCGAAGGCGCCGGGAGGACCCTCAAGGGAAGAGACCTCAGCAAGGTGAGGAATGCTGTGCTCACAAGGACCGGGTTCCTGGAGTGAGGTGAAAAGGAGTACCTTTTAAGTAGGCTTTTTGTCTACTCTCTAGCGATTAGTGTGGAATGGTAGGTGACTGATGCTCTATGACATCTGTGGCTGTGGGAGGAGGGGTCAGTCAGTGCTGCTTCTGGGCTCTCCTTGTTTCCCTTTTTCTTTTCTTTTTTTTCTCTCTTTTATTTTACTTGTGTTTCTTCTTTCTTCGCCTGGCAGCACTGAGATTTTGTCTGCTGAGTTGTGTTGCTGGCTTTAGGAGATCATGAGCAGTTTCTTTTGTACCGTAGGGGTGTTGGATGTAACCACCTGCTCCTCCCTTGTTGGTTCCTGCTGCCAAGGGGGAGTACAAGGTCTGAGTTCTTTTTTTGCCATGAATCGATGGATTGTGCTATGTTCTTTCTTATGTTTTGTTTTCTTCTAACATGTGATATTGTTCTCTCCACCCATGTGCAGCCCTGATAAGTTTGGTTGTAGCTGCATGAGAGTTCTCGGTGGTTGTTACAGCAATCATAGAGTAAGGCTGTAGATGACCAGAAAAGTAACATGAGAAAGGGACCATATTAAAAAAATGGGGGGAAATTTAGGCGTCGCTTTGTGCTCTAGGGGCCTCAAAGGATGTTTTAACTCTTAGTTGTACCTGCTGTTGCTGTAGCCCTTAAGACCTTGTTCCCACCCCCATTTTATTATTGCAGCAATGCACCACTGTTGGATGAGTGTGTCCCTCAGAAATCAGGACCACATAATAAAGTATAAACCTTCCTTCTCAAGCCTCTTTCATTTGGTTGGCCACCAGAAAAGTTTGGCAGGATCTGCAGTACTTTACAGCGGAAAGGATGTGGACTTAATGCTCTCACAGACCTAACTTCTTCAATCTAATTGACTCTCCCATATGATATGCAACTTCTAAATTCCCACTGACTGGTTGGTACATGACAATGGTGTGATACATGTTTGTAGTAGGATATCTCGGACAGCAAGGAGATAAAATGGTTTGAAGACTTGTGGATAAGAGGGCTGTGCTTGTCAAACATGCATGAAAGTGATTTCAATTAGCAAACAATGATCTGCCAAGTTTGTTTTATTATTTATATGATATCAATATGCAGTGGTGACTCATGTACATGAAAAGTGAAAGCTCTTCTATTGCAAAAATCTTGAGAATCAACTAGAATATTCCTTGTGACGTGGAAGGAAGTTGTATACTAGCTAATAGTTTTAGTGCAAAAAGCCAGAGTGGTGGGAAGAAGAAGATGGCCATTAGAGATCATTAGAGCTTCTGTATATTATATGAGAACTTCAATCACAGCAGGAAATGTGATACATGATAGCAAGAAAATATTTGGCAAGGATGCAAGCAGGACATAAATTAAATACTGCATTGAACCAAATCCAATTAAAATAATAAATCAGGACTGATGTTCCAGATCTGGTTCCCTGATCAACTAATCCCATTGGATACTTTGAAATTATACCTCCACTCTCCATCTGAGTCCCTCCAATTCCTGCAGATTAAATTGCGAGGCAATAAGATATCCACTAATTGGTGCTCTTCGGTAGCCTGCCGTTGCCATGAGCTCGACATCAGTTTTAAAGTACTGCTAAAGTCTGGTACACGTCAGAAACTAAGATACATCCACTTGTAATCAGGTAGCCTGTTACATTAGATCTGGTGCCAAATTATGCCAATTAGATATAAACAATTCTGAAAGCAGTCGATGGAAGATAATGCCAATATGATGCAGCCACAAGTATAATTAAGGTGAGGCAGGCGCAGAAGCCTGATGTGGCAGCATTATGCCTGCAAACCATTTATCACGCACTTAGGTAGTGTTTGAGAACTCAAAAGCTATCTCTGAATAAATATACAGGATAGCATTTATCGAGGGGATAGCTGAGGGAATAAGCATCTTTTTAAAATTACAAGTCTGCCATCAAGGGATACTTTAGTTGTTCCTGGGTTTTTTAGTTGTTCCTGGGTTTTCTAAGGAATAAGTTCAGGGGATAACCTGGGTTATCCTTCTGGTTAAACTTTTTCAAACCTATCCCCTCTAGCTATAGCATTTGAGGATAAGGGGGAATATCCAGAGAATATCATCCTTATCTCCCATATCAAACACTGTCTTAGATTGTTAATCTTATCAATGCACTTCGGTAACTCCAATAAGCTAATCTCACATCTTGGAAGGTTTCACATGGACAGAAAACCCTGGACCAATTTCATGGCTTCAAAAGATTACTCAGAACGAGCTCATTGCAAATAGAATAGATCATATATAGGTTGGTTGGATGTGGGTTGGATCAAAATTTTGCCAATTCAAATTTGATCTATTTAATAAACATGTCGAAACATGGGTTTAAATCCAAACTTTTAATAAAACAAGTAACTCGACCTAATCTCTATATGATCCTTATTAAATGAGTTAAATAAGGTTATACGGTTTATACAGGTTAAGTGAGCTTTTAACGAGTTACATAGGTTGAAAGTAGGTTAAGCTGGTTGTGTTAAATAGGTTCCACATATTTTAAATGGGTTAAAAGAAAAAATCTTAAACAGGATAGATAGGTTAGGGTAATGATTCAGTCCAGCTATTAATCAAGTCAAAACAGATTAGATATATCAAATGCTTAGAATTAAATTTAATCCATTTAATAAATGAATATAAACAGATAGACCCATTTATGACCTAAATTCCTACATCAAATTTAAAATTGCTTAAAGTAGGTGAGCTACATGTCGGGTTGACGGATCGGATTATAAATTGTCAGCTCTAATCAAGGTATATAATGAAAACTTTCATGAAAGACATTCAAGTAGCTTGTGAGACCAATAAGATTTGGTGCGCATGCAGCACACATCATCACCACATCAATAACTCCTAAATAAATATAAAAGCAGTCACAAATGAGAGGCGAAGACAGATTTTATAAATTTTGTTTAGTGGAATTCTCTAAAGTTTTCAAATTTTCCAATTCAACTCATTCATAATGTGCCATAGCATTTGAGCATTCCTCCTGTGATCCTCTCCCATACAGCCCATTACCTTTCGTGGTCATATGACTACACATATACACAGTAAAGATGATAAAAAACAAATTTGTCACAATAAAAAACCTAGGATGTTGTGTTCTATTTGCATTAGACATTAGTTTTCTCCATAATATCTGCTTATGTGTGAGCATAGCTAAGTGGAGAATGGTAAGTTGGATGAAAAACTCTTTGTGCAATACGAATGGTGCAGGAACATGCGCACCATGTGCGATGATTGGCCCCGTATACAATGCAATGATAGAAATGCCCTTGGCACATGCACAGCCGTACACGCATGGCTAATCACCGCATGCGGTATACAAAAACTTTTTCAATTTGGATACTCAAAGACCATTAACAAGCCAGTGCTACAAGTAGTAGAAAGAAACTACAAAATGGTTTAAAGGAAAATTTAGTGATCCCATGGGTAAAAATTAAAAAACCTTTACCCCATCTTTTTTTTCCTTCTGCTCACATTATACTTTGGCTTCATGTAAAATAAAAGACTGTTAGACCAAAAACTTATTAATAATTTTTGGTCAACAAAGATATTAACTTATATTCAATCATCAAAAGCATTTATCAACTTTCAGTTAGCCAAACAAAAAGAACACCAAAGAGTTATAATTTGAACTATAGAGCCCATGAAAATTTATTCCCAACTAAAGGAAGTTTTCAACGAAACTCTAAAGAAATTTTTGAAAGTTTCAAATGGTTGGCATCTATAGTTTAACTAGAGTATTATAAATATAAAAGCAGACGACATTTGCAGGAAGATCCAACTTTAGAATCAAAAATCAAGATAATATCCTTAGGAGTAGTTTTTATACCTTAATTTTTCTATTTTTTATGTCTTCTCTATTTTCCTTACCCTCTCTATTTTTCTTTAACCTTTGCAATTTATACTCTGATTCTATGTTAAGAGAGAGCGAGAACTGAGGTAGTCTAATCATTTGATTGCATTAGCTTGATTATATTTTACTATTTTGTAAATAATAAAAATTTATTTGGCATGCCCTGATCTTTTTTAAAATATCAACAATAAAATTTTAGGATATTCGATGGGACTGAAAGGGCAATCATGATACCTCAATGAAAAAGAGTTAGCCAGTGGAAGAAGACTCTCCCATAAGAAAAATGAAGAACGGGTCCTAGGATATGAACCTTTTTATCTATATGCACTTCAAGGGAAAGACTCTTTTCCTCCTCACCATAATGCAATTACTTCAAAGCAAGTGCAATAATCAATGCCTAATTAAGAAGGCATTGAGGTACCAACAATGGATACCTCTTTCATAATATAAGTCATTTACTATAAGATTAACTATCTCTTTGATAATTAAACTACTTTCATTCATGAGGTATGTTCTAATCTATGAGGAATCAAGTTACCTCCATTCGCTAAATATGTTCCAATCTTATCAAAATCATGAGAGAAATAGTGGTGATTATTAATCCTTAAAAATTCTTACGATGCACAAGGTCACTAATGATCAAATCTTGATAATCAAGAGCTAGCTAGGATATATTTCATCCTGATCCAGAAATGTCTTATTGCTTCTCAAAGTAAGGTATTAATTTGTGAGACAGAGAACCTATGGGGGTAGAAAAGCAATATAAACCCTTTGGTACAGTGCAAGAAAATGTGAGGATGAATAAGGTGCCTTCAACTCAAAATCTACAAAGGCCAAAGTAGAAGTATCAATATGATTGAATATCTTAGGGTCCCAATTATAGGCCGAATTTAGCTTATGACCCAGTCTAGTATTCTTATGAAATTATCGGTGGAGCCCAAGTTGGGATCCACCTATTCAAAATAACCTTAGAAATTAAGGATGGAATCAAGCTAACAGAAATCCCTATAACTGAAGATCATGTGTGGTGGCTTAACCAAACTTGAATTACGGGCAGCCTTACGTAAGGAATCAACCCTTGGATCCCAATATGAGGGGTCAATTTATGAATTTAATTCAAGAATAGTTCAATATAAGATGAGATCAATGATAAGGCTGATGTATAGGAAGCCATACCTTGATTAGGTAGATTAATATTATCCTTTTCTAAGGTTTTATAAGGTCCCAAAATTTACTACTTTCTCAAGAGAAAATAGCTAGTCAATGTTAGAACACATTGGTTAATTTATAGTGTAATATAGAGATGTCAATGGCTTCGTTAAAATGAGGTTGTTTCGTAACTCTTTGGCTATTTGGATGTTTAACTAGTATATCAATTTTTCCTCAAATTTGTTGCAAGATTGACATCAATTGAAAAGCATGTTTCACAACCACTTTTATTAAACAGAGCCTAAAATTACTAAGCTTGATTTAGCTAAGAAAAAATAATAGTCAAGTAAAAAGATTAAGAATTATATCGCTTGGTTTAGAAATGCCAAGACTCAGATGCATGTTCAACCATTTTAAAAAAAAATTGTAAATATTGTTAGGAGTGGGCTGAATTTTGAAACAAGAAGAAATTTGAAAATTGATAATTTACAAACTTATTCCAATTATTTATTTGCATTTAAAAATATAAACACCTATTATAAGAAGGCCAAAGAAAAAAAAGTCTCAAAGGCAAGCTATTATAACAGCTCTAATATTTATTATAAAGATGTAGAAACTCTATATTTTGAATTCGAAGAAGATCTTAAGTAGATTTGGCCAAATTGGTCATTGATAGTTTTTATGCTTGCCAAACATTATCAAAATCTAACCCTAGTAGGATTAATAAAAAACCAATACCTTGGATCAAAGCATTATTCTTTTGATATATTTAAGGATGATCATGTTTTGGATCAATTATGTAAAGATAAGGAAATTAAACTGGTCGAAGGGCACATCTTGCCTTCTAATGAAGAGGTTAGTGGAGAAAGATACCATGAATGGCATAATAGTTGTTCTTGTAATACAAATAATCATCTTATTTTTTGAAATATTATACAGGAAGCAATTGCTGCAGGAAAAATTAAGTTTCTTTGAGAAGGCAAAAGAGTCAATGGAGGATGCTGATAAGCAGGCCGTGCTTTCGACCGATCGAATAGAAGATGGAAATTTCAAAACATAAAATAATTGATGGAGCTCGTGAATAATTAGTACTTAGCTGAATGTATGGAGACACTTAATTATATGTTCCAACTGCAAAATAACCTACAGCTGAAAAACCTACGCCTGTCACCCTTAGAAGAGAGCCCTTGAAAACGGTGAGGGGAAGGCCATCTGAAAAAAGCTCTAGCTGTTAACATTGTAATTAATAAGACAAAGTTTGAATCCCACTAACTAGTCTTCGACTGAACAGAAGATGAAATTTTAAAAGATATTCTTAGCCAAATGTACGGAGATACTTGTATTCTCCAACTGTAAAATAGTCCTTAACAGCTGAAAAACCTACGCTGCCCTCCTGAGCTCTTAAAAATGAGAGGAGAATGCCAAGAAAACAAAGAGCTATGGCTATTAATATTATATAACAAAGTTCTAATCCCACAAATTATTCGGCCTCAACTAATATAAAAAAAGGCCGAAAGAAGTTCAGTCAACAGATCCTTGAGGAAAGGTATGAAGTTAGTGATCCAGAAGTGGATCTACTTGGAGAGCCCTGTAAGAAGTTTGATTATTACATCCTATAACCGAGGGTCCCTATGATTGGTCCGTACTATGGTACATTCCCAAAGACCAAAATCTTCATGGAGAGATAAAGAGCCCGGACCTACAAAACCCCAAGCAAAATGGAATGTCCCTGGAGCGATCGACAAATAAACATCGCAAAGTGTACGACGGCCAAGGAAGGCGCCCTCCATTCAAGCCCTTGGCTGGGTGGAGTTACAGCTAATGGAGAGTTCGTCGCCTAACTCAGCCTCGTAGAAGACCAAATGAACCTTCTCTTCGCTCAAATCCACTCTAGCCCAGAAACTGACCAAATGCCAGGTTTGAGGCGAAACTACTCGGAACCGAAGAGTATACCAACCCTCATAGAACCGTTCTATAAGTTATGTCAAGAAGGAATACTATTGGAATGAGATATTATCTTAAATTTTAACGTGACATGACTTAAATACTATTCAATTTTTTTTAGAATTGTGTAAGTCTACATTTTTTAATATGTATCATAATTTTATAACTACGGTGTTATAAATTTATAACTGGGATATCGTAATTTTTTTTTCTTTGTGAATGGATGTCTTAATTTTATAACTACGATGCCGTAAGTTTACAACTAGAGTGTCATCTTTAATTTTGACATGATATCTATTGCTTTTTTTAATATATATATATATATATATATATATATATATATATTTTTGAGTGTGTGTCGTAATTTTATAACTACGTAAATTTATAACTAGGATATCGTAATTTTTTTTTGACTTTCTTAATGGGTATCTTAATTTTATAACTATGATGTCATAAGTTTACAACTAGGATGTCATCTTAAATTTTGAAGTGACGTGCATTAATATACGTTGAGTTTTTTTTTTTTTTTAGAATTTATGTATAGACATGTTTTTGAATGGATATCGTAATTTTATAACTACGGTGTCGTAAATTTACAACTGGGGTACCATAATTTTTTTTTGGCTTTCTGAACGGGTGTCGTAATTTTATAACTATGGTATCGTAATTTTAAAACTGGGATGTCGTGATGTCGTAAAGTTGTCTTAACATTTTTTAATGGGTGTCGTATGCATGTAGACCAATAAGAAGGAGCGGTGCAGGCCACATAGGACTTACTGCATTGGATGCGATGTACAAAGTCTTTTCCAAGAATATAAAAGAGAGATGGCAGTGGTTCAAACAGCAAGCAAGCAAAAAAAAATGAAAAGCAAATAGGATTGTTTGAAAAGTAAGGCCTAAAATTCAAACTAAGGGCTGCATTGTAGGAATGGACATCAGTATAACCTAAAAAATGCTAATATCTCACCAAGGAGACCCTGAGCCAAGTAAACACAAGGATAAGTTCAACTGAAAAGATGAAAAAAAAAAAAAAAAAAAACACAGCGTGAACCAACCTAAGTATCAAGATATATCCTATAGTATGTTCGTAAATTATATCCTTTTTTTTTCGCCTCAAAGGATGGGCAAGAGTACCTTCAGGGAGGATACAGCGAAAGATGGTTGACCACTCATCCAGATGGTGATCAGGGAGATAACTGAGCGTCAGGGATCGAGCCAGCTGATTTGGGGAGGAGTTTGCAAGAATTAGCTCGGCCTCATTACAAAAGTACATGAAGCCGAACTGAGTGCAAATTCCATGGTGTCAAAAAAAAAAAAAAAAAAAAACGTTTTCAAACCTTCCACCAAAATAAAGCAATATATATCTATGGCCACTATACGTCCGATGTCAGTTGTCACTTGGTCACCAGAAAGTACAACTGCTCTTATGATTGAAAATGAGTACATGCCAGATCTGTCGAATAAAGCAGCCAGAAAATCATCAGATGCTTGCAGCTTGAAACCAGGAATAATATAGCTATCCGTGATATCATGGCCCTCATAGTCTAGCATGCTGTGATATCAGTTGAGTTGATGGAAAATATGTCAAGTGCTTAATTGATGCCAAATGGAAGTTTTCTTTTCACAAGTTCACAGCGGAAAAACGAGATGGTATGCACACTATTTGCGCAAAAAGCAGTCAAGAAATTCAGAGTTCAAGTAAGTGTTTAGTGATGATCACAGTTTCAGCTGCCTCTGTGTCAAAGATGTGATCAACTGGAAGTCAGATATACAAAAATATTTTTAGCAGGTGCATCTACAATTTTTTAACATATCTTTGCAAGCTTAACCAGCTAAATTCCAGCACCACTTGTGGCAAACTCATTGTAAGTGGTAAACATGCCACTGTAAGTGGTTCACAAATTCTTTCTAACTATCACTTAAACACTCCTTTAAATGAGCCATATTAAATGCTTCTACCAATCACAAGATTGCTAATGCCTCAATGGAACATAAAAAAAGCATATAAGGTGAATTTAACCCAGCAGTACGGTTCCAACAGGGGAATCGAAAATTTGCACAGGAATAATCTTGTAACAAGTTTTTCATCAATATAATTCTAGAATATTATTAGGATGTCACTGGAGAGGGAAAGAGACCTATTGAATGGTATTCCAACTCTTTATTTTATGCTGCATCAATTGCATTAGGCAACCTCTTAATTCATAGGCTGGATAGCTGAGTACATGCCAGCCACTTGCCTTTCATAATGGCTACTCTGGCTGGCAGATGCATCCTGACTAGACTAGAACTCAGTTGAAGGGAAGGGGACTGGGAATTTGTTGAGCTGTAAGGTAATCATTAAGCCCTGTTTCACTTTCCTACATTCAGTAGGGCCAGCTTAAGGAAGTGCCATTTTGTTTATAGGTCAGATGGACAACTCTTAATCATCATGTAATAGATTGTTCTAGATGTCTTTAAATATAAGCCTGCATGAAGAAATTTGAATATTGTTTTGCTATAATTTAATTCCATCTTCCATTATTTATTTATCATCCCTGTCTTTCATTTCTTTATTCTTATGCACAAGTATTGTCACAGGAGCTGCAATAAAGGGTACCAAAGCAGACCTTAGCACAATGGAAAAATTAACAGAGTAGTGCAACAGTGATAAAACAAGTAATCAATGAATTGTACAAAGCCAATAGCTTCAGGGACTGAAGTGCCAATAAGTTCAATGGCCAATGATATCATGCCTCATGATTATATCAAGATAGCTCGGTTGATGGGTCCTGCACCAAGTAAAATTTCCATCAAAACTAAGAGGTTTGCTAGCCTGCAAAGTGAAAACCTTCAGGAAAGGGACTATAATTTAGGGTGGATATTCTTCATTGAAGCAAAAAATGCAGAGCGTTAATGGCTTGTTGATTAGATTGGAATGATGGCAAGGTTCTTCCATTATATAAGCACTAGAATAAGAGACAGTCAAGCCAGTCACCATACAGCTAAAAGATATGCTTTTGAGTGGTGGAAGCAACTCCAAGTGCAGCAGGTATGGATAAACAATTAGAGGACATATGGTTAATTTCTTCCTCACTCCAATGATATGGTAATCAATCAAAGATACATCGATTCAAAGCAAGAAAGAACCACAGTTGAGTTGCAGCTTCCCTTAACATTAACTTGGTCAGATGCCAAACTTAATGCTGGCACAGTGACATGGTTCTTGTTGGAGGGTAAAATCGATATTGCATTAATATCCGTGCGAGACGGCTAAGGCCAACCTCCTCCCTTCGCCTTTCCGGGCTTCCATAGCTCGGCCCTTCCGGGCTTCCATAGCTCGGCTCCTTCCGAGCTTCAATAGCTCGGCCCTTCCGAGCTTCCCTAGCTCGGCTCCTTCCGAGCTTCCCTAGCTCGGCTCCTTCCGGGCTTCCCTAGCTCGGCTCCTTCCGGGCTTCCATAGTTCGATCCTTCCGGGCTTCCATAGCTCGGCTCCTTCCGGGCTTCCCTAGCTCGGCTCCTTCCGGGCTTCCATGGCTCGGCTCCTTCCGGGCTTCCATGGCTCGGCCCTTCTGGGCTTCCATAGCTCGGTCCTTCCGAGCTTCCATAGCTCGGCCCTTCCGGGCTTCCATAGCTCGGCTCCTTCCGAGCTTCAATAGCTCGGCCCTTCTGGGCTTCCATAGTTCAGTCCTTCCGGGCTTCCATAGCTCGGCTCCTTCCGGGCTTCCATAGCTCGGCTCCTTCCGAGCTTCCATAGCTCGGTCCTTCCGAGCTTCCATAGCTCGGCCCTTCCGGGCTTCCATAGCTCGGCTCCTTCCGAGCTTCAATAGCTCGGCCTCCCCGGGCTTCCATAGCTCGGCCCTTCCGAGCTTCCCTAGCTCGCTTCCCCCTCGAGTCTCCATGACCCGGCTTCATCAAGCGATCCACGATCTAATACCTACCTCCACGGAACCTGACGCGGGAGAGCCCAGGCTTGCCAGCATGACATCCTAGACAAGGAATCATGTCAAAACGTGGCCTAGGACCTATCATAACTACCCCAGGCCTACTCAGCCAGATCTCAGTCATCAAGAAGCTCTCCTGGCCATCGATCCCCTAACAAACAGGATACGGATTCCACGGCCCCACAGCGGCCTGATTCTATCCACCTCCGTATCCTAACAACCTCTGAACCTTCCAGAAGACGCTCAGGGTTTAGGTGACAGTCTATAAATTGGACACTCCCAGATTTCCTCAGGTACGCATCTTTTTGGCACACTCATACGTGCGCTCTCACTCTCACTGCTCTCTCCGGCGGCTCGTTGATGCTCTTGCCCTCTAGAGCTCTCGATTGGCCGTCCCCGGAGAGGTCTCCCGGAGAGATCCACCTCCCCATTATCTGATTATCGCCGATTTCTTCTCCACTGACTTGAGCGCCGGAGGGTCTTCCGCGGAGGGCCAACCCCAACGCCTCTCGCATGAGGACTTCTTGTGCAGGTCCGCCCCCCTCTTCCCTGGAGATCAACCACGCCCGAGTCGGAGGACGGATCCCGGCGGCAACAGATTGGCGCTAGAGGAAGGGCCTCAAGTCCCATTAAAACTTGGAAAGAGAAGATAAGGATCTAAATCCGGAGCAGAACCTTTTTAATGGCCAACCGGAGAAGAGCAACCTCGGAAGCTCAAGATCAAGCCGCTTTCCAGAGGCCAGATCCGACGAGCGGTGTAGCGCCACAACCACCACCAGTCGAAACCCCATCACCGCCTGCCATCCCGGTGACCCAGGACCAGTTCGCTACACTGGTCCAACAAGTCCAGGCCCTTACCCATCTGGTTCAAGAGCGCCTTGCAGCTCCTCCTGCTTCGCACCTTCAGAAGGAGGCGGTGATTCCTTCTTCGCCGGCAGCCTCCTCCTCTGATACGCATGGATCCACGGATCCCCCACATCGGCCCAGAGGGGACAAACCAGTCCCGCGAGGCGGCCACAATGGAGATCCCCCCAGATCTCGGCGAGCTCGATCCCTCTCCCCGGTGATGTCTTACCATGATTCAACACCATCCTTGCGATTCTCATGCCCAGCTCCTCCTCTGACCGGCGAAGAGGAGATCCATCGACAGATCCAGGAGATGCGTCAGGAGCTGGACGCCGCCAAGCAGGCCCATCCGTCCCAGCCCAAGGCGGAACAGGGCATCCCTTTCTCTAAGAGGATCATGGAGGAAGTGATTCCCTCCCATGTCAAGTTACCAGCCGTCGAACCCTATCACGGCTCTTCTGACCCGGACAACCATCTCAGCAGCTTTCGGTCGATTATGATGTTCCATGGAGCATCTGATGCGGTCCTCTGTCGCGCCTTCCCCTCTACCCTTAGAGGATCCGCCCGAACCTGGTTCAACACTTTGAAGCCAGGTTCTATTGATTCATTCGACGAGCTGAGCCACCTTTTTATTGGCCAGTTCGTCAGTAGCTGCCACCGCGAAGATCCGACTCCCTCTCTGAAGTCAAGCAGAGAGAGGGGGAGTCCTTGAGGAATTACCTTGGCCGTTTCAATAAGGCCATGTTGGAAGTGGACCACCTGAATCATGAGGTGGCCATGTCTGCCCTGGCAGGAGGAGTTTTAAAGGAAAGCGACTTCTACCTAGCTATGGAGGTCAGCTACCCCCCCGGCCTCTCTGACATGATGGCCCTGGCGGACAAGTACGCTAGGGTCGAAGAATCACGGAGGGTTGCCCGCGCTGAGCAGGCAAAGAAGAAGGAGCCCAAGGTCCCCGATAGGCACCGTCCCGCTCGGCGACCAAGTCCGCCTCGCCGCCAGAGTGTCCCTCCACTGCCGCCAAGGAATCACTCCCGGAGTCCTCCTAGGCGATTTGATCGCTATACTCCGTTGACTGTGCCCCGGGCGCAAATCCTTATGGAGATAGAGCGCCAGCTTCCCCGGCCAGTGCCTCTTCGAGGGAACCCGACCCGAAGAGATCCCGCCAAGTACTGCCGCTACCACAGGGAACACGGTCACGACACTGAAGAATGCTGGCAGCTGAAGAATGAGATTGAGAGGCTGATTCGGCGAGGATGACTAGATCAGTTTAGGAGAGCGCCCGAGCCACCGCAAGGAGGTGACCGCCAGCCCGAGCTTCAACAACCTCCTCCTCCACCAAATCTGCCCGTGATCGGCCGTATTAATATGATTGAAGAGGTCGGCGAATCGAGCCCCAGAGGCGATAGTGATGGATCAGTACCAAAGAAGGCACAGATGGGCGAACTCTCCTTCTCTGACGATGACCTCCTAGGGATACAGCTCCCCCATGATGACGCACTAGTTGTATCCCTTAATTTAAACGACTATGATGTAAGCCGAATCCTAGTTGATAGTGGAAGTTCGGTAAATGTTTGTACCTCGGTGTGTTTGCCAGGATGAAATTACTCATGGAAAATCTTCGAGCCGTGGATTCCACCTTGATGGGATTCAGAGGCGACGTCGTCGTCCCGGAAGGGGTTGTCACCCTGACGGTCCGCGCGGGAACCTGGCCCCTTGTGACCATTGTTCAGACAGACTTCCTAGTAACCGACCTCAGATCCCCCTACAATGCAATATTCGGCAGGCCCGGTCTGATGTCCCTCAAGGCCGTTGTCTCCATCCCACACCTATCCATGAAGTTTCCCACCAAGCAAGGAGTTGGAGTTGTTCGGGAAAATCAGGCCATGGCTCGGCAATGCTTTGTCACAAGCCTTCAGTCCAGAATGCCAGAGATTGATGGGCTAGATGCTCGCGAGGACTTCGCTGAACAAAGAGGAGAACCGGCAGAGGAATTGGAGGAGGTACTGCTGGACGAAGCTCGACCCGACCGAACTATCAAAATCGGGTCGCTGCTCAAAGGAAGGCTCGGCACTGATTGATCGGGTTCCTTCGAAGCAACGCTGACGTCTTCGCCTGGTCCGCCTCCGACATGCCAGTGATCAACCCTGAGGTCCTCGTCCATCATCTCAATGTGGACGAGATGCACAGGCCGGTTAAGCAGAAGAAAAGAAGCTTCGCCCCAGAGCAGCAAAAGGCCATTGAAGAAGAGGTAGACAAACTCATCAAAGCCAATTTCGTCCGAGAGGTAAATTACCCGAGCTGGCTGTCGAATGTCGTCATGGTGAAAAAGTCGAACGGTAAATGGAGAATCTGCATCGACTTCACCGACCTTAACAAAGCCTGCCCGAAGGACAGCTTCCCCTCCCTCGGATTGACCAGCTCGTGGATGCCACCTCAGGCCACCAGATGCTGTCATTCATGGACGCCTATTCCGGCTACAATCAGATCCGAATGGCCCCTGAAGATGAAGAAAAGACCGCCTTCATAACCGATCGAGGTACTTACTGTTACGTGTTATGCCTTTTGGTCTTAAAAATGCAGGTGCCACCTACCAGAGGCTGGTCAACAAAGTGTTCAAGGAACAAATCGGCCGGAATATGGAGGTATACGTAGACGACATGCTGGTTAAAAGAAAGGAGGCGTCACAGCATATCGACGACCTCACAGAGAGCTTCGCCACGCTGCGCAAGTACGGGATGAGACTCAACCCGACCAAATGTGCCTTCGGTGTCAACTCGGGGAAGTTCCTCGGCTTCATGGTCTCCCAGCGAGGTATCGAAGCCAACCCCCAGAAGATCCAAGCTCTCCACAAATGGCGCCCCCGGCATCTGTCAAAGAGGTCCAACGCCTAACCGGGAGGATAGCGGCCTTAAACCGCTTCGTGCACGGTCGGCCGAGAGATGCCTCCCCTTCTTCAAAACTCTCGATTGGCCAAAAACTTCCAGTGGACTCCCGAATGTCAAAGGTCATTTCAAGATCTCAAGCTCGCCCCCGCTCCTCAGCAGTCCGACCCCAGAGAGACCCTATTCTTGTACCTGGCTGTTCGAAGGTGCGGTCTGCTCGGTGCTGATCAAGGAAGAAGGCAAAGTCCAAAAGCCGATCTACTATGTCAGCAGGCTGCTCCGCGATGCGGAGATGAGGTACAGCAGAATCGAAAAGATGGTGCTGGCCTTATCACCTCAGTTCGAAAGCTGCGGCCATACTTCCAAGCGCATTCCGTGACGGTTCTAACCGACAACCCATCAAGGCGATGGTCCACCATCCCGAGACATCGGGAGAATGACCAAATGGGCCGTCGAGCTAAGTGAGCATGACATACACTTCCAGCCTCGCCCAGCCATCAAAGCTCAGGTGCTGGCCGACTTCCTCCTCGAATGCACTATCCCGAGGATGGTTCTGCCCCAGACTCCCCCGAAGAGCCAAAATCTGGAGCCCGATGGCTCCTCCATGTCGACGGGTCATCCAATGCCCATCACTCCGGTGCGGGTCTAGTTCTTACCAGTCCAGAGGGGATAACCTTTGAATATGGCGTCCGATTCTCCTCCCGGCCTCCAACAACGAAGCCGAGTACGAAGCCCTACTAGCCGGCCTCCGAATCGCCCACAACTTGAAGGTGGAGAAGCTCAGTGCCTTCACCGACTCTCAGCTGTAGCCGGCCACGTTCGGGAGAGTTTGAGGCCCGGGAACCGAACATGGTTCGATATCTTCAGAGGTACGGAACCTGCTCCCGCATTTTTCCAAGTTTGAAATTATTCAGATTCCCAGATCCGAGAACGCCCGCGCCGACCTACTCTCCCGATTGGCGACCGCGAAAACAATGGATGCCGAGCAAAAGTTCCACTTGGAGACCTTGGAAAGGCCCAGCATCGTGGAAGCCGACCGAATAATGCAAGTTGAGTCCGAACCATCTTGGTTCGACCCTATCCTCAAATACCTCAAAGAAGGATCGCTTCCGTCCGACCGGAGAGAGGCTAGAAAGCTGAGGCTGCAGGCCACTCATTACGTATTGATCGACAACCAGCTTTACAAACGATCTTTTTCCATGCCGCTGCTCAGATGCCTTCGCCCGTCCGAAGCAGATTATGCTCTGCGCGAGGTACATGAAGGGATTTGCGGCAACCATTGGGAAGTTGGTCCCTATGCCACAAAGTGCTACGACAAGGCTACTATTGGCCGACCATGCAAAAAGACGCAGACGACCTAGTCCGAGCCTGCGACCCCTGCCAGAGGCATTCAAGCATCCAAAGGCTCCCTTCCGCCGAGCTAGTTTCTATCCTCTGCTTGGCCCTTTTCCAAATGGGGGATGGACATCCTCGGCCCGTTCCCGCTTGCCACGGGGCAGCGGAAATTCCTATTTGTCGCATCAACTACTTCACCAAATGGGTCGAAGCGGAAGCAGTTGCACAAATTACCGAAGCGTGGCCAGAGATTTTGTTTGGAGGTCTATCATCTGCCGATTCGGCCTCCCGCACACCATAATCACTGACAACGGCAAGCAGTTTGACAACTCTAAATTCCGCCAGTTCTGTGAGGAATATGGAATCCGTCACCACCTTACTTCGGTCGGGCACCCACAAGCCAACGGAGCGGCCGAAGTGACCAACAGAACCCTCCTCCAGGGAATCAAAGCTCGCCTCTCCAGAGCCCAAGGCAGGTGGGCGGATGAGCTACACCACGTCTTATGGGCCTACCGCACAACCCCAAGAATCCCAACAGGTGAAACCCCATTCCGAATGGCTTTCGGTACTGAGGCCGTTATCCTGTGGAGTCGGC
Source organism: Calamus simplicifolius (assembly GCA_900491605.1). Lineage (NCBI taxonomy): Eukaryota > Viridiplantae > Streptophyta > Magnoliopsida > Arecales > Arecaceae > Calamus > Calamus simplicifolius. The sequence continues at coordinate 436,540 of UESW01005018.1, forward strand.
CTCCCATCATTGCGGGTGGAAAGCTACTCAGAGGAAGCTAGCAATGAACAGCTCCGCACCAACCTCGACTTGGTGGAGGAAATTAGAGAGAAGGCCCAGATCAGAGTGGCTGCTTATCAACAAAGGGTGGCCCGTCACCATGCTCCAGAGTCAAAGGGAAGGCCTTCCTACCCGGCGACCTTGTCCTCCGAAAGGCCTCTGTTTCTAAACCGCTGGAACAAGAAAGCTGACGCCAAACTGGGAGGGCCCGTACCAAGTAGCGGAGATTATCGGACCGGGACCTACAAGCTACAAGATCTGGATGGGAAATCCATTCCCCGAACGTGGAATTCAGACAATCTCCGAAAATATTATCAATAGGGTACGTCCTCTCCAAATTTATTTTCATACGCCTCATTATATTTCATGTCGGCACATTTTCCTCAATGCAAATCATTATGCACTACATCACCAAAAATTGCAAAAAGAAATAGATGCTGCTTACCAATCCTCGGCACGATCGAGCTCCTTGTCTGGACAGGAATTCTCCGAACCTTGGCAGGGCCAAGTAAAATATTCTCCGAACCTCGGCTGGGCCGAGCAAATTCTCCGAACCTTGGCAGGGCTAAGTAAAATATTCTTCGAACCTTGGCTGGGCCGAGCAACAAATTCTCCGAACCTTGGCAGGGCCAAGTAAAATATTCTCTGAACCTCGGCTGGGCCGAGCAACAAATTCTCTGAACCTTGGCAGGGCCAAGTAAAATATTCTCCGAACCTCGGCTGGGCCGAGCAAATTCTCCGAACCTTGGCAGGGCCAAGTAAAATATTCTCCGAACCTCGGCTGGGCAGAGCAACAAATTCTCTAAACCTTGGCAGGGCCAAGTAAAATATTCTCCGAACCTCGGCTGGGCCGAGCAACAAATTCTCCGAACCTTGGCAGGGCCAAGTAAAATATTCTCCGAACCTCGGCTGGGCCGAGCAGCAAATTCTCCGAACCTTGGCAGGGCCAAGTAAAATATTCTCCGAACCTCGGCTGGGCCGAGCAGCAAATTCTCCGAACCTTGGCAGGGCCAAGTAAAATATTCTCCGAACCTCGGCTGGGCCGAGCAGCAAATTCTCCGAACCTTGGCAGGGCCAAGTAAATATTCTCCGAACCTCGGCTGGGCCGAGCAGCAAATTCTCCGAACCTTGGCAGGGCCAAGTAAAATATTCTCGGAACCTCGGTTGAGCCGAGCAACAAATTCTCCGAACCATGGCAGGGCCAAGTAAAATATTCTCCGAACCTCGGCTGGGCCGAGCAACAAATTCTCCGAACCTTGGCAGGGCCAAGTAAAATATTCTCCGAACCTCGGTTGGGCCGAGCAAATTCTCCGAACCTTGGCAGGGCCAAGTAAAATATTCTCCGAACTTCGGCTGGGCCGAGCAACAAATTCTCCGAACCTTGGCAGGGCCAAGTAAAATATTCTCCGAACCTCGGCTGGGCCGAGCAAATTCTCCGAACCTTGGCAGGGCCAAGTAAAATATTCTCCGAACCTCGGCTGGGCCGAGCAACAAATTCTCCGAACCTTGGCAGTGCCGAGTAAAATATTCACCGAACCTCGGCTGGGCCGAGCAACAAATTCTCGAACCTTGGCAGGGCCGAGTAAAATATTCTCCGAACCTCGGCTGGGCCGAGCAAATTCTCCGAACCTTGGCAGGGCCAAGTAAAATATTCTCCGAACCTCGGCTGGGCCGAGCAACAAATTCTCCAAACCTTGGCAGGGCCAAGTAAAATATTCTCCGAACCTCGGCTGGGCCGAGAAAATTCTCCGAACCTTGGCAGGGCCAAGTAAAATATTCTCTGAACCTCGGCTGGGCCGAGCAACAAATTCTCCGAACCTTGGCAGGGCCAAGTAAAATATTCTCCGAACCTCGGCTGGGCCGAGCAAATTCTCCGAACCTTGGCAGGGCCAAGTAAAATATTCTCCGAACCTCGGCTGGGCCGAGCAGCAAATTCTCCGAACCTTGGCAGGGCCAAGTAAAATATTCTCCGAACCTCGGCTGGGCCGAGCAACAAATTCTCCGAACCTTGGCAGGGCCAAGTAAAATATTCTCCGAACCTCGGCTTGGCCGAGCAACAAATTCTCCGAACCTTGGCAGGGCCAAGTAAAATATTCTCCGAACCTCGGCTGGGCCGAGCAACAAATTCTCCGAACCTTGGCAGGGCCAAGTAAAATATTCTCCGAACCTCGGCTGGGCCGAGCGATAAATTCTTCGAACCTTGGCCGGGCCAAGTAAAACGTTCCCCGAACCTCAGCAAGGCTGAGTAAAAATTTCTTCAGGTTAAAACACCGGCTGAAAGCCAAGGTACGTAGGCCCCGATTAAGGCCGAGGGACTTCCAAATAGCCCCCGAAATTTCCGCCGATTTAAAAACGAAGCACGCTAAGCAAAAAACCATTGACACACAAAAGAAGGGCCCCTTCAGCCCCGCGTAAACGACCAAAAGCCCCGAGCAGAGCCAAGGAATGCCCCCTCTACTACTAAAATCCTTGGGTAACGCCCCTATAACCATCGATCCAAACATCTACTTCGACGCGTGAACCAGTGGAACACGCCGACTCCCTAACTATTACGCGAGTGACATGTTTAAAAGCAGAAGACTCTTGAAAAAGAAAGATTATCTGAACATAGCCTCTTTGTATTAATCCAAAAGAGGGGAGCACACGAAAAGAGAGGCAAGAAAAGCAGAAGCACAAAACGAAAATAGCCGAGGCCCTAAGTCAGAGGTCGGAGTCACTTCCGGACGCCAGCAGACCCTCCAAGCGCTCGGTGAGATCAGCCACCTGCTGGCGAAGTGATTCGACCTCCTCCCTCTGTCGGTCTATCACCCGGCGCAGGGCCTCTGCCTCCTTGGTCGTGACGTCCATGTACTCCTCCACGACCCTCGTAAGCTGCTGATTACTCGCGAGGGCCGACGCCAGGCCCAGTCCATCAACAGTAACGAAGGTACGCCTCCCCTCCGAGCGAAGCAGGCCGTTGAGTGAGGCGCGCAGCTCGCTAGATGATCGTCCTGGAAAGGCCATTGTTTCAGAACTTAAACCGAGGGATGGCTGAGACCGATATCCCTCGGTCATATTTATACTCGCTCGACAGGTGTCTCAGTCGGTCGCGCCATAGCCGCCGACCCATAAGAGCTTGCCACGTGTCATCATTTCAATGGCTGCAAAATCTGAGGTACCACACCCCATCCCGAGTAAGATCGGTAAGTGTGGACTGACTGATCGGGAATTCCCCCGAACAGATTACCTTCCGATCTGCCGCCCCCAGTAATAAATGCACACGGCATTTCCCCAAGCTCCCTTTTCGGGAAGAACAGAGGGAAGAAGTCCGGCATCCGGCCAATGACCTGTCCCCTCGGGAAGAATAGCGTCACCAAGCAAAAAGCGTGACAATACACTGCTCATACCGACCTGGCGCCCATCACCGAGCGTCGCATAGACCTAGCACCAGGGCCCACAATGACAACTGAATCGCTCCCTTGAGCCCGAATCTCCGAACCTTGGCAGGGCCAGCCAAATATCTCCGAACCTCGGCTGGGCCGAGTGACAGAATCTCCGAACCTTGGCAAGGCCAAGCCAAATATCTCCGAACCTCGGCTGGGCCGAGTGACAGAATCTCCGAACCTTGGCAGGGCCAAGCCTAATATCTCCGAACCTCGGCTGGGCCGAGTGACAGAATCTCCGAACCTTGGCAGGGCCAAGCCGAATATCTCCGAACCTTGGCTGGACCGAGTGACAGAATCTCCGAACCTTGGCAGGGCCAAGCGAATATCTCTGAACCTCGACTGGGCCGAGTGACAGAATCTCCGAACCTTGGTAGGGCCAGGCCGAATATCTCCGAACCTCGGCTGGGCCGAGTAACAGAATCTTTGAACCTTGGCAGGGCCAAGCCGAATATCTCTGAACCTCGGCTGGACCGAGTGACAGAATCTCCAAACCTTGGCAGGGCCAAGCCGAATATCTCCGAACCTCGGCTGGGCCGAGTAACAGAATCTCCGAACCTTGGCAGGGCCAAGCCAAATATCTCTGAACCTCGGCTGGGCCGAGTGACAGAATCTTCGAACCTTGGCAGGGCCAAGCCAAATATCTCCGAACCTCGGCTGGGCCGAGTAACAGAATCTCCGAACCTTGGCAGGGCCAAGCCAAAATCTCCGGACCTCGGTTGGGGTGAACAACAAGTTCCCTGAACCACTACGGGAAAAAGCACAGATCCCCTGAGCTTCGGCCAAACCGACCCACGATAATTCGAGCTCCGATAAGAGTGAGGCACAAAAATTCCAAGCTTCAGACCGAAGTAGGGAGTGCATTTCTCCGAACGGTCCCTAAACCATCGCTCATGAACCTTGGTTAGTACGGATAGTGCGGGATCCTCATCTAAGGACGAGCGAGACGCTTTCGTACCCCACAAACAACAATGACAGCAAACTCGGCACGGGAAAGATAGAGATTGAAAAACAAACCTAACTCTCTTTATTGCCAGTCGAGATCGGTTACAAATGCCTTAGAGGCATTACAAGAGCATTGAAATGCATAAAATAAAGATGAATACAAAACTCGGGCAACTGCTCCAAAGCAGACCTAGACAACTGTGATACTCCGACGTCCGGATCGACAAATCAAACAAACCACGAAACGGTCAGCCCGCCTGGACGGTTGATAAGCTGACCCTCCATGGCCCCCACCAAATGAAGAGATTCAGAAGGTGGCACGGCCCGTGGATGCTGATTCTGAGGACTCGGACAAACCAGCCCGCTGCCCTAGGAGGGGGTGCTGGATCGCAGGCCGCCGCCCGACCGAGAGGCTCGGGGACCATCAGACCCCGGTTGCTCCCATATTCTTCGTCCTGTGGCAAGGATTCCCCTCAGAGAAGGGATGGGAATCCAGGCCAGCGAAAGAGGGAGAATCTGTGCGTGCTACGGGGATGTCGATACACTTCCTACCGTAAGCCCCCGTAACCGGCCACAAAGGTCACACGGGAAGAGTATATGTGCGCTCCCGTGTGATCTCTGCGCCCTCTATGTGCGCTCTCCATATGATCTCCGGGACTCATCCCCTAAGGGCGAGCCGTCCTTCGGCAGCTCCTTCGTCTCCCCAGCTGTCCGGAGGCGAGAAGCTTATCAGAGAAAAGCTCAGTCCTCCCACTCGCAGCAGCAAAGAAATAGGCATGGTGGAAGCGTTAACGGGAAAGGAACTTTGGGATAACCGAACATGACCCCTTTCTCCCCTTTTTTATAGGCAGAAATGAGCCGGGAAAAGCTACCCAAGCTGAAAGTCCTGAGATCCAAACATCTGGCTTGTGCCACCACGTGGCCCCTCAGGATAGACACGGCGCCCTACTGCGTGCCAAGCCCACCGCTCGAGTTGTGACGTATACGTAGATCTCCCCCTGATCCCGAATCACGGTCATTAAATGCAGGAGATCGCCCACCAGCGCTTCGAAAACTGGCAGGTTCAGAATATCGTCCTTCGAAAATAACGTCCTCCAATGGTTAAGCGGCTGCATACGCAGCACGATGAGACGACCTGCATGGAAAAGAGCACCTTCCAAAAAAGCCGCAGAGCAGCTTTACGTTCCCCACAGCGCCGTATCATCAGTTTCGGTGAAATAAAAATCGAGTCACCTGCGGAATAGCAGGGCGTTGGCAGAATAGTAGAAAGCGCGAAGGCCTATTTGCCCGTCGGCCCCAGCCAACCTATTTTGCTCGTCGGCCCCAGCCGACCTATTTTTGCTTGTCGGCCCCAGCCGACCTATCTCGTTCGTCGGCCCTAGCCGACCTATCTTTGCCCGTCGGCCCTAGCCGACCTACCTTGCTTGTCGGCCCAAGCCGACCCATTTTTACCCGTCGGCCCTGGCTGACCTACTTTGTTCGTCGGCCCCAGCCGACCTATCTTGCTCGTCGGTCCCAGCCGACCTATTTTTGCTTGTCGGCCCAGCCGACCTATCTTATTCGTCGGCCCTAGCCGACCTATTTTTGCCCGTCGGCCCTAGCCGACCTATCTCTGTTTGCCGGCCCTAAGCCGACCTATCACGATTGTCGGTCCAAGCCGACCTACTTCATTGATCGGTCTTAACCGTTCAGCTTTGTTTCTTGAGCCTTGATCAAGACATGAGCCGAGCTGGATCGCCTGTCGGTTCGCCGGTCGAGGCAATCGCCCCGCCTTGGGCCAAGCCAATGCATTCCTTCAATCCCAAAATAAAGATAACTTAAGAATGTCAGCGAGCCATAAGTCGCTCACGATTGAGGCGAGACTAGACGACAACGAGGCCACGCAAGAAAAGCACTTAATTGGAAATAGAAGGTTCTTTTATTAAGGGACACCAAACAGACTCTTGAAAAACGGAATACAGGAGTGGCCCCTAAGGGTCAGGAACCACATCGATTCTGGTCGAGCCCCCGGTTACATCCACGGAAGTGTGACTAGACTCGCCCTTCTCTAATACTTTTGCCCCTTCAGCGGCAGTTTGCGATCATCCCTCAGAGGCTGCAACTTCGCCAGGACCCGGGACAGCACAGGATCAGTGTCGGAAACATCGACATATACGTCCTCTTCTTCTCCGTCGGACTCGCCGTCATCAGGAGTTTCAGCATCCAGAAAGAGAGATCCCATTCTGGATGCTCGCTGGATATCTTCTCTTTGCACTCCTGCAACCCAAGTTGGAAGGCGTCAACACCAATAGCATCCTACCTCCCCTTGAGTATGGCGAGCTGCATGTTGGCCTCAGCAGCCTGTTTCTCAGCCTCTGCGACTTGGGCCCGCAGAATGATATTTTGCTCCTCGAACTCGCCGGCCCGTGTCTCGAATTCTGAGCTCTTGTTGCGGCTAAACACAAGCTCGCCTTGAAGAGCCCGAACCTCCAACTCCAACTTTGCCATCTGAAAAAGCCAAAGTAAATCGGCATCACAAGAAACCAGTAGAAAAAGCTAAAAA